>CAUYUJ010014872.1:0-22500 GCA_963575745.1 Prorocentrum cordatum
CCGCCACCGCCACCGCCACCGCCACCGCCACCGCCACCGCCACCGCCACCGCCACCGCCACCGCCACCGCCACCGCCACCGCCACCGCCACCGCCACCGCCACCGCCACCGCCACCGCCACCGCCACCGCCACCGCCACCGCCACCGCCACCGCCACCGCCACCGCCACCGCCACCGCCACCGCCACCGCCACCGCCACCGCCACCGCCACCGGCACCGGCACCGGCACCGGCACCGGCACCGGCACCGCACCGCACCGCACCGCACCGCACCGCACCGCACCGCACCGCACCGCACCGCACCACACACACACACACACCACACACACACACACACGCACCACACACACACCACACACACACACACACACCACACACACCACACACACACAGTGGAGCACATAGCTTGTCCCGCATGGCTTGCATCTTATATCTTACGCCACAAGGCTTAGACCGCATAGCTTTCTCCTCCAGCTCGCACCACAGAGTTTACACGGCATTGCACATAATACATTGCACCGCGTAGTTTTCGCCTCCACAGCTCACTCCGCATAGCTTACACGAAGTAGCTTACATCACAAAGCTTTCACGGCATAGCTGTCACCTCCGCAGTGGGATACTTCATTGTTTGAATTCTACCCTGGCTAGCATTGAAGCGCCGAAACAAAGTTCGGATCTGTAAAAAGCCGAACACCTTCTGAAGTGCAATGGGCTATCTAGTGGCCTTCGGTCCACTGCGCCATCGTGCCTGGGTTGTCCGTCAGAAGCCGCTTGGATGCCTGTGAGCATCTGTTCGGAGACCTCTCGGCAGCCTCTTGGAGGCGGCTTTGGGTGTTTTCGGGGCGTCTCGCGGGCCTCCTTGGGGCCTGACTTGAGCTTCTCGGGGCCTCTGGGGGGCACTTCGGGGGCCCCTCCAGGGATCCTCCGTAGCCATTTTGGCTCAAGCCGTGTTGGCTCAGGCCCCGCGCGCCCCTGGGGGCTCGCCCCGGATGGCGTCCAGCGAGGCGATCAGGCGCTACCGCGAGCTCCTGGCAGAGAAGGAGGCGCTCGCCCGCAGCATCGCCTGGCTCCGCTCGCAGCTCCCGGCGGAGCCCGACGCCTGCGCGCCCACGGGCTCGGACCTCCTGTTCCTCGCGGACTACGCGTGCAAGGAGAGGCACATCTCCGTGCGAGGCCTGGCCAGCCCGGCCGTGGCCGAGGCCGCGCCAGTGGAGCTGACGGTGTTCAGCCACGCGCAGAGGGGGGTGGGGGAGGGGGGAAGGCTTCTTAGCAGCCTCTTTCTAAGAAGCCCTCCCCCCTCCGTCCGCACCCTTGTGCGCGCCGCCAAGGTGCAGCAGCGGATGGAGAAGATGAGCGCCGTCGTCTGGCCCAGCAGCTGCGTGCTGGCGGAGGTGGTGGCCTGCGAGCTGCGGGACATCTGCCAGGGCGGCGCCCCAGTGCTCGAGCTCGGGTGCGGCACGGCGCTGCCGTCGCTGGTGGCGGCCGCGCTGGGGGCCGAGGCGCTGGCCACCGATGCCGAGGTGGCCGCGGCAGAGTTGGTTATCGCGCGCAACCAAGGCGCGATTACGCTTGGCTCAGTGACGACCGCATGCCTCCGCTGGGGCGATAGCGTGCCCGAGAGGCCCTGGGGCGCGGTGCTGGCTTCGGACTGCATTTATGATGAGGGCGGTCACGTGCCCCTCGCTGCGACGCTGGCCAGTGTCGCTGGTGCGGCACTCGCTGGCGGATCGCAGAAGCGGGTGCGCATCCTCGTGGCATACCAGGACCGGCGTCCGGAGGTGGAGCAGCGCTTCCTCCTGGACCGCCTGCGGGAGGTGGGGCTTCAGGCCAGCGAGCTGCGCTTGGACGCCGTGCCGCTGAGCGAGAAGCTGAGGTCGTGCGTCCACGTCGTGGACGTCGTTCCGCTGGCGTTGGTGGCCGAGGCGGTGGAGAGCATCCACTTGTAAACGCCCAGACGTCCGCGCGGCTGACGCGGTGCCCCTGAGCGAGAGGCTGACGCGGTGCGTCCTGGCCGTGAACGTCGCGCCGCCATCGCCGGTTGGCAGCCTCGGCCTGTAGAAGGCGCGCTGGCAGGGCGCGGGGGCAGCCGCTGCGCCAGTCGTGGCGGCGCGCGCCCGCGCGTGCCTGCCTGGTGACGGCTTCGGCTGCGCCGCGCGATGGGCCCACCCCTCCTCGGGGGACACACTCGCCGCGCGGCGGGCTCGCGGCTCGAGTTCAGGAGGGAAAAAAACACACAGACACAATTAATCGTCGATTCCCCAGGAAATATGGGAAAATATGGGAATGGGGGGGAAGACAAAAACCCAGAACATACGGAAAACATATGGGGAATCTTTTTATTTGTGTGTATTTATTTGTGTGTCCCAGGGCCCCTTCAGAGTGTTAAGACTCTCCAGGGATCTTGGGTTCATCTTGGTGCGGATGCCTTAAGCTGTCAGTTCGTGTGCCACCCGTTCGGCACCTCTTGGCACTGTCTTTGGGGCCTCTTGGCCTTTTGGGCCTCTCTTGGTGGCTTTTTGGCCGTGTTTTGGGGATCTTGGGCGCCTCTTTTAGCCGTCTTGCACGCTCTGAAACTTCCGTACTACTAAAACCATTCAAAACCAACGGGTTTCTCCAAGACGGCCCAGGAGGCGCCCAAGAGGGTTCCAGGACGGTTCTCGGGGCCCTCTTTGGCCATGTTGGACATGCGTGTCCCGAACACCGTGCGGTTGGCCTCTGGAAAAACCATGCGAGTTGGGAGGAGAGAGAGAGAGAGAGAGAGAAAGAGGAAGGGCAGGGATGGAGAGAAGGACGGAGGAAGTTTGCCAGTGGGTGGGAGTCATTTCCACCTTCTCCGCGCTCGACTGGCCTTTTCCAGTCGTTGTCAGCATCTACAGGCTACGTATATGCATCTCCCTCTCTCTCTCTCTCTCTCTGCTGGCCCCTGTGATTTTTCCAGATCCTGCCACTCCTGCGATTCCAGGCTTCGTCGCATCTGGCCTTCCGGGGGAGCAGGGAGGGAGGATGGGAAGGGGGGGGAAGCACAAGGGAGAAGGTGAGTCGGAGGG
Organism: Prorocentrum cordatum; assembly: GCA_963575745.1. Lineage (NCBI taxonomy): Eukaryota > Dinophyceae > Prorocentrales > Prorocentraceae > Prorocentrum > Prorocentrum cordatum. The sequence continues at coordinate 3,047 of CAUYUJ010014872.1, forward strand.
CCTCATCATTTCTTATTCCTCCTCCCTCCCTCCCTCCCTCCCTCCCTCCCCTCCTTCTCTTCGTCCTCCTCGTCCTCCTCCTCCTTCTCCTCCTCCTCCTCCCTCTCATTCCGCTCAGAACGCGTTTGGCCGTTCGGAGGGGTGTTCTCGCCTCAGCGCCTGCCACGCTTCCCGCCCCGACGCCACAGCTGTTCTCTTTACTCGCCCCTCCCGCTTGTGGGGAAGAACAACCCCGACCCCCTATAATTCCAGTTCACCAAACGGCCCTGGGCATTTGCTGGGCAGCTTTGCCATTGGACGCATTCTACTGAACGGCTTCGCTGGTCAGAGTGCTTATTCTGAGCGTGGTTGTTCTCCGTTCTATCGAAGACGCCTACGGCGAGTCACCGCCGCCCCCTGCCTTTGTGCTTCGACGTTTGAGCAACGTTTGGCCACGCTATTGGACCATGCGCTGCCCCGGCCGTTGTTGAAGCCCTAAGGGGAACACGCAGGGGAGGAAGAGGAGTATGAGGAGAGGGAGGGAAACGGAGGATGAGAAGGATGCGGAGAACTCTTGGGACCTCCTTGGGTCATTCTTGGAACATCTTGGAGGCTTTTATCAAAGCGGCGCTGTGCGTCCTTCCCGGTAGCTGGCGGACTGTGCCGAGAGGCCACGTGGAGATTTTTAGACAAGAAACGACAGTCTGCCAGAGGTTCGGCACGCCGTGCACCAAGACCACAGGGGTCGGCGGATGACGGAACGCGCGAGTAGCGTCGCGATCCGTAAGCCAGGAGAAATATCAAGGAGGGGTGTGAGGGGTTGGCTTTTCCAGCCCCAGATGGAATCGCCCAATGTTTGACCATGCTGGGCCCTAAACGGCCCAAGTCAGCCCCAAGAGCGCCTGAGAGGGCCTCAGGACGGCCCAAGGCAGCCCCAATAGCGCCCAAGATACCTCCAATGCGGTCTCAGGGGGGCCCAAGAGGATCCCACGACGGCCCACGAGTGCTCAAGGAGGGCCCAGGAAGGCCTCAAGGCGGCGAATTAGGCTCTTCAGACACCCCACGAGGTCTCCAAAAGGACGCCCAAGAGGCAACACCCGTCCCATTATTTTAGGACAACGTGCATTTCTAGCATATCTCCTTCTTTGGTCTTCACGGGGTCCACGACGGCTCGAGATGCCCCCATACTCGCCCCAAGACGGCACAAGAGGCCCCCAAGACGGCCCCAAGACGGGGGGTCCGTAGCCATTTTGGCTCAAGGCCCAGCTTCTCGCGATACTTCGGCTGCGAAGAGGAGCTTCTCCTGGATGCCATGCTCCCTGCTCCGATCAAGTTAGCGATCGGGGTGGCTGGTATTTATGCGTCCTTCATGTACTATGGCTCTCTCCAGGAGGACGTGCTGACCTTCAAAGACGCGAGCGGCGGCAAGTTCAAGTATTCTTGGTTTCTGCAGGCCATAGAGGCCGTGGCCAACGTCGTGTTCGGCTTTGTTCTCATGCTTGCGATCGAGGGCTTCCGGCTTCACAAGATGCCGCAGTTCCCCTATCTCCTGAGCGGTGGCTTGCAGGTGTCCGCAAAGTACTTCACGACGCAGTCCATGGTTGCGGGCGTGTCCTTCCCCGTTGCCACATTAGCAAAGTCGTCCAAGATGGTGCCAGTCCTGATTGGACAGCTCCTCCTGGGGTCTGCGAAATACACCACCCGGGAGTACCTGAATGTTGCCCTCATCGTTGCTGGAGCCGGGCTCGTCAGCATGGCCGGAAAGTCCAAAGCAGGCAAGCAGGATTCTATTATGGGTCTACTCTGCCTCTGCGGCTCTCTCGCATGCGATGGCAGCGTGGCAGGCGCACAGAGAAGTCTGAAGAAAAAGCTTTCAGAATCGGGGCTGAAGGAGAAGAACTTTGAGATGCAATTCCTTACAAACTTTTATATGGCCCTGACGGCACTAGGGTTCGCTGCAGTGTTCCAGGAATTTGTACCCGCAATGTTGTTCATCCTCGCAAGTCCGGTCATCTTTACAAAGATTGCCTTGTTCGCAGCTTGTAGTGCATTTGGTCAGGCGGTCATCTTTTTTGTTATCTCCGAGTTTGATTCTCTCGTGTGCAGTACTGTGACGACCACCAGGAAGATATTTTCCGTGCTTCTATCTGTCTTCACAAAAGGCCATAGCATGAACGCTCAGGGGTGGTTTGGCATTAGCCTGGCATGCGTGGGCATCCTCTCAGAGCTGCATGACAAGCTTCAAATCCAACAAGCTTCAAGTCCAAGAAGCCGGATGAGTCTAAGGAGAAGACGAAATGAGACAAGGAGAAGTCGGATAATCCAAGGAGTAGTTGGACAACGAGTCGAAGTGAGAGGCCAGAGCCTTGCATAGCCATGTGCTCGTAAGAAACAAAACAAAGAAGAAGACGGCCACAAGACGGCCCAAGAGGGCTCCAATACGGCCCAAGAGGACCCCAAGACGCCCCACGAGAGGTCCCTGAGGGCCCCAAAGGTCCCCAAGAGTGCCCCAACAGGGCTTCAGGAGGTCCCCAAGAGGGCCCCGAGAGGGCTCCGAGAGGGCCCCAAGACGGCCCAAGCCCCAGACGGCCCGAGGAGGAGGAGGAGGAGGAGGGGGAGGGAGGAGGAGGAGGAGGAGGAGGAGGAGGAGGAGGAGGAGGAGGAGGAGGAGGGCGGAGTGGGGGAGGGGGGAGGGGGGAGGGCGGGCATGGGAGGGACCGGGAGGGATGGTGTCGGAGGATCGCGCCGCATGGCCGATGCATCGCCGATGCGGCTCGATGTGGAGCCCGATCTTCTTCACGCCGACGTCGGAGGTGCATCGGCGACGTCCCCAGTGCATCGGCGATGCATCGGCGATGCATCGGCGATGCGGCGAGATCCTCCGACCCCATCTACTCGGACCCCATCTGGGAGGCCTCTACGAGAGAAGAGCCGCCTGGGGCTCTCAGTCCTCGCCCAACGCCCCCGCCGCACGTCTCCGCCCACCAGACCACCCCGGCCCAGCTCGAAGGCCCCGACTTGCCATCCGCTTCCCCTGTGGGGCGGAGGGGGGGACGGCGGCCCCTGGCCTGGGAGCGCTGCCGCAGCGAGCGCCTGGCACTCCTCGCGGCAGGTGGGAACTCCCCTCTTCGGGGCGGCCACCTCCTCGCCACGGCGTGGCTCGCACTGCTCGGCGCCCGAGCCGACGGCCTCCAACGGCCACAACAAAGGGTGTGTGTTTGTGTGTGGAAATAACAGAGGGTGGGAGAAAAACGCATGCGGGGCCCGTACCCCGGGGTGCCCTGTAAGTAGTCAGCATGCAGCAGCCTCGATGGTACTCCGAGCGTCGGGAGGCTCAGCCTGGAGGCCCGCGCACCCGGGCCCCCCGGACTGCCGGACCCCCTCCTCCTCCTCCTCCTCCTCCTCCTCCTCCTCCTCCTCCTGCTCCTCCTCCTCCTCCTCCTCCTCCTCCTCCTCCTCCTCAAAGTGGTCCGCCCCACTTCAGCCAGCCCCAGTTCTTGCACCCTCGCTGCTCGCCCAGTGTCCTTGTCATGTCGGGCGGCACGCCGAGGCGCTGGGTTGCCTGCCAGAATTGTGGGCCTCGCAGCTGGGTTTTTCTTGACAGCGGTCTTCGTAAGTGCCAGTTTTGCGGGAGCAACATCCAGCCGCCCACAGGATGGCTCCCAAAGCGAGGTCGAGGCAAAGGTCGTGACGCAGGCATGGCAGGAGGTGCTGCAGCTCCCGCTTCGCCGCAGGTGGACCTTTTCAAGTATTGCCAGAACCGCTACGGCGCCAGTGGTGCCACTATGCCTCAGCCGCCAGCGGAAGACCAGCCGCCAGACGTGCTCACCTCGCCCAAGACGGACGACGAGGACAAGCTGCAACAGCAGATCGCATCGCTCGAGAAGTACATTGCAATGGCTGACGCAGTCACAGACGAGCTTGTGCCAGGCCATGCACAGAACATTGCGGAGTCCAAGCAAAAGCTGGCGCAGCTCAAGGCTCAGGCGGCAGCAAATCTTCCGCATCATGATCGAGTCCAACGGGCCAGTATCAGAGTCCAGCGTGCATCAGACAAACTGGAAAAGATTCGCAAGCAGCTCGACGAGAATGCTAGATTCATTGGCCATATGGAGCAACTCCTCACTACTATGCGAGAGGATGGCGCCAACCTTCAGCAACGATTTGAGGAGGCCCAGCAACAGTACGATGACGAACGCGAGCAGCAGTCGAAGACATGGGCTTCGACGGCCCGCGGCCAATTGGGTGACATCCAGGCTTTCAAGCTGTCCCTCGACACGCTGGCAGCCAAGGCCGAGGCGAACAGCGAGGTGGCCCAGCTTTTGGCCATGGGCAAGCAGCTCATCACCGCACTCGAGGCCAACGGTACGGAGGACGCCATGGACACCGAGGCAGCATCGCCCGCGCAGCAGGACAGCATCGTGCAGCAGCAGCTCGCTGCGCTTGAATCCCGGATTCCTACAGAGAGAAAGGCTGACTGGGAGGCAGCGAAGGCGCAGATGGCCAAGGCGCAGCAGCCTGGCACGCAGGTGCACACAGCCTCGGACCAGACAGGCAGTGCTCCGACGGCGACTCGCCCATCAGGACCTGCTCAGGTGGCTAAGCGACCTGCTGTACCTGCGCCACTTTCACCGCCGCCTGCTCGTGCTAGAGAACCAGGTCCAGGCCGTGGCAAGGGCGGGCGCTCCGACGACAAGGAGCGCACCGAGGGCCGCGGGTCGCGCTCCCCGCGGGAGACGCAGCGTGCTGGCGCTCCTGCTGAAGTGCCACGCCCTGCTGAGCCAGCAGATGCAGCTGCCAGTGCGGCTGATGTCAGGCCAAGGTCATAGCAAAACTTTTCCAGTCCCTGCAGGCACGCAGTGGACGCCCTACATCACAAGGCAGAACGACTTCCACAGTTTTGGGCCCTCAGCTTCTGGCAGCGATTTTGATTTCGACCCTTCCGATGTTTATGGAGATCTCGGAAGTGTGGGAGAAGCTATGCTGGTGGAAACTTATCATGGGCTTTTGTGGGATACTATCATACAAAGATTGGGGGAATATCTGAATACCTCGGTCGCAGTTTTGTTAGCGCAGGAATTTCAACTCCTGGAGGGGTCCCTGGGAACTGCTTCAGCATGGGTGCTATACCATGGGTGGAAGTCGTTCTGGGCCCAGAGTTCTATAGGCCCCTTTGGCACGGCTCGTTCCAGTCGCTTAGACCTAGAGGACGAAGGCGTTTCTTCAGGAGTAGCCAGCTATGTTGGTGCTACTCTAGGGGCCTACAATCCAACACCACCCTCATTCCCGTCCGAAGGAGTTTTCTTTCGGGGCAGGGCTTTGTCTTGGGCGGTAGAGTTCCCAGGCGCTCCAGGAGATTTGCGTGTCTTGGAATATGGAAAAGTCTTGGAGGAGTTGTCGGTTACATACTTGGAGCTTTCGGAGAGGGTGGCAACACACTGTAAGGCATCCAAAATGCAGCTTATCATAGGAGGTGAAATTCCAACCAGAATAGGTCTGCCTGCCAGGATGCAGGACACATGCATATTGCAGTTCGACACCACGCCCGCGCTTGCCTGCCAGCTGCCAGAAGAGTCCGAAGAGTTCGGAATTTCCACGGTCGACTTGACCGATCTATTGCAGCGTTGCGAGCAGTTCTCTTTCCAGCTTCATGGGCAGGCGAGGGAGGAGAAACCAGAGGGCATGGAGAGATTGCATGGGGTTTACAACAGTTATCTGTCGGATAAGTCGGAGAGGGGGCTTGCGGACAGGATGGGCAAGGATCCCGCAGGGCCTGGAGTTAAAGGTCTTTTGCCAAAGCCGCGCCGCATCTCACTAGTGCAGAAGTCGCCAGTGCGCAAGCAGTTTGCAGCAGTCACACAAGGTTCAGCGCGTGCAGTTTCGCGCATGCGACGCAGGCTTCATCGACTTACATGCATTCTTTCGACAGGAGTCACGCGAGGTATTTTCGTGCGGAGCTTTCGCATGATCTGAACATGTTGTGTTTCAATGATAGAGAAGTAGTGCAGGCTCATTTCTATCTATTGGGTATATCGGAGTGCCAGGGGCAATTATTACCTCAGCTTTAATGGGTTCCGTTGGTCCCTAAGGCCTCCATAAGGTACAGCACTATTGGGAGATTCAGCAGTATCAAGTGGGCTAAAAAAGTTTGGGCTGCCAGTTCTGGCAAAGCTGTTCCGGTGGGTTCGGTTGGGCCCTTGCAGTTGAAAGCTTATTGGGATCAGTTGGGCCCACAGCCGAGACACAAATGCAGTCAGGTTAGAGGACCCATCAAGGCAGCATTTCATGCGCATGATAGGATCGGCTGGAACTTTCAAGGACCCTACGTGCTAGACACGCACGAGGACAAGTCAATCTCGCTCGCGGACCTCCCGCCAAAGCTGGTAGAGCTCTGGCTGCTGGACGCCTGCGCCAGGAGTCGGGAAATCAAAGCAGCGCTCAGTCACAGCCAAGTCGAGTCCACACCTAGAGGTTGTTTCGACATGGTCAAGAGGTTTCTCGGAGTAGGAGGAGAAATAACATGCAGAAAACCAGCCAGGGATCCGAATGAAGACAATGTTTTTCAAATCATGATATTCTCGGGACAGAAAGCCTTACTTAGGGCCGTCTTTTGTCAAGGGTATTGGACAACCAGTAGGGCAGCTGCTGCAGGATACTCCACGGAGGACCAGGGTGCACACTGTGGAGATGCAGGTGACCCACTCGTTCACTGCCTGCACTTCTGCCAGGCTGAGGAGGCTGTCGAACGGAGAAAGAAGTTGAGTCATTCCGACCTGCTAGCTAAGTATGTAGTTTCAGCTGGCAGGTTATTAGATTTGATTTTTCAGTTAAGTATTCTTTCCCAACCCTCCTCAGCTTTTGTTGTGTTTCCCGCTCCTGCTAGCGAATTTGTTATTGCCAGTAATCTAGTAGGCCGCAAGATGCATTTTGGCACACAATGCACTTGTAAAGTCGGCCCTCTCACGGGGCATTTTGGCACGTGCATGCTGTCAGGCATTAAGAGTTTCGACAGAGACGCCTGGGAGGTTGGAGGATTTTTGGCTGACGGGGAGCTCGAAGTGGGTTGCTCGGAGCCAGGTGATTTCCGCCTCCATACCCCTCAGGTGTCTGAACTTTTAGGATTCTTGGCGGGGCAGCAGATCTTAACAGAACAAGTGCAGGCTTCTTTCGATTGTAAGTCGGTCCTGTACATTTATCACCAGCTTCTCGCCGTGGGAATGTCGCATATGAGTTTTCACGCAGTTTCTTGTCGCACTGCTCTCGCAAGTTGCAGTAGCAAGCACTTTACTTCCGCGGTAAAGGTCAAGGCACACCAGAGCGAAGACTCGATGGCCTCAGAGGACCTTTCGCCCTTTCGCATCAACAAGCAGTGCGATTGGTCAGCGAAGGCAGCCCTCCGGTTACTTCAGTCGTCTGACCCGTCGTTTGAGTCGTCGTTGCAAGTCAAAAAGGAGGATGCCGCCAATATTCTTCTTTTCACCCCGCGCAGGATGCAGGCTTGGCCGAAGCTCTTGAGAGGAGAGCGTACTCCAGGCAAGCAGGATCGTAGAATTCAGCACTGGCTCGCGCAAGACTGGCAACGAGCCCAGCATCTTCTTTGGCGCTGCGCAGGAAGTTTTACGTTTTCGCACTTGGATGAAGCTGTTTCCAGGTGTCGAACCGAGCTGAGCGCACCTTTCTCAGTTGAGTTCAGGTCACACTTACAGCTGGTGCACCCCTCTCGTGCCCTCTTGGCAAAGACATGCCTTGACGGCCTCACTGTGGTTTGTGTCGTATGTGGGATGCACGCGACTTCTGTTTTCAAGGACATGCTGGCACAGTGCCTTGGTCCACCGAAGAGTGGCAAGAGACTAACTGACCGCAAGCGACTTAGTTCTGGCCCCCATACAGAGGATGGCAGGCCTTTGAATCAGATCGAGTGTTTCAAGGCACTACAGAGAAGTCAGCAGCCCAGGAAGGCCCCAGATACATAGTCTGGGGTCATTGGCGCTAGCCACGTCAGAAGGCTATCGCTTCTGCCCTCGAGCAAAAAAAAAGCATGGTGACATTTTTGCTAGCAAGCCCTCCCCAAAGCCCCCTGAGCCTGGAGATCTCGACCCCTCCGCTGGTGGTCTCGGGGGCTTCTCGTCGCAGGTCGACCCTCTGGGCGAAGAAGGCTTCGAGGTGCTTTTTGAGGCGCAGGAAGAGGACCCTTGGGCCGACGAGTCCTCGTTTAAGCCAGCCTCTAGAGTTCCAGTCTCTGCCAGCGATCCTCCTGGAGGGGGCCCTGCAATTCGGCGTGAGGAAGTTGCGTCCCCCCCAGCCGAGCGCCCTCGGAACAACGGTCCCCTGGAGGGGGTTGGCGATCTTCTTCCCTGTGCCGTGGCTTGTGCCCCTTCTGCTCCCCTCCCCTCTTTCGCCATCCCCTCTGCTTCGTGGGTAGCCGCTTTGGCTCGAGCCCCTTGGACTGCACACTCTATTCACGAAGTTTGGGCACCTATTCGTCAATCGCTCGCCTTCCAGTCAGGCGCGCGGCATGTACTGCCCATCAGCGGGGCTTTCTCGAGGTGGGTCGCTACTACGGAGATGACCATCGCCAGCCATCATAGCGTCGGAGTCCCAGAGCGGTCTCGGGCAATAGGTTGCGAGCTTCGAGTGGTTTCTGTCAAGCACGCCGAACACGTTCGGCAAGAGCCGCTCAGAGATGGCATTTCTACGTAGTGGTCAAGGATACACAACATTGTTCAGCGAGCGCTTCGTCATCGCAGGCGAAGCACCGGCACCGTGCAGCTCGGCTACTTGGCGGCAGCGGCCGCCAGACTGGCCGACCAGCCCGTCGACGGGGCAGGCGCGGCATTTCCAGCCCACCTTGGTTCGTGGCAGGGCCTCCTGCAGGACCTCAGGCGCGTCATCAAGCTCAACGTCGAGGAGCTAAACGCGCTGGAGGAGAGAACTTTCAGAGCTTCGAGGCGTGCAGAACCGTGCAGCGGCAGCGTCTCCGAAGGAGTTGCAGCAATGGTTCAGTGGCCTTGACTCACCGGGGCAAGTCTTTAGATCGCTGAAGGACCCTGATCCAGAACAGGACGAGCTGCATGATGCCGACGGGTCCTATGGACATTGTCGATCGTAAAGTTCTTAGGTATCACAAATTGTGGCATTCCGAGGTTACGACCTGGGACGGAGTGTTAGCTACGATGGCGACAATCAGGAGCAGGGCGGAGGTGGAGCAGCTCGTGCCCTTGGAGATTCCAGATGTTCGGGCTGCTTTGTCTCGCGTGAAGGCTCGAGCGGGCCTCGGCATCGACAGGCTTTCCCCGACGGACATGGAGAGGCTGCCCGACGAGGCCATCCAGAGCCCCTGCGACCTCTTCCGCATGATAGAGGAGGGCCTCTCGTGGCCGTGGCAGGTCATGCGCGTGATCGGGAAGCTGCTCGGCAAGAAGTCGGGCGGCGATCGCGTCATAGGACTGATCGCCATGCTGTGCCGCTCTTGGTCCATGGCCAGAGAGGTGCAGATGAAGGGTTGGTATGCTTCCCAGGCCGAGACCGACCACTGGGACGCGGCCATTGCGGGAAGCAGTGCCCTGCGCGAGGCTTTCGTGCGGGCGCTGCAGGTCGAGGTTCACTCACGTCTGGATATCCCGCGTGGCCAAACAGTGGTCGACATTGCATCTTTTTACGATTCCATCGAGTGGGAGCCTCTTGCCCTTTGCGCGCTGCGCAAGGGTTTCCCAGCAGTCATTTTGCATTTAGAACTCCAGATTTGCAAAGCGCCCCGCATGCTAGAGCAGATCGACTCTTTCAGTGTACCGCTTCCAGTGATTCGCTCAGTGGTGCAGGGACTGCGGAACGGCACACGTTTCGCCAAGTGCCTCACTGCATATGTATGCCAGCGCCTATGCCAGGCGCGCGCGTCGCTGAGCGAGCGCATCTGGATCGACGATTTGTCACGGCGTGTAGTGGGGTCGAGACAGCATGTTCGATCGACTCTCATCAAAGGCGTGCTGTCCACGATCAGGTTTGTTTTTCCACGCTGCAGGTGTCCATCGCCGACGAAAGCGTCGTGCTGTGGTCTCACCACGTTGACGCTCTGGCGGTCGAGCGCGTCCTCAGGAAGAAGGGCGTCGCGCTGCGTGCCGTGCTGCAGACAGCCTACCTGGGGGTGGACTTGTCCTGCGGCAAGCGGCAGGGCCGCGCGACGGTCAGGCAGAGGGCGCTCAAGTCCAGCAAGGCGCACGGGCTGCTGCGGAGGTGCGCTCAGGCCGCCAGGCGCTGGGCGATCTCGGCCAAGCAGCAGCGGGCAGGGCCGCAGGCGGCTGCTGTCTACGGGCATCACGTGTACGGGCAGTTCGGCTCGGCGCTGCAGGCGCAGCGCCGCAGGCTGGGTGCGGCGGCGGGATCCGCCAAGCGCGGGCGGTGCCTCACGACGCTGCTGGCGCCCAGGCTTCCAGGGAGTGACCCTGGCGTACTGCTGCCGCGACAGTGCCTTTCTCAGTGGCTGAGCGTATGGCTGTCTGATCCTCAGATTCGGCCAGCCATTGCACGAGCATGGCCACGAGCGGTGGCCCATCTCTCCAGCTTACCTCCTCCTCCTCCTCCTCCTCCTCCTCCTCCTCCTCCTCCTCCTCCTTTTCCTTTTCCTCCTCCTCCTCCTCCTCCTCCTCCTCCTCCTCCTCCTCCTCCTCCTCCTCCTCCTCCTCCTCCTCCCCTGCTGCTCCTCCTTCTGCCCCGCCTGCTTTCTGCCCCGCCGCCCAACAAAAAGAGAGCCCAGGGCGGCGCGCCCGGCGCCGGCGCGTGGCGCCGCGGCCGTGGCCGCGGCGGCGGCCGCGGGCGGAGTCGCCGCCCGCAGCGGCGGAAAGGACGAAGCGCAGCACTTCGGATCGCGAGTCACCTGCGAGCGCGGCAAGCTGCGGCCCGGCACTGGCCAGGCATCGGCGCTGCACCTCCGCTCGGCGCGCGCGGACCTGGAGGCGGCGGTGGTGCAGAGCGCTGCGCAGCGCAGCAGGCGCTCACCGCACTCGGTGCCCGCTCGGTCCAGGCGCTGGGCTGGCCGGGGCGGCGGGGCCCGCGCCTTGTGCGCTCTGCAGCTGAAGGTGGTAGAGGACGAGGAGGGGGAGGAGGCGCAGGTGGAGGTGCCGGCGCTGGCAGTGGGTAGGCACCAGCTCACTTCCTACCAATGTAGGCGGCGGGCTGGCGCGCTCGACGGTGTCCCAGAGGGGGAGGGGGAGGAGGAGGAGAAGGAGGAGGAGGAGGAGAAGGAGGAGGAGGAGGAGGTGGAGGAGGAGGTGGAGGAGGAGGCAGAAACCTTTTGAATGCCTTGCGGGATCTCGTTGGATTTCTTCCCAGAGTTTCATGGAGTCCTCTTGGGGTGTCTTCGGCGTCTCTTGGCAGTCCCGGGGCATCTCTGGGCTTTCTGGGCACCTTTCTGGGTCGTCTTGGGGCACCCTTGGGAGCCACGGGGGCCATCTTTCTGGACGCCCGAAATGGGTACGGAAAGAATGGGTACAATGCCCAACAGGAGTTCCTGCTCATTTTGAACAGGATTCGCTGTCCACGCCGCTGCGGCCTGTGTCCATTCGAGACAGAAGGCCGCCTGCCCAACAGCAGCCGCTGTTGGTTTGGGACAACATTTGCTGTTGGGCATTGTACCCATTTTTTCCGTACCCATTTCGGGCGTCCAAAATTTTTGGGGGCCATTTTGGAGGAGATCGATCAAAGGAAGGGCAGTAGCGCATTAGCCCCCCCCCAGGAGGCCCAAACGTTGCAAGCACTTCAGTGCAATCGACGATTTTGATGATTTGTTCCGGTTTCTCGCCGAGGCCTCTTGGGACGGCTGGGTGCCTCTGGGGGCGTCTCGGCGCGTTTTGGGGGTCTCTTGGAACTTTTTGGGGGAACATCTTGAGGGGCCTCCTGCGACATCCTGGGCACTTTTGGGGGCCGTCTTTGGGCGCCCCTGAAAGCCTCGGGGATCACGTTTGGGCCATCGTGGCGGAGATTGCTCAGAGGAGATCGTGGCCGAGACCTTCCATGCTTTTGCTCGTCTTCTCGCCGGGGCCTCTCGGGGCGTCGTGGGTGCCTCCGGGGGCCCCTTCGCGCGTCTGGGGGGGGGGGTCTTTGGGGGGGCCCCTCGTGGGCCTCCTGGGGCCTCGCGGGGCCTTCTCGGGGTCTTCTTGGGGCCTCCTGTGGGCACTGCCTGGGGCCATCTTGGGGCGCCTCCCGGGCACCGCTGGGAGCCGTTGTGGGGCACCCTGCGAGCCTCGGGGGGCATCTCGGGGCCATCTTGGAGGAGAGCGATCAAAGCCAGGAAGGGGAAGAAACAGACAGACACAACTAATCGTCGATTCCCAGGAACATATCAGGAGTGGGGAGGAAGACACACACCCAGAAAATACGGGACAATATGGGAAACCTGGGGAAACACACACACAACACACAACACACAACACACAACATGCAACACACACCACACGCAAACACAACACACAAACACAAACACTGGCACACACACAAACACAAACACAAACACAAACACAACCACACACACCCACGCACACACCCCCACGCACGCACGCACACACAGACACAGACACAGACACACACTGACACACACACACACACAATTACACAACCACGCACAACCACACACAACCACATACACCACACACACCACACACATCACACACACACACCACACACACCACACACACCACACACACACGCCCACCCACCCACCCACCCACCCACACACCCACACACACAACACAAATTACACCACACACACACAGCACACAACACAAACAACACACAACACACGACACACAACTCACAACACACACGCAAACACACATCACCACACACACAACACACACAACCCACACACAACCCACACACACAACACACAACACAGAACACAACCACCCACACACAACCAACCACACACAACCAACCACGCACAACCAACCACACACACGCAACCACACACAACCAACCACACGCAACCACACACAACCACACACAGCCACACACAACCACACACAACCACACATACACAACAACAACCACACACAACCACACAACCACACAACCACACAACCACACAGCCACACAACCACACAACCACACAACCACACAACCACACGACCACACCACCACACAACCACACAATCACACAACCACACAACCACACAACCCTTCAAACAGAAAAAACCACATCATCACATAAGCACACAACTTCACAACCACGCAACCACACAACCACACAACCACACAAACCACACAACCACACAACACACAACACAAAACACACAACACACAACACACAACACACAACACGCAACACACAACATGCAACACACAACACACAGCACACAGCACACACCCCACAGCACACAGCACACAGCGCACAGCGCACAGCACACAGCACACAGCACACAGCACACAGCACACAGCACACAGCTCGCAGCACACAGCACATAGCACACAGCACACAGCACACAGCACACAGCGCACAGCGCACAGCGCACAGCGCACAGCGCACAGCGCACGGCGCACGGCGCACGGCGCACGTGCACGCGCACACGCGCACGCACGCGCGCACACGCGCACACGCGCACACGTGCACACGCGCACACACGCGCACACGCGCACACACGCGCACACACGCGCACACACGCGCACACACGCACACACACGCACACAACCGCACACACACGCACACACACGCACACACATGCACACACACGCGCACACACGCGCACACACGCGCACACACGCGCACACACGCGCACACACGCGCGCACACGCGCACACACGCGCACACACGCGCACACACGCGCACACAGGCGCACACACGCGCACACACGCGCACACACGCGCACACACACGCACACATGCGCACACATGCGCACACATGCACACCCACGCACACCCACGCACACCAACGCACACCCACGCACACCCACGCACACCACGCACACCCACACACCCACACACAACGACACATTCCCCCACACACGCACACACACTCACACCCACCCACACACCCACACACACACACACAACGCACACACACGCAGCACACAACACACAACACACAACACAACAAGCACAACACACAATACACAACACACAACACCAACCATACAACACACAGCACAACACAAAACGCACAACGCACAACACACAACACACAACAGACAACACACAACACATAACACACAATACACACCACACAACGCACAACACACAACACACAGCACACAACACACAACACACAACACACAACATACAACACACAACCTACCATTCGCAACACACAACACACATCAACCACCACACAACACACAACGCAACACACACACACCACACAACACACAGCGCACAACACAAACCACACACCAGACAACACACACCACACAGCACACACAACACACAGCACACAACGCACAATACACAGCACACAGCACACACCACACACCACACAGCACACAACACACAACACCAACCATACAACACACAACACAACACAACACGCACACCACACACCGCACACCACACAACACGCAACACAACACAGAACACACAACACACATCACACAACACACAACAGTCAACACACACACCACACAACACACAACACACAACACACAACGCACAACACACAGCACACACCACACAACACACACCACACAACACACATAACCACACACATCAAACCACGCACAACCAACCACACACAACCAACCACACACAACCAGCCACACACAACCAACTTCACACAACCACACACAACCACACACAACCACACACAACCACCCACACACAACCACAACCACACACACAACCACACAACCACACATCCACACAACACACAACCACACAACCACACAACCACACAACCACACAACCACACAACCACACACACTCAACCACACAACTACACAACCACACAACCACACAACCGCACAACCGCTCAACCGCACAACCGTACATCTGCACAACCGCACAACACACAACACACAACACACAACACACAACCACACAACCACACAACCACACAACCACACAACCACACAAGCACACATCCACACAACCACACAACCACACAACCACACAACCTCACAACACACACCACACAACACACCACACAACACACACAACACACACCACACAAGCACACAACACACAGCACGCAACACACAACATAAAACACACAACACACAACCCACTCCACACAGCAGACAGCACACAGCACACAGCACACAACACATAACACACACCACACAACACACACAGCACACACCACACAACCACACAACACACAGCACCCAACACACAACACACAACACACAAGACACAACACACTCCACACAGCACACAGCACACAGCACACAGCACACAGCACACAGCACACAACACACAACACACACCGCACAGCACACAACACACAACACACAGCACACAGCACACGGCACACACCACACCACACACAAACCAATCACAACCACACAACCACACAACCACACACAACTAACCACACACAGCCAATCACACACACACATCAAACCACACACATCCAACCACACACATCCAACCACACACAACCACACACAGCCACACACAGCCACACGCAACCAAACAACCACACAACCACTCAACTACACAACCACACAACCACACAACCACACAACCACACAACCACTCACAACCACTCACAACCACACAACCACACAACGACACAACCACACAACCATACAACCACACAACTACACAACCACACAATCACACAACCACACAACCACACAGCCACACAATCACACAACCACACAACCACGCAACAACACAATCACACAGCCACACAACCACACAGTCACACAACCACACAACCACACAACCACACAATCACACAACCACCCACACTCAACCACACAATCACACAACCACACAACCACACAACCGCACAACCGCTCAACCGCAGAACCGCACTACCGTACAACTGTACAACACACAACACACAACACACAACACACAACACACAACACACAACACACAACACACAACACACAACACACAGCACACAGCACACAGCACACAGCACACAGCACACAGCACACAGCACACAGCACACATCACACAGCGCACAGCACACAGCACACAGCACACAGCACACAGCACACAGCACACAGCACACAGCACGCAGCACACAGCGCACAGCGCACAGCGCACAGCGCACAGCGCACAGCGCACAGAGCACAGCGCACAGCCCGCGCGCACGCTCACACGCGCACGCGCGCGCTCACACGCGCACACGCGCACACGCGCACACGCGCACACGCGCACATACGCGCACAGGCGCACACACGCGCACACACGCACGCACAAGCACTCACACACACACACGCATACACACGCACACACACGCACACACAGGCGCACACACGCGCACACACGCGCACACACGCGCACACACACGCACACATGCGCACACATGCGCACACATGCACACCCACGCACACCCACGCACACCCACGCACACCCACGCACACACGCGCACACACGCGCACACACGCGCACACACGCGCACACACGCGAACACACGCGCACACACACACACACACACACACACCCACGCACACCCACGCACACCCACGCAAACCCACGCACACCCACGCACACCAAGACACACCCACACACACCCACAGACACCCACACACACACACCCCACCCCCCCCCCCCCCCCCACACACACACACACACACACACACACACACACACACACACACACACACACACACACACACACATACACACACATACACACACACATACACACACCACACACCACACAACACACGACACACGACACACGACACACAACACACAACACACAACACACAACACACAACACACAACACTCAACACACAACACACACCACACAACACACAACACACAATACACACCACACAGCACACAGCACACAGCACACAGCACACAGCACACAGCACACAGCACACAACACACAACACACAACACAAACCACACAGCACAACATTCACCACACACCACACACCACACACCAGAAACCACACACCACACACCACACACCACACAACACACAACACACAACACACAACTCACAACACACAACACACAACACACACAACACACAACACACAACACACAACACACCGCACACAACACCCAACACACAGCACACAGCACTCAACACACATTACACAACACACATCACACAACACACAACAGTCAACACACACACCACACAACACACAACACAACACACAACACACAACACACAACACACAACACACACACACACACGCACGCACGCACGCACACGCACACACACACACACACACGTCTATTCATTTGTGTGTCCCAGGGCCCCATCACAAAGTTGGGACCGTACAGTCGTTGCGCTGAAGAAGGAACCCGTTCTGTTGGGGAGGGGCTCGGTGTTCCTTGATTGTTTCGCAGCTTGCCTGGGGTTTTCCTCCGGTTTTCGATCGGAAGCCGAAGCTTTTACCTTCTGGACAGAAGGGGCCTCGTGCCTTATTTAGGGTTCCTTAGGTCAACGCCCCGACTGCAGTGCATTAGCCCCCCCCCGCCAGGAGGCCAAGATGTTGCCAACGCCTTGGCACCATCCATGCATGCTTGTGGCCTTCTCGCCGAGGCCACCCCGGACACCCTGGCGGCCCGCGGCCCGGCCCGTCCAGGCCCAGGGGTAGGGTTAAGTCGGGCCAGTCCCTCTATAGGAGGAATTTGCAAAAAGTAGTAGAAAATTGTCAGGGGACGATGTTTTGACAATTTTTGCGCAATGGTTTGGTATGTTTTGACAATTCTTTATTTTTCGTCCAAAATCGGCGTGCAGCGGGACAGGCCCGATTTGAAGGTAGGGGGGAGGTAGAGTGGAGGGGCAAACCGCTCCTCGAGAGGGGGAGAACAGGGGTTGGAACGCGCTCTAAGCCACCTGCGCCCTAAAGTCAAGCAGAGGCGAAGCGTCCTAGCTCGCCTATAGGCCTGCCAAAGCATGTTCTAGGAACCTTTTGTGGTCTGCAAGAAATGTTCGTAGAGCTTTTCTGGCTGATACCGTCTTGTGTAGGATTCCCAGTCGCATGCATGCACGCTGGAGAGGACGGCCACAGCATGCTGTGGCCGTCTTCTCTCCCGCGCTGGCCTGGCCTGTCGCCTGTTCCCGACCTCTCGACCCGTGCCCCGCAGCTCGTTCCATGCGCTCCCGCATGCGACCTGGCGCGCTCCGTCGCGGAGCTCTTGGCGCGGAAAAGATGCGCACGCGTGGCACCTGGCAGCCGTTTCTTGCACGCCTTTCGGTCGGACATATTCTTCCATGCAGGACATCGACCCCGAGGAAGTCGGAGGTTGATAGACCTCCTACCCTGACACGTCGATTCAGGAGTTGGCCGTTTTCGGTTCGCGGGAGGGCGGCGCGGCCGTCATTTTTGCGGGTCCAGGTCCGTCGGTTTCGGTCCCAGACCGTTTTCACCAAAGGGTGGTTTGCTAAAGGGAGGTTTGTCCACCGCCGAGGGGAGCGGATCCTGGACCCCGGGGCACTCCCCGGCAGCGGCGCATCGTCCCGAGCCGTCGCCCGACGGCCCCCAGAGGCCCCCTGGAGGGCCCCGCAGGCTTGGAGGCGAGGAGACGTCCAAGAACCGCTTCCTCCGGGAACGCTCACTTCTCTGCTGGGCATGGCCTTCCGTGCCACCTCCCCCTGCGTTCGTCGAAGGAGACAGATGCACGACGCCAGAGGCAGACCCCGATCAGTGGACGGTTTCCGCTGAGGAGATCGACCCCGAACCCGGGAGCCAGGGAACCCCGAACCCACCGAAATCGGCCCGGGACCGACAGCCGGGAACCCCGGAAGCGGGAACCGGGAACCCGGGAACCCAGCCTGCTACCAAAATCGGCGGGAAACGTTCGCCAAATCTTTCAGGTTCCGCTAGTCAGAGCGTGAATTACCTACCCCGCTTTCGCTTCCAGGCAAAACCAAGCCATACCACGCGCCTCCTCGTCAAGCGGCCTGACCAGTACAGGCTGCAATTTGGCATCGTTTGGTATCTCTTGGAAGCGAGGGTGGTCAAAAGCGAGGGAGGTTTGTTTTCCCCCTAGCTAGGGCCCCTTCAGTGCAAGCCTTCATTGGGGAAGAAGCTTTCGGCTCTCCGCGCGTTTTCTCTCGGATCCGAGCTGGGGCTACCCGGCGACGCCTCCGGCGCCGCCCCTGGCGCGGGCCCAGCGCAGATTTGAGAAATCCGCGCGGGCCGTCGAAAGTTTCTGTTTATGCTGTTTTCGTCCCCTTTAGTTACGGTAGGTTTGCGTCGTGTCGACCGGCGGCGACCCCGCCAGCGGCGTTCAACCTTGAACGCCGCGGGCGACCCAGAATCGTTCGATGTGGAACGATTTGGACGATTCGGAAACGGCCGATCGTTCAAGGTTGAACGATCCCCGCGGTGTCAGAAACCAA
>CAUYUJ010014872.1:25000-65042 GCA_963575745.1 Prorocentrum cordatum
CAGGGTGCCCTGGTGTTTTTGGGTTTCGATGGCTCTGCGATGGAGAGCGTGACGCCCCCACACCAAAAGTCAATGGACGCCCTGGGGTGTGAGGGTTGGGTTTCTTGTGGAAGGTTTCTTGTGGACTGGCCTCCACTGTAGATGTTCGCGTCGGACGTGCGCCTCCAGCAGTCGGCCACGCGCAGAGGGGGGTAGGGGGCGGGGGGGGGAACGTTTTTTGGAAGCACCCCTGCTTCACAGAAGCCGCGGGCCAGGCCTGGACATGAACGCTGTTTTTCCCGACCTAGGCTCTGCCAAGAAGGGGTTCTTACTCTCTTAGCTGAAGGGGCTGGGCAATGGAAGCCGCCCCGGGCGGTTCCCCCAGTCCCCGCCCCGCGGTTCCCCCAGTCCCCTGGGAGCTTTAGCCTTAGCTTTAGCTTTAGCTTAGCTTTAGCTTTAACTTTAGCTTTAGCTTAGCTTTAGCTTAGCTTTAGCTTAGTGTTAGTTTAGCCTTAGCTTAGTGTTAGCTTAGCTTTAGCTTAGCTTCAGCTTAGTGTTAGCTTAACTTTAGCTTAGCTTTAGCTTAGATTTCGCTTAGCTTTAGCTTAGTGTTAGCTTAGCGTTAGCTTAGTGTTATATTAGCTTTAGCTTAGTGTTAGCTTAGCTTTAGCTTAGCTTTAGCTTAGCTTTAGCTTAGCTTTAGCTTAGCTTTAGCTTAGCTTTAGCTTAGCTTTAGCTTAGCCTTAACTTAGCTTTAGCTTAGCTTTAGCTTAGCTTTAGCTTAGCCTTAGCTTAGTGTTAGCTTAGATATAGCTTAGCTTTAGCTTAGCTTTAGCTCAGCTTTAGCTTAGCTTTAGCTTAGCTTTAGCTTAGCTTTAGCTTAGCCTTACCTTAGCTCCAGCTTAGCTTCAGCTTAGCTGCAGCTTAGCTTTAGCTTAGCTTTAGCTTAGCTTTAGCTTTAGCTTAGCTTTAGCTTAGCTTTATCTCAGCTTTAGCTTAGCTTCAGCTTAGCGTTAGCTTAGCTTCAGCTTAGTGTTAGTTTAGCTTTAGCTTAGCCTTAGCTTAGCTTTAGCTTAGCTTTAGCTTAGCTTTAGCTTAGCTTTAGCTTAGCTTCAGTTTAGTGTTAGCTTAGCTTTAGCTTAGCTTTAGCTTAGCTTTAGCTTAGTGTTAGCTTAGCCTCAGCTTAGTGTTAGCTTAGCTTTAGCTTAGTGTTAGCTTAGTGTTAGCTTAGTGTTAGCTTAGCTTTAGCTTAGCTTCAGCTTAGTGTTAGCTTAGCTTTAGCTTAACGTTAGCTTATGTTTAGCTTATCTGTAGCTTAGCTTTAGCTTAGATTTAGCTTAGCTTTATCTTATATTGTGTTTTAGCTTATATTTAGCTTAGCTTCAGCTTAGCTTTATCTTAGCTTTAGCTTAGCCTTAGCTTAAGCTTTAGCTTAGCTTTCGCTTAGTTTCAGCTTAGCTTTAGCTTAGCTTTAGCTTAGCTTTAGTTTAGCTTTAGCTTAGCTTCAGCTTTAACTTCAGCTTTAGCTTAGCTTTAGCTTAGCTTTAGCTTAGCTCCAGTTTAGCTTTAGCTTAGCTTTAGCTTAGTGTTAGCTTTAGCTTAGCTTTAGCTTAGCTTCAGCTTAGCTTCAGCTTAGCTTTAGCTTAGCTTTAGCTTAGCTTCACTGTTACTACTACTGCTGCTTTCCTAGGGGCTCCAACTCCTAGGTAGGGTCGCACTGGGATAATTCTGGACTTCGGTTGTGTTTTGCTTTTCGTTTTTGGCAGGGAGGTACAGGACAACGGGTAGGGCAAAACGAATCACCAAACGAATACACGACGAAAAACAACGTTTAGGTCCAGCCCTTGCGCGGGCCTTGTCTACAGGTGTAGGGCCGGCGCCTTCCAAGAAGCAGCCTCCTTCTGAGAAGCCTTCCCCCCTCCCCCTGCCCCCTTTGCGCGCCGCCGAAGATGGAGTCCGAGGATCGCGCCGTAATGTCGATGCATCGCCGATGCGGCTCGATGTGCAGCCCGATTTGCTTCACATCGACGTCGCCGATGCATCGCCGATGCATCGACGATGCATCGGCGATGTCTCGGCGATGTCTGGGCGATGTCTCGGCGATTTCTCGGGGTGATGCTTCCTTTGTGCACGCCGCCAATACAGGGGCCACACCGTATCAGCATGCCCTTCTGCGTCTCGCTCGGCGCCGCCGGCCGAGGGGGGCGCGCAGATGCGGGGGCGGATGGGCAAATTTTCCACCACCGCCACCATACGTAGGGCGGGGGAGGAAGGAGGATGAGGAGGTCCTCCTCCTCCTCCTCTTCCTCCTTTTCCTCCTTCCCCGTCCTCCTCCTCCGTCTCCTCCTCCTCCTCCTCCTCCTCCTCCTCCTCCTTCGGGCCCATCGGGGGCCACTGCTGCAGATGGGCCCCGTTGGCGGCCGGAGCTCCGCCGATGTGTCGAGGGCCCCCGCGGCGGCCCGGAGGGCGCCCGCGGCCAGGGGAGCCAAGCCAGCAGGGCGCTGCTGCAGCAGCGGCGCCGTCTCCGTTGCGCGCTGGGGCGGCGCGGGAAGCTGGCGGGAGTGGGGCGAGCAAGGATGACTTGGGACTCCCACCTCTGGAGGGGAGCTGCTGGTCACCAGCAATGTACAGCGTACGACAGGTCGCACATGGCAGGATCCAGTTTCAATCGTGCGGTCTTGCAGTCAGACGAGACATTCGGCCCGATGTCGCTTCGCCGCCGCCGCCTTCAACCCCCCACCTCCCCTGTCTCCTCCCTCCCTCCTCCCACCTCCTCCCTCCTCCATCCCCCTCCCTCCTCCCTCCCCCCCCCCTCCCTCCTCCTCCCTCCCCCCCTTTCCGTCGACCTCCCCTCTCTCCTCTCCGAGAGAGCGGGAGGGAATTGGAGCCAGTTGGAGGTCTGAGCTGGCCCAGTACGGGTTCCTGCCAGCATGGAATGGGTTCGAGGTTCGGGCTTCGAGAAGGTTTCATCTTGCCTCTTTGGGTCTCTGGTGGCCGCTTTCGGGCCTCCGGATTGTCAAACACGGATGGGGTGTGAAAACTTGCATCAGATGGACCCCGGGAGGGATCCATGGACTGATTTTGATCGGATTTGGTCACACCCCCCTTTTTGACCGGCCTTCTGGGGCCCTAACCAATTCAGACCCCCCTTGCCGACTCCAATTGTTCAGGAGGGGCGGTGCACGGGCTGTTTTTTCGCTCGTCTCGAGCACCCCTACATTGATGTCCCTGTCGAGTCTACAAGCATTACGTAGAATCTTCTGCAGATCAACGGAACAGTCCACGCACTTTTCGTAGAGTCGATTGGGAAATCAATTCTAGGGTAAATCAATTCTGCAGCCGATCCCCTATTCGATCGCAGCTCCGCCATGCACGTGTCTCTCCACACGCGCACGCTCCAAGCTGCTCGGAAACGCAGCTCTGCGGCGAGCCCAGGGGTCAAGGGAGGAAACACCACCCAGACCACACAATTGGCGTTTACTAAACGGCCCTGGGCGTTTACTAAATAGCCCTGTCCCGTTCGATTCCATCTTTGGGCGCG
Source organism: Prorocentrum cordatum (assembly GCA_963575745.1). Lineage (NCBI taxonomy): Eukaryota > Dinophyceae > Prorocentrales > Prorocentraceae > Prorocentrum > Prorocentrum cordatum. Next base: position 28,521 of record CAUYUJ010014872.1, read on the forward strand.
TTTGCTAAACGACTTCGCGTGTCGGGGCGGTTGTTATGGGGGTGGATTCTTTGATTCCTATGGGGGGGAAGTGAGAAGGAGAAGGCCTTCTCAGAAGGCTCGGGAGCTCCCCGGCCTTCCGAGCAGCTCCCTGAGCCCTCGCCGAAGACAGAGAACCTCCTCCGAAGGCCAGGGGGCTTCTGAGAAGCCCCGCCGCCTTCTGAGAAGGCCCTCTCCTTCTCACTTCCCCCCTCGCCTGCCGCCGAGAATCGGCGACTACAAAGGGCATGGCTGTGCCAGGGTGTGGTTTGCGATCGGCAGCGTTGGGGCCCCGGGAGCAGGACACCGTCCTCGCTGGGCCTCCTCGGGGCGCGGCGGAGAGCTCTGTCGAGGTCCTCCTCCTCCTCCTCCTCCTCCTCCTCCTCCTCCTCCTCCTCCTCCTCCCTCCTCCTCCTCCCCCTCCCCCTCCCCCTCCCCTCCCCCCTCCCCCTCCCCCTCCCCCTCCCCCTCCCCCTCCCCGTCCCCGTCCCCCTCTCCCCCCAGGGTGCCCCCCAGGGCGCCGGCTGCAAATCACACCCCTGGCAAACCGCACCCTTCGGAGTCGCCGAGAGAAGCAGGGGGGGCAGCGCGCTTCGTCCCTGGGCTCTCTCGTCTGGCCCCCCTGCAACCCTTGGCGTAGGTCGGGCTTGTCTCCTTACAGGCTGGTTTTTGGGGAAAAATGAAAAATAGTCAAACATTTTCAGGAGCAACAGACACAAATGTTAAACACATCGTCACCAGACTATTGCTAATTAAGGCCTTACGGCCGGTGCTGCCGACCCTGAAGACGGCGACGACGAATACGAGGAGGAGGATGAGGGGGATTAAGGTGGAAGGGAGCAGGAGAAGGCGAAGGAGGTGTTCCCCATGTGGGCCGAGGGAGACGTAGCAGAGACAGACAGGGAGCCTTGTGGCCTGCGGCCCTTCCCGCCACCGTGCTGGGGTTGTGGTTGAAAGGCCTCTTGGATGGTTTCGGGCCGGTTGGGGCCTCTGTTGGGACTCTTGAGGGTCTCTTGGGGGCCTCTTCGGGCCCTTGAGGGGCTCTTGGGGCCTTCCGGGGGCTTCTTGGGGCGGGAAGCTCGAAATGTCGGTTTGTGGTCCTCTTTTTGGGCCTGCTTGGGGCCCTCTTGGGGCATTCTTGGGCTGTCTTGAGGTTCTTTTGGGTCGTCTTGGGGCCCTCTTGGGCTATCTCGGGGCCTTCTTGGGGGCCACTTGGGCACTCTTGGACCTTCTTGGGGGCCTCTCAGACCACTCTTGGCGCGTCTTGGCGCTTTTTTGGGCTCCAGGACGCCCGTATCTGACCACTCCTTCCCGGGACTCCCCCCCTCGGCGGGGGAGGGATCAAATGGAAGTGGCTTCCCTTCAACTTGCGTGCGACGTTGCTACGGTTTTCTCTCGCTGGCAGGCTTGAAGAGGAGGGTGCAGGGAACGGGGACGACGGAGACGCAGGGAAAGAGGACAACGGATGTGTCGACTGAACACACGCCGACAGGGGGTCCACACGCTGACAGGGTCGTTTTTTTTTGGGGGGGGAAGGAAATTATCCTGGCGAAGGACCCAACCATGTGCAGTTGTGAATATCGCATTGCGGGTGCCGCTTTCGGTGGAGCTCCCTGTGGGGCCACGAGACGCTGTGCTGGGTGGGGGTGACGCATGCGGGCGGCACCACTGGGGCCTTCGGTGGAGGTCCCTGTGGGGCCACGAAACGCTGTACTGGGCGGGGGTGACGCATGCGGGCGGCACCACTGGGGCCGTCGGTGGAGCTCCCTGTGGGGCCACGAAACGCTGTGCTGGGTGGGGGTGGCGCATGCGGGCGGCACCACTGGGGCCTTCGGTGGAGCTCCCTGTGGGGCCACGAAATGCTGTGCTGGGGTGGGGGTGACGCATGCGGGCGGCACCACTGGGGCCTTCGGTGGAGGTCCCTGTGGGGCCACGAAACGCTGTGTTTGGTGGAGGTGCCGAAATGGGTGTGCGGGACGCATGCGAGCGGTGGCACTGGGGCCTTCGGTGGAGCTCCCTATGGGGCCACGAAACGTGTGAGGGGTGTGCCGAACTGGGTGTGGCTGACGCATGCGGGCTGGGGCCACGAAACGTGTGAGGGGTGTGCCGAATTGGATGTGGCTGACGCATGCGGGCGGCGGCACTGCGGCCTTCGGTGGAGCTCCCTATGGGGCCACGAAAGCGTGTGAGGGGTGTGCCGAATTGGGTGTGGCTGACGCATGCGGGCGGCAGCACTGGGGCCTTCGGTGGAGCTCCCTATGGGGCCACGAAACGTGTGAGGGGTGTGCCGAATTGTGTGTGGCTGACGCATGCGGGCGGCGGCACTGGGGCTTTCGGTGGAGCTCCCTATGGGGCCACGAAACGTGTGAGGGGTGTGCCGAACTCGGTGTGGCTGACGCATGCGGGCGGCGGCACTGGTGCCTTCGGTGGAGCTCCCTATGGGGCCACGAAACGTGTGAGGGGTGTGCCGAATTGGGTGTGGCTGACGCATGCGGGCGGCGGCACTGGGGCCTTCGGTGGAGCTCCCTATGGGGCCACGAAGCGTGTGAGGGGTGTGTCGAATTGGGTGTGACTGACGCGTGCGGGCGGCAGCACTGGGGCCTTCGGTGGAGCTCCCTATGGGGCCACGAAACGTGTGAGGGGTGTGCCGAATTGGGCGTGGCTGACGCATGCGGGCGGCGGCACTGGGGCCTTTGGTGGAGCTTCCTATGGGGCCACGAAACGTGTGAGGGGTGTGCCGAATTGTGTGTGGCTGACGCATGCGGGCGGCGGCACTGGGGCCTTCGGTGGAGCTCCCTATGGGGCCACGAAACGTGTGAGGGGTATGCCGAATTGGGTGTGGCTGACGCATGCGGGCGGCAGCACTGGGGCCTTCGGTGGAGCTCCCTATGGGGCCACGAAAGCGTGTGAGGGGTGTGACGATGACGGTGATGATGACGATGATGATGATGACGATGACGATGATGACGATGACGATGATGATGATGATGATGATGATGACGATGACGATGATGACGATGATGACGATGACGATGATGATGATGATGATGATGATGATGATGATGATGATGATGATGATGATGATGATGATGATGATGATGATGATGATGACGATGATGATGATGCTGATGGGAGGAGGGAGGAGGGGGAAGAGAGAGGAGGAGGAGGAGGAGGAGGAGGAGGAGGAGAGGAGGAGAGGAACGCGGGGCACCGTCTCTTCAAAACGAGGACCCAACACCACAGGATGGCTGGGAAAAAGAAGACAACAACTATTTTGGCATACGGCAGGTTCGCGTCGTGTCGACCGGCGGCGACCCCAGCGCGGGCGTTCAAGGTTGAACGCCGGCGGCGACCCAGAATCGGTCGATGTTGAACGATCGGACGTTGCGGCAGCGGCCGATCGTTCAAGGTTGAACGATCCAGCGCGGTGTCAGGAACCAACGCCAGGGTCGACACGGCACGGACCTGCCGTAGGGCCCCTTCAGTGCAAGCCTTCCTTGGGGAATGAGCTTTCGGCTCTCCGCGCGGTTTTTTCTCGCATCCGAGCTGGGGCCACCCGGCGACGCCTCCGGCGCCGCCCCTGGCGCGGGCCCAGCGCTCGCAGGCGATGTTTCTCCCCCAATCCTATTTTGGCACATTCCCCCCGATGGAGAGGCAGGCCACCCCGCCACCCTGGGCCTCGGCGGCGCGCGCCTCTCCGGCCGTGGCTCGAGAGAGGGGGCGGCCTTCCAGCACGCCGTGGGGGGGGGGGGGCTTCCGGGGAGGCTCTCCTCCTCCTCCTCCTCCTCCTCCTCCTCCTCCTCCTCCTCCTCCTCCTCCTCCTCCTCCTCCTCCTCCTCCTCCTCCTCCTCCTCCTCCTCCTCCTCCTCCTCCTCCTCCTCCTCCCCCAGGAGCGAAAGAAGGACGTACACGTACATGAATCCACGCTGGTTTCGAGCGTTCGGATTGCGCGAATGTTCGTATCACGCGGCCGGTCTCGCGTTTCAAGGGGCCGTGTTCATGTACATAGCTGGGCGCGTACGTCCTTTGTGGGCTCCCTACTCCCCCCCGACCCAGACCCCCTCGAGCCATGACAAGCATCGGGTATAGCCAGGGCGCCCTCTCGCTCCACCCCCCTGTGCGCGTCTCCAAGACGGGGGGTGGACAGATGACGAGGGATGGGGCGGGAGGTAGGATCTAGACACCCTCCCTGCCCGCAAGCCGGCTCGCTGACTCCCACCCGCCATCCAAACACACTCGGGCATAGCCATAACCCCAGGGAAGGGGACCCGGTCAGTAGTAACCAGCCGCGCGCAGAGGGGGGTGGGGGGAGGCGGGGGCTTGTTAGAAGCACCCCTGCTTCCTAGAAGGCGCGGGCCTTATCTATAGATGTGAGGCCGCCGCCTTCTAAGAAACAGCCTCCTTCTAAGAAACCCTTCCCCCTCCCTCCACCCCCTTGTCCGCGCCGCCAAAGTAGGGCAGCCCTGGATCCCCTAAACCGGCCAGAATCACTAAACCAGGTCTGCCGCAGCCGTTGTTTTTTTTCGAGTGGCGGCAGTTCCGGTTAGTGGAACGGGGCGGGGGGGGCGTCCCCGAGTACGTATAATTAAACGAAGTCCCACTAAACCCAGCTCTGCCAACGCCCGAATAATATCACGACGGAAGGTGTTTCGCCAGGCTTTCGTCAGGTGCCTCGGGGGACCTCCGCCGGGCTTCGGGGCCGTCGGGTAACGACTCCTGATGAAGAGCCGGTCCTGGGGAATGGGTCGAGACCTTTGGGGGTCGAGGTCATGAAACATCATGACGTCGGGGGTCTTGGGAGTGCGCGCCACGGGCCTCTGAGCGACGAAGGACAACGGGCTCACCGACGCTGGCGTGCCCTCGTATCCAGTGTGGCCTGCCGCGCCGGCGGCCCGCGTAAGCCACCGCGTAGGATCGCTACAGTGGAGGCCCATGCCAAGAAACACCCTGCTTGCCTCCAGGGTGCCCGGGGCTTCTTGGGTGTCAACGATTTTGCAATGGGAAGCGTGAGGTTCCCACACCCATAGTTCGTGGACGTCCTGGGGTCTCAGGGTTGGGTTTCTCGTGGAAGGTTTCTTGTGGTCGAGCTCCCACTTTTCATGTTCTGCCTGCTCGATGTCCGACCTCGCCATTGCGAAGTCTATGGGGTTTCCCTTGCCCTTGTCACAGGTTCCCTGCGCACTGGATCGGATGATCTGCCCTCCCAGTCTCAGGAGGGAAAGGAACACACAGACGCAATTAATCGTCGGCTCGTAGGAACTTATGGGAAACTATGGGACGTGGGGGGACGACGAACACCCAGAAAATGCCGGAAGCTGTGGGGAATCTTGTTATCTGTATCTATCTATTTGTGTGTCCCTGGGCTATTGTGTGTTATCTGTTCATCTGGGTTATGTGTTATTTATTTGTGTTATTTGTGTTATTTGTGTCTATCTCTCTCAGTCTAGATTCGAGCCCTGACTTCTCCGCGGCCTCGGCGCTTCTCTTGCGGAAGGCTTCTCGTGGCCGCGCCCCTGCGCCCCTCTCTGCCCCCCTGCCACCGCCGGCGGCCCTCTTCGACTTTCCGCGAGCAGTGGGGCCTGGCCGGCACTGGAGGGCGGCTTGGGGGGCCGCAGGCTCAAGTCGGGCCTGTCCCTCGCGGCGACCTGGGGGGCTGGCAAAAGCGCAACTGTCGCCTTTTTCCGAGGGCTCATGGGACAGCGGAGCGGAGGCCCATGCAGATCCAGGCGAGACCTCGCCGCGGCCACTTGCGCAAGTGTCGCCTCCTTCGTGGGCTCCTGGGAGGTCCAGCGTAGTGGGGTCTTATGCGGACCAAGACTAGCGTTAAGTCGGGCCTGCCCCTCTACAGGAGGAATATTCAAACATAGTTCAAATTGTCAGGGGACGTTTTTCTGACTATGTTTGGGCATTCGTGGGTTTCTTTTAAACTATGTTCTATTTTTCAGCCAAAATCCGCCTGGAGGGGCCAGGCCCGGCCTAAGCCTAGGCCTCCTAGATGGAGTCCGAGTATCATGGCGCCAGCATCGCAGAGCGGATGTCGTTCGGAAAACAATGGGATGGGCCCGGAGTGTCCTGGAGAATGTCGTTCCGGACTTCGGGGTGCATTTCGTGCGGTTTCTTGTTGAGGCCAGGAGTGAAGACCAGCAACAAATCCATGCGAAATTCACTCCGTTTGTCACTCGCCGGTTCGGGGTTTTCCATTGGCAGGCATCCACGCAAAAGTCAGCTGCAGCACGTCTGCAAGGTCGGTGCAGTGACAAGTAGATGGGGTCGGAGGATCGCGCTGTATCGTCGATGCCGATGTGGAGCCCGATATTTTCCACGCCGGCGTCGCCGGTGCATCGCCGACTTCGCTGATGCATCGGCGATGTATCGGCGATGTATCGGCGATGTATCGGCGATGCGGCGCGATCCTCCGACCCCACCTACTCGGACCCCATCCAGGAGGCCTCTAGGTGGGGGTTTTGGAGCTGGCACCCTTGGCTTTGGGGGGAATGGCCAGGCTGCGCAAGCGGCGCAGAAGGCAAAAAGTCTTGGTTCGGTCGGACCGAGGTACAAGATCGAGGTCGGTTCGTGGAGGGTACCCTCGTGTTCTTCGTGTTTGTTGGACGGTCTTGTGCACACTGGGGAGTGTACCCTTGGGATTTTCTGTGTGTGTTTTGGGCGGCGGAGGGTCTCGCATTCTGAAGGGATGTTCTTCTGGCCTAGGTCCGACTGTAGTTCGCCGGTGAAAGCATCGGCTCCCTTCCCCCAAGTCCGCCGTTATTTTTGTCCCGACTGAGGCCCAGCATAATCAACTTTACATGTTGGGCTTGACTTGGCCATTCGTGATCCATGCAAGCGCGAGGTTGCCAGGAACCTTCGGAGAGCGAGGACTTTCTCTTTGCCGTCCCAGAGCCGATCGAGTCAGCCTGCCCCATCAGCCCTTCCCATCCGAGTTGGCGCTGGTTGCGCAGAGGACCCAGTCGATACTTCATTTCTCGCGTACCGATGCCTTGTAACCTTGGGAAGCCTTCAGTGCCCTCCCACTAATCCCAAGAGGTTGCAACGCTTCTGACAACGGGGCTGGGGCTCAGGCGATATCCCTCGCAGAGTCTCCCCACTCCCACGGAGGTCTCCAGGGGTCCCCAGAGGTATCCAGAGTTTCCCGGAGGCTTTTTTATATTGATTTCTCATTGGTATTATCATTACCTGTCGACGTGACCTCCCGATGGCATTTCTCACAGGCGAGCGGCGAAAATAGTGAATGATTTATTCCCAGCCCTCCTGGGTTGGGTTCTCGTTTTGAATAGAGCGTCGTGGTCTCCATCACTCCGCTCCTCCCCCCTCTCCTCCTCCTCCTCCTCCTCCTCCTCCTCCTCCTCCTCCTCCTCCTCCTCCTCCTCCTCCTCCTCCTCATTCCCCTCCTCCCTCCTCATTCCCCTCTTCCCTGCTCCTCTTCTTCCTCCTCATTTCCTCTCATCTTCTCTCCTCTTCTCTCCTCTCCTTTTCTCTCCTCTCCTCTCCTTTCCTCTCCTCTCTTCTCCTCTGCTCTGCTCTCCTCTCCTCTCCTCCTCTCTCCCCTTCTCTTCTCCTCCTCCTCCTCCTCCTCCTCCTCCTCGCGTTACCCTGCGGGACTGCGTGCTGCGCAATCGTCGACTATGTTAAGGGCTCCTGGGAGGTCCAGCGGAGTGGGGTCCTCGCGGCGACCTGGGGGGCTGGCAAAAGCGCAACTGTCGCCTTTTTCCGAGGGCTCATGGGACAGCGGAGCGGAGGCCCATGCAGATCCAGGCGAGACCTCGCCGCGGCCACTTGCGCAAGTGTCGCCTCCTTCGTGGGCTCCTGGGAGGTCCAGCGTAGTGGGGTCCTATGCGGACCAAGACTAGCGTTAAGTCGGGCCTGTCCCTCTACAGGAGGAATGTTCAAACATAGTTCAAATAGTCAGGGGACGTTTTTCTGACTGTATTTGGGCATTCGTGGGTGCCTTTTAAACTATGTTCTATTTTTCAGCCAAAATCCGCCTGTAGGGGCCAGGCCCGGCCTAAGCCTAGGCCTCCTAGATGGAGTCCGAGTATCATGGCGCCAGCATCGCAGAGCGGATGTCGTTCGGAAAACAATGGGATGGGCCCGGAGTGGCCTGGAGAATGTCGTTCCGGACTTCGGGGTGCATTTCGTGCGGTTTCTTGTTGAGGCCAGGAGTGAAGACCAGCAACAAATCCATGCGAAATTCACTCCGTTTGTCACTCGCCGGTTCGGGGTTTTCCATTGGCAGGCATCCACGCAAAAGTCAGCTGCAGCACGTCTGCAAGGTCGGTGCAGTGACAAGTAGATGGGGTCGGAGGATCGCGCTGTATCGTCGATGCCGATGTGGAGCCCGATATTTTCCACGCCGGCGTCGCCGATGCATCGCCGACTTCGCTGATGCATCGGCGATGCATCGGCGATGTATCGGCGATGTATCGGCGATGCGGCGCGATCCTCCGACCCCACCTACTCGGACCCCATCCAGGAGGCCTCTAGGTGGGGGTTTTGGAGCTGGCACCCTTGGCTTTGGGGGGAATGGCCAGGCTGCGCAAGCGGCGCAGAAGGCAAAAAGTCTTGGTTCGGTCGGACCGAGGTACAAGATCGAGGTCGGTTCGTGGAGGGTACCCTCGTGTTCTTCGTGTTTGTTGGACGGTCTTGTGCACACTGGGGAGTGTACCCTTGGGATTTTCTGTGTGTTTTGGGCGGCGGAGGGTCTCGTATTCTGAAGGGATGTTCTTCTGGCCTAGGTCCGACTGTAGTTCGCCGGTGAAAGCATCGGCTCCCTTCCCCCAAGTCCGCCGTTATGTTTGTCCCGACTGAGGCCCAGCATAATCAACTTTACATGTTGGGCTTGACTTGGCCATTCGTGATCCATGCAAGCGCGAGGTTGCCAGGAACCTTCGGAGAGCGAGGACTTTCTCTTTGCAGTCCCAGAGCCGATCGAGTCAGCCTGCCCCATCAGCCCTTCCCATCCGAGTTGGCGCTGGTTGCGCAGAGGACCCAGTCGATACTTCATTTCTCGCGTACCGATGCCTTGTAACCTTGGGAAGCCTTCAGTGCCCTCCCACTAATCCCAAGAGGTTGCAACGCTTCTGACAACGGGGCTGGGGCTCAGGCGATATCCCTCGCAGAGTCTCCCCACTCCCACGGAGGTCTCCAGGGGTCCCCAGAGGTATCCAGAGTTTCCCGGAGGCTTTTTTATATTGATTTCTCATTGGTATTATCATTACCTGTCGACGTGACCTCTCGATGGCATTTCTCACAGGCGAGCGGCGAAAATAGTGAATGATTTATTCCCAGCCCTCCTGGGTTGGGTTCTCGTTTTGAATAGAGCGTCGTGGTCTCCATCACTCCGCTCCTCCCCCCTCTCCTCCTCCTCCTCCTCCTCCTCCTCCTCCTCCTCCTCCTCCTCCTCCTCCTCCTCCTCCTCCTCCTCATTCCCCTCCTCCCTCCTCATTCCCCTCTTCCCTGCTCCTCTTCTTCCTCCTCATTTCCTCTCCTCTTCTCTCCTCTTCTCTCCTCTCCTTTTCTCTCCTCTCCTCTCCTCTCCTTTCCTCTCCTCTCTTCTCCTCTGCTCTGCTCTCCTCTCCTCTCCTCCTCTCTCCCCTTCTCTTCTCCTCCTCCTCCTCCTCGCGTTACCCTGCGGGACTGCGTGCTGCGCAATCGTCGACTATGTTAAGGGCTCCTGGGAGGTCCAGCGGAGTGGGGTCCTCGCGGCGACCTGGGGGGCTGGCAAAAGCGCAACTGTCGCCTTTTTCCGAGGGCTCATGGGACAGCGGAGCGGAGGCCCATGCAGATCCAGGCGAGACCTCGCCGCGGCCACTTGCGCAAGTGTCGCCTCCTTCGTGGGCTCCTGGGAGGTCCAGCGTAGTGGGGTCTTATGCGGACCAAGACTAGCGTTAAGTCGGGCCTGCCCCTCTACAGGAGGAATATTCAAACATACTAAAAAAGCCTGGGGACGATTTCTGGTATATGTTGGAATGTGTTTGGGATATGTTGGGAGTATTTTTAATTCCTCCTCCAATATCCCCCTGTAGGGGGACAGGCCCGACCTAAGACTAGCGCGGCTCGGTGGGGTGGGGGGCCGCGAACAGCTCATCTGTCGCTATTCTTGTGGGCTCCTGGGAGGCACGGCGGAGTGCATGGCAGCGCATATCGCGTATATCTCCCGACGTGTTCGTTTGTACGAGCCTTCATACAACTATTCGCCTCGGACGAAGAATGGGTCGGGTACTTCTATTTTTTAGATCGCCACGCACATACACACATGTTTATATCTTTTTCATTCCATATATACATCTATACACATATATGCCTGCATGTAATTGTCCAGCTGCCTGATGCACCATGATGACGATGATGCTGATGCTCATGATGCTGATGATGCTGATGATGCTGATACTGACGATGATGCCGATGCTGATGCTGATGCTGATGCATGGCAACGCTGATTATCATGATGACGATTGTGGTGCGGATGATGCTGCTGATGCTGTGGACGAGGATGATGCTACTAATGATGAGGATGCAACTGATGATGCTGATGCTGGTTCTGCTACTGCTGAGGTTTGATGATGATGCTGGTGATGCTGATGATGATGATGAGGATTATGATGATGATGGCGATGCCAATGATGCTGCTGATGATTATGAAGATGATGCTGATCATGATCATGGTGATGACTATGCTGCTGCTGCTGATGACGGTGATGCTGCTGATGATGTTGTTGATTATGATGTTGATGCTTATGTTGTTGCTGCTGCTGATGATGATGTGTCTGATGATGAGGCTGATGAGTCTTGATGAATCCTGATGAATCCTGATGATGATACTGCTGATGATAGTGATGATGCTGATGATGACGATAATGATGAAGCTGCTGCTGATGCTGATGCTGATGATGCTGTTGATGACGATGACGATGCCGATGACGAATGATGCTGATGATGATGCTAATGTTGATTATGATGCTGCTGATGATGCTGATCATAATGCTGATGCTGATGAGCATGATGATGACGCTGCTGATGCTGATGCTGCTGCTGCTGTCGATGATGACGATGACGATGACGATGACGATGATGATAATGAGGATAATGATGCTGAGAGTGATGATGATGATGACGATGATGTTGCTGATGCTGATGATGTTGCTGATGCTGATGCTGATGCTCATGATGAGGATTATGATGTTGCTGATGATGATGCTTATGATGATGATGATGATGATGATGATGATGATGATGATGATGATGATGATGATGATGGTGATGGTGATGGTGATGGTGATGGTGATGGTGATGGTGATGATGCTGCTGCTGATGATGATGCATATGCTGATGATGATGCTGCTATTGATGATGGTGATGCTATTGATGATGATGACGATGATGATGATGATGCTGATGCTGCTGCTGATGATGGTGGTGGTGGTAGTGGTGGTGGTTGTGGTGATGCTGATGTTGCTGATGGCCGTCTTGGTGCTTTCTTGGGCTGCTCTGGGGCCCTCTTGGCCGTATGGGAGGTGTCTGGGAGCCGTCGGGGGGCCGTCTAGGCGCTGTCTTGGGCCATCGATGGGCCTTCTAAGGCCGTCTTAAGTCCCACAAAAAACCCTTCCGGGCCGCCTTGGGGACGTCTTGGATGCTTCTTGGGCCATCGTGGAGTTCTCTCGGGTCGTCTTGAGCTGACGGCAGTTCGAACAGGCGAGAATGCGACGATCATGCGACAACCTCAGGGGCATCCATGATTTTGGCTTCCTCGGGCCCTGTTTGGGGTTCTCCTGTGGCACTTCTGGGCCGCCTTGACGGCATGACAATGTAGGATTTGCACGATCCTCGAGCGGGTGCGCTTTGGATCAGAGGTCTTCAGCAGCCATGCGGGAAGTGCACAATCCTCGAGCGGGCGCGCATGGAATGCGAGTTCCGGCATTCGTTACCATGCCGGAAGTGATCCATCTTCGAGCGGGCACTCATGGAATGCGGGCTTAGGCATGAGCTGCCATGTTGGAAGTGCATGATCTTCGAGCGGGCACGGGGGACGTGGCCTCGGGAAAGGGGGTGGGGATGCATGAGGCTGTTTCCTAGCAGCAAACTCTATCAGCCAGCCCTTGACATTCTTCCACGCCTACTAAACGAGCCAGGGGGCACAGTTGCGGATTTGATGTGCTAGCGGTATCGTTGGACGGGGGTTGCCGAACTTGCTTATGCATATTATTGGTGGTTTCAACGATGCCGCCAGGAGGCTATTGTCTGCTTCCTAGGGTCACGCCTGCCCTCAGTGCTCCCCCCTCGGGGGATGCAGGTCTGCAGTCGGGCAGTCAACATCCTCACGGAGGAGGAGCTTGGCGACCTGGCGGGGGATGGGGCGATCTCGCCGGGGCGCACACCTTTCTGCTGGCTCGGTGCGGACTGGAATCTCCACTGCCTCACGCCGTCGCCAGACGCCACGCGAGCCGAGACATGTTCGCCTCGTCGTGTGCGCGTTTTCCTCGCCCTTTCGCATCGCTCCGTGTGTGGGCACTCGATTCGAGTGTTCGCGCCCTGCTTCTCGCTTATACCAAGTCGGACCGTGTCTCTGCGTCCGCGGGCAAACGTGTGTGATGCAAATGTGAGTTGGCTGCGGTTCCACTGCTCACTTTTCCAGGAGCAGGAGGAGGCGGAGGAGGTGGAGGCGGAGGAGGAGGAGGAGGAATGATCGTAGTGTGCGAGACACTTGTGGGCTATTTTGCAAACAGGTGTGAAAAACACTCGTACCACTTTTGACTGAGTTGTTTACCACCATTGGCCAGCGTGGGCCTTACGCAGCCAGTTGTTCCACTGCGGATGTGGAAGCTATATGTTGAACGCTATGTGGCGAACGCTATGCTGTGCAAGCTGCGTGGTGCAAGCCGTGTGGTTTACGGCATGTGCCGCGGCGGCAGCGAGGTGGCACGGGCGGCACCGCGGCGAATCCTCGGCACCCACCCGGCACACGACGCGGTAACGAGGCGGCCACGCGGCGGCACGGGCGGCAGCACGGCGAATCCTCGGCACGCCCACCCGGCGCACGAGGCGGTCACGCGGCGGCAACGCGGCGGCAACGGGCGGCACCGTGGCGCAACCTCAAGGGCTCCCATGAGGGCGCGAAGTTATTCGCGCTTCGCGCTTCGCGGTCCTCGTTCCTTCTCCCCCTCCTCCTCGTCCTCCTTTTCTCCCTTTGGGGGGGCGGCGCGAGGGCGCGAAGTTATTCGCGCTTCGCGCTTCGCGGAGCGCGAAGCGCGAAGTTGGGAGCCCTAGGTTGAACCTCGGCGGAGCCCCCGAGACACGAGGGGCGGCCACGGGGCGGCAGCGCGGCTGCAGCGTGGCGAGGCCTCGGCGGACCCCCGGAGCGCGAGGGGTGGCCACGGGGCGGGAGCGGGCGGCAACGGACGTGGGGGCACCTCGGCCGACCCCCCCAAGAGCGTTGGGCGGCAACGAGACGGCGATTGGCATCAACCTGGCGAGGTCAGCGGATACCTCACTCGGGGGAGCGTAAGACCCGGGTTTGCCGGGACTCGGGTTCGCCATCGTTTTTTGACGACCGCGCCTCGGATTTTGACGAGGAGGAGTTTCGTGGGGTGTCTGCAGCGGGAGGCCTCGTCAAAATGCAGGCTCGGCCTCGTCATTTTTTTGACGACCTCGTCGGGGATTTCCGAGTCCCCCGTACCCGGGTCTTACGTCTCCCCGACTCACATTTCTTAGTAACCTACGCGAGAACCTCCAAAGGCAAGCGCTGCTCGGGGAAGAGTGAGTGGCCTAAGTTACGTGTCGTGGTGCCGCGGTGCCAGCTGAATGGTTTGATGATTTCTTGTGAGGCAATTTGCAGTGAACTGAGGCGCACATGTGTGCAAGACTTGAGTCTCAATAAGTTGGTCGTGGTTATTACATGTTGCGCGCGTCAAGCGTTATAGTGAATATCGTGTAGGTTATGATGGGTACTTTTGCCAGTGCGATTGGACTGCACTGTGGTTGTTTGTATACCGTGTATGGTCTATGGTAAACGTCGACGGCTAGATGGCTGGAATAATGATTGCCTACGGCATGCAAAACACATGCAAACCATCTCGACTTCACACTTACGTGCTCATCAGCTGTTGCAATCGGTCGTGCGTGACCGCGCGTCGCAAATCTGAGCCCGCCTGGGATATGCGCTGGGCCATGTAGGTAGGCCCAGTACGGGTCGTTTTGTACGTGCTAGCGCGAACGCAGCCATCTTCAGCATCCTCGGAGATGACATTTCAGGCAAGCCGAGGATAGGATACGCAGCCAATGAGCATCCAGCGGAGGGAGGAGTAATAACAACACGTATTGCCCAAATAAAGACAAGTAGACAGGTCTATTGCGGTTCAATTCCCTCCCCATTCCCAGGAAAGGGGGGTCACAATCAGAGGAGGAATGTTGGTGTATCTGCATGACCGTTGGACTACACATTCCTGGCCTCGCAGGTAGCATAAGCCTGCCGTATTCTTTGTCATGCGCAGGTTGGGCCTCTTACCGCCATCTAGGACATTGGTGGTTCACCAAGAGAGCCCTCAGAGAGTCGCTGTCGATGGCAGGGTGCGCTGGTCTCAGGGTCTATCCCCCCTTTCCTTCCAATGTCTGAGCTGGGCCCCCCCCGCCACTGGTGATCGTACTCCGGCGGGCTAGCTGCTGCGCGAGCAGCCAAGTGCCAACGGGGGGTCGTGATGACGGGCAGGCCGGCTTGCAGAAAGCAGCAGAGGACAGCAGGAGAGCGGCGAGGTGGGAGGCTGGGGTACTGGAGCGGGGGGGGGGGGGGGGGGAGGGGGGATGCCTATGCCCTTCCTCCTCCTCCTCCTCCTCCTCCTCCCTTCTCCTCTCCTCCTCCTCCTCCTCCTCCTCCTCCCCTCCTCCTCCTCCTCCTCCTCCTCCTCCTCCTCCCTCCTCCTCCTCCTCCTCCTCCTCCTCCTCCCCTCCTCCTCTTCCTCCCCCTCCTCCCCGCTCTTCCCCGCTCCTCCTCCCTCCTCCTCCTCCTCCTCCTCCTCCTCCCCCTCCTCCTCCTCCTCTCCTCCTCCTCCTCCTCCTCCTCCTCCTCCTCCTCTCCTCCTCCTCCTCCTCCTCCTCCTCCTCCTCCTCCTCCTCCTCCTCCCCCTCCCCCTCCCCCTCCCCCTCCCTCCCCTCCCCCTCCCCTTCCTCTTCCTCCTCCTCCTCCTTCTCCTCCTCCTCCTCCTCCTCCTCCCTCTCCTCCTCCTCCTCTTCCTCCTCCTCCTCCTCCTCCTCCTCCTCCTCCTCCTCTCCTCCTCCCCCCCTCCCCCCTCCCCTCCTCCTCCTCCTCCTCCTCCTCCTCCTCCTTCTCCACCTCCTCATCCTCCTCATCCTCCTTCTCCTCCTTCTCCTCCCTCCTCCTCTGGTCGCCTACGGCCCCAGGGGACACCGTGCAATTGCTACCCTTCCCTCGTTTTGCCCCTTTTTGGGACTCCCAGGTGGCTCTCAAGAAATCAAGAAACTCCCTCTGACCTACACTTGCTGCCACCCCATCCTTTTCTACTCCTTGCCGCCCTGGCTTCGAGCTCTTCTCCTTCGGTCGCCGAACGTGGTTGCCCTCCACGTGCGCACACCCGCGCTCCAGGTACGCCAGTAGGAGTCGGGATGGAGAGTATTCTGCGCAGACGCCTGTTCAGCCCACTAAATGAAATGGATGGCGACGACGGTCCTGAGGTGCACGCACTTGCAACCCCTTCGTCTCCACCGGAGGTGAAACCAGCAGCAGGAGGACCCGTTCAACAGGATCATCAACATCCACGTCCACCTACCTTGGATCAGATCGCGAACGTGATACGCAAGGAGGTGCAACCGATCCGCAACACCATCAACAGCCTCGAACGGCGTCTCAACGAGATGAGCGGCAACATCACCACCAGGATCGAGGAAGTGGAGGGGAGCATCGAGGACCTTGCCATCCGCCTCACCAACCTTGAGAGACACACCATCGAGCAGTCTGATGCCTCGGCCACCCCCCTGAGCGACGACGCGGCCATCTGGGACCAGATCAAGACGTTGGATGCCCAGGTATCGGAGCTGAAAGTTTCAGGCACAATAAAACGTGAGCAACAGTCATACATATCAGGGGAGGGAAAGCGGGACCGTACAGCTGGAATCGGGAAATTTCTTGGTTTCGCTTATATGTCAGCAGCCCCCTCTTGGGTCAAAGATGCACTTTCCTCTCTGTCGGCGCCTCCGGCTACAGACATATATTCTAAAGGCGACTTGCGGGACATCCTCTTCGCGGTATTCGCCAGCGAAGCCGATCGAGGTTTGGCCGTTGGCTTGTGCGGAGTGCGAGCCCTGACCATGGAGGGACACCACTATGGGCTACACAGGACAAGCCGCCGTCCTTCCGCGCGGCCCAGAACGCAGGTTTTGGCTGGAAGCACTTAACCACGAGCTGGACAACAAGTACAACATACAGATAGCAACCAACGGGTTTCCTTTTCTAGTATCGGTGGGTGGCGTCACTGCTCTTTCCGTGGGTGTGGATGAGTTGCGCCTCGCATTGAAGTGGGACAATGAGTGGGGAGACTTGGGACAAACTTCAGGATCATCCCGTGCTGACCGAACTGATCGCGAAAAACACCACGCTGCTTGAGCGGGCCTCCGAAGGCATGAAAGGCACAGCAAAAGGAGGCAAAGGCAAGTAGGGAACACGGCCAGTCCCCAGAGCCGGCCCATAATATTCATTTGTGCATAGCTAAGATACCGTAAAGATACCATTATCGCTGCTACGCACTTGGGCAAAGATACCGTTGTACAGCGGAGGGCTGTCGTTTCACTTCCCTTACCTTTTGGCGTTGCGGCTGTTCCCGAAATGGGCAATGTTACCATTACCGCATTTGCTTCTACTTCAAGTTTTGATTACACATCTCAACGTATGTTTTTTTTGGGCGCTTTCACATCATTAGTAGTCGTCTCCGCAGGTACTGAGCTTGAGACGGATTTATGCGACGAGAGCGGCAATGAGACATCGCCGGGCATTTCTTCTGCAAATGCACCGTCTTCGATTTCATCCATTCCACAACCGCGAACTTCATGGGGCAGGCCTCGCACAGCATACCTGCCGACCTCGACGATTCGACTGGGCTCCTGGAGCGTGGAGGGTCTGAGGGGGGATTCGCATATTAAGTTTCACAGAGATATTCGGCACAATGCGAAAGCAGAGCATCGATATACTATGCATATTAGAGACACAATTCCATGGAACATATTATTACAACACTGAAGATGATTTTCTGATGTGCTTGTCAGGGGAACTTGATGCAGATAAACGTTCAGATGCCGGGGCTGGATTCATAGTTGCATCATGGGCCGAACAACCAGCAGTTGCGTTTCAAGCCTCTTGCCCGAGACTCGCCTCCCTGAGAATAAAAGATGGTTGGCGGGATGCTAACCCTCATCGCCGCCTACGCGCCACACAGTGGACATCATGAACACGTTATGCGCGACTTCTTTTCCCACCTGGACGCGTGCATCCGGCCGACAACGCCTCGCGGCGCTACCGCGATTTTGGGAGATTTCAATGCTATGCTGTTGAGCCAGAATCAGGGCGAATAACATGTCATTGGGAACTATGCCCACAACGGGAAGTTTGCGAAACGCACCGCTACGCAGGTCTCCAATCGCCAACTTCCGCTGGAATGCTGCCGCGGCAGCGACGCGGCGATCGCGGACGCATTCTACAATGTGCCCGAGGACGAGCGCATCGCGCGCAGGGATTTGGGAGTGGCCCCGATGGGCCCTATATGGCCTGAGCGGTTTTCACATATTGGTTTTATCTTATGCAATTCGTCAGTTTTGCCATGGGCATTGGGCGGCAGATCTCTTCGAAGAGCGGCCCTGAACAGCCGCTTTTTTTCCTGACCACGGCGAATATTGCATTCCAGTTTCATCATAACAAAGTCCACCCGCCGCGCTTAGACGAGTTATCTTTGAAGGGGCCTGGCGTGCAACGAGATTTCGTATCCAAGTTTACGCTGGCTTGGGGCGGTGCCTTTTTTCGCTCATATATATATAATTAGTGTTATATATGGGGGGGGGGGGGGGCTCTCTGGGCGACGTGGCTGGGGCGGTGGGGCGGGCTTTCTCGCCCGCTGCATGTTTTCTGAAACCCATGCATGCTGTAGCGAAGCGTCCATGAATATCTCAACATACTTTGGATCTGATTGAGAAGATAAGCGCAGGCCGAACAACAGGGCGATCCATCGACGAGCAGGCGTCGAACGAGGAAATCCGACAAGTTGCGCGACAAGACCGGTCACATTGGATCAACGCAACATTGGTTGGGGGACATTGGAGCGCTTTCAAAGAGTTGTGGAAGAAAAGGCAATGCAAACACGCTGGAAGCAGAGACCTTACAGGAAAATTGTCAGACGCAGCAGGCCGACCAGACGTGCTAGCAGAGTATTTTGAGCAAGTCCAATGGCACATGCGCTTCCAGACGTGGCCCCAGAGGCAACGGCGATGCTGTGGGACGCGCTCCACGTCGACACATCGAATTTCTCTTTGCAAGAATTGCGCGGCGCATTGCGAAAAAATAAAGGGGGGGCAGCGGCCGGGCCCGATAATGCACCGCCATATTTTTAGCAACTATTGGCCCACAGCGACGAGGCACGCGCAGCACTACTACGCGCATGCCAAAACATGTTGGGAATCAACATGTTTTGCCACCAACGAAATGGGGGGGGGCCAGCGTTTTTTTTTGTAAAAAAAACGACGCAGCCCTCCCAAACAGTTATAGACCGATCTCTCTGTTGGCACTGGCGTGCAAAATTTTGGCTTCGATCATGCGCCGCCGTCTTGTACGGGGAGGGTCAGCACGAATAGTGCGGTCGCCGCAATCTGGCTTCCGCCCTGGGCGCGGCGCGGCGGACGCGCTGATGCTGATTTGGCGAAGTGTAGATGCAGCACATTCAAGTAAGAACGATGGCATTGTATTGCTTCTGTTGGACTGGGCAGAATCACTTGATCGATGAAAGCCAGACTATCCCTGTGAAGCGTTGGGAAGATTTGGTCTGCCATCTCCAATGGCGCAGATGATGCGAGGCATTTACTGTGAGAGGTACTTCATTATAGTTGACTACAGCGGGCGACCGACGGAACGTAGACAGTCAGCAGGAATTGCGCAAGGCTGCCCTTTTGTTCACCATGTGTTTTCATTGCCGTTCAATCAGTAATGTTGCAGGACGTATTCGACAACCTGCCTCTCCTGGCAGAGCCCGCGCACGTCGTGGCAAGGGGCACCCTGTGCGCTGACGACGCGCTGCTGCTTTCCAAACACCCAGGGCTGGGCGCAATTATTTCGGAGGGGCGGAAGTACGGCTTAGATTTAAATTGGGCAAGATAATGCACATCTAAACTTCTACTGCGGGCGTTCCTCGGCACCCGAAGGGGAATCCGATCAAAACAGCGAGAGGAGCAGTGTACCTAGGAGGCTTGATTTCTTGCGACGGTCGCGCCAGACTTGAGCTATCTCGAAGGCCGGGAGAAAAGGGCGCCATCTTTTGCGATTTGATCCAAGTCTGGGCGCGCACTTCTGTAGCGTCGCGCAGGAAAGTGCAGTTAATTGCCGCTTGTATCGTAGCAAGCCCTTATATTCATTCGATCCCCTATGGTTTTTGAAATCAGACAGAGCAAGGATTGATGCTTTCCAATCTACATGTTTCAGACAGTTATTGAAGATTCAATGTTCGTACGTGTCACGGGTATCTAACACTGCAGTTCTGGAGAAATCACGTATGACTACATTGTCGACTATCCTGCACGATCGACAGATCCAGCTGTACCGGAATATCGTTTCCTACGACGCAAGTTCATTAGTGAGACAAGTGGTATGCGACCCCGACGGCACGCCTGAACAATGGGCTTTCCAGGAACGCAGGGGCCGCCCACGACAACAATGGGCGCGCTCAGTGTACCACATGGTGCGAAGGCTGATTTGATCAAATCTCGTCGTCATCTATCATTTTCAACTTGTCGCCGGCGTTTGGCCGTGCTTTTTCTCACCTGTCGCCGCTCTACACAGCGTTTGGATGTTCGTTTGCTTTGCCTACGCGTGCACGCGGATGCACGGCTGCTGTACTGTGCTGTGCTGGTGGCCCTCGTCGCCACCGCTGCAGGATTTGCCTCGATATTCTGGTCAGGACGCACCCCGGGATAGGTCCGGGGCGTTGCGGCATCGGTGCCCTTTGGTTCCCCCAGGGTCGGGCGGAGACACCTGTGCACATTCGGCGGTCCCCCCTCACCGTGTCTTTCTTTTCTTGCACCTCGCAGTCGTGCTGTGCTTCCTTTTTCTGCTTCTCGCAATCGAGCTGCGCGCGCCGTTGCCTGCTTCAGTCGTCGGGAGCGCGTTCTTGTTTTGGGCCGCGACCTTTCCGAATAATTGCACATCGCGCGTGCCTCCGCCCACGTGTCCTTCCGGATGCATCGCGCATTGGTGGGTGGCTGTGTTGGTCTTGGGATTGTGTAGGTCAGAGGCAACGCGATGGGGGGGAGAAGTTGACGGGGGGACGCATCGACCCCCGATCGCCCGTGCGCCCCGCCCAAGAGCATGGGGATTCACCATCGGGGGCCTGTCGCCGACCAGTCGGCCATGTATGGCCTAGCCTGTGCCAGATCGATGTCTCTCCCCATGAGCCGGTCCTTCACTGACGTCGCCCCTCAGCATATGATGTTTCCCTGGCCAAGCCGGGAGGGCGCCTGCGACGATCCTGTGCCCTCTGATGAGCTGGGCCAAGAGCGGTGTGCGTGCCCAGGCGTAGTCCTCGCCCCTGTGCCGGTTCGCGCACCGTCGCAGCGCGGCGCCGAGCGTTGTGGCCAGGGCTCGCTCTGCTCCGAGCAGCGCGTCCGCGCTCTGGGCGGACGCGAGGACGATGGCATCGAGCACGCCGCCCTCGTCGAGGTGTCTGCCGCGGCCGCCGGGCGCGGTTTCCGCAGAGCGCGCACCCTTTCCGAGGCGCGGGCGGTTCGTGAAATCCCAGCCCGCGCGCCGCCGACTTCGGCGAGGGGCGGCTGCGTGAGCGCTCGGACGCGTGCGCCCCCGCGAGCTCACCGCGCCGAGGCGCTGCAGCTTCGCGCTGGGCCTCGCGCCTGCCGCTGGTCGTCGCCGCGGCCACCGTGCCGTGCTCCTGCGCACCCGTCGTCCAGGGGCGCGCCCGTGGCCGACCGCCGGCCCGACGGGTTGGCCCCAGCCGCGAGTTCTGCCCCGTCCCGCATTGCTTCGCCAGTTTTTCTGCGCCCTCCTCCTCTCCTCCTCTCCTCCTCTTCCGCCTTCTCCTCCTCTTCGTGCTGGCCCTTGTCGGATTTGCCGTCATCGTCGTCGTCGTCGTCATCGAAGGCGAGTGGAGAAGTCGAGCTTGAAGAGACGGGGTGGAGGAGGGAGTGCAAGTGTGGAGAAGGAGGAGGAGGAGGACCTCATATAACGTCATTGTGATAAGGACCAATGCAGTATCGAAGGAGAACAAGCGGCATAAACATAAACTTTCGACGTTCGGTGCGGATTTCTTGGATTTGCACTGGGCCCGCTCACGTGCGGGCTCCGCGTGCCATGGAGGGGAGCTCAGCGCGCATCCAAGAAGTCCGCGCGGACGGTCGACAGTTCATGGTCATTTTGTTTTTGTTCGTCCAACGCAGTAATTAGGATCATCAGGAGGATGAGGATGTTTGGAAGGAGTATAAGGATCACGATGCTGATGAAGGTGATCATGCCCATGAAGATGGTAATGATGATGCTGCTGGTGATACTTTGATGATGGTGTCGATGACACTTGTGATGCTAACTATGATGAACATGACAAGATTGATGGCGATGACGACCATGTTGACGATGTCTATGATGCGGTTGTCGATGATTGTGGTTATGATGACGATCGGGCTGAAGACGATGCTGATGTTGTTGGTGTTGATGATGCTGCTGGTAGTGCTGCTGATGATGATGGTGATGCTGATGCCGATGATGACGATGCTGATGATGATGCTGCTGCTGATGCTGCTGATGCTGCTGTTGATGATGATGATGGTGCTGATGATGATGCTGATGCTGTTGATGCTGATGAGGATGATGTTGCTGATCATGATGATAGTGGTGATTGTGATGGTGGTGATGTGGTGTTGGTGGTGGTGACGATGACAACCACAAAAAAAGACGATGACAACCACGATGATGATGGCGGTGATTGTGAGGAGGATGATTATGATGAGTATGTTGAGAAGGCGGGAGAACGCAGGAGGGATCCATAATGAGTAAGTATTGACGAGGATGACAAGGGAAGACCATTCTTTCTCCAGCCAACCTTACCTCTTCATCCTGCATCCTCTCCCCTCCCCTTCCCTCTCCATCCTGCCCTCTCCTCGTTTTTCTACCTGTTATTTCCGCTCCACTCCTGCCGACGCAGCGGCCGCGTGTCGAAATGGCCGATCTGAGTGCTGAGCGGGTTAAGTACGCCACCGGGCTGGCCTGGCCGAAGGGCTCGCTGTGGGCCTACGAGGGAGCCTTGCTAGGCTAGCGCATGCGCGGACGCAGCGACCACGTTTCCCAATGGCCGATCTGAGTGATGAACGGGCTACGAACGCCACCCGGCTGGCCTTACCGAAGGGCTCGTTGTGGGTTCACGATGGTGCCTTGTTCGGCTGGCGCGCGCGCGAGGCGTGGGCGCCGCCAAGCCGCCGTGTTGTCGGCAGGCGGCGCCCCTCCTCCTCCTCCTCCTCCTCCTCCTCCTCCTGCTTCTCCTCCTTCTCCTCCTCCTCCTCCCGCTACCCAGCTCGGCCGTGCCGTACTCTTTCGGCACCGCTGGCTGGGGAGGGATATGAATCCGTACGACCAACGTCGGTACGTAAAGGACTCAGGAGGAAATGGTACCCGTACCTCCACCCGTCGCCCGTGATCTCCGCTTGTTTGGGGCCTCCCAGGAGGCCCTCGTCGCCACCGCTGGATGCGCCTCGAGATCCTGGTCAGAGTGCACCCTGGGAGAGGTCCGGGGCGTAGCGGTATCGGTACCTTTTGGTTTCCCCAAAGACGGTACGACGACCGACTGCAGTTTTTGTGCATTTGGAACCGGGCTCGCTGTCGGCGTCGCCGCGACGTTGTCCACTTCAGACAGGAAGGCCGCCTGCCAAACAGCGGCCAGTTTCGCTTTTGGACAACGTTGGTGGTTCGGGCCTCGTATAGTCAACCCGCATTAGTAAGGATGAGCGGCGTTCCCCTTCGGCCCATACTTGGCCGCTTTCGCTGGGCGCGCCCCGCTCGCAAAGTGTCGTCATGGCCTCCCGAGGCCCTTGCATCCTCGGACAGGGCTAGGACGATGATAGATCCTTTCCAGACCGTTGCGGAGCGCTACCAGAGCGAATCAGAACGCTTTGAGAAGGCTGCAGCGCCCGAGACATTCTCTAGACCCGCTGGATCTCAGAGATTCTCGATTTCTCCTCGCCTGACTTTGTGCGGCACGAGCAAAATATGTACGGAAATAATGGGTACGATGCCCAACAGCAGTTCTTGTCCAATTTGAGCAGGACTCGCTGTTCGCGCCGCCGCGGACGCAATTCTTTGCAGACGGAAAGCTGCTTGCCCAACAGCGGCCGCTGTCGGTTTTGGGCAACATTTGCTGTTGGGCATGGTACCCATTTTTTCCGGACCCATTTCGGGGGTCAAGATTTTCGACCAAGCAACAAGTGACACCACCCCACTTGCGGCCGTCCATGTTGCGCTACGGCCCATCGGGCGCCGTGGCGCATACCACGCAAAAGCCCACGCCCGATTCCCTGGTAACTCTATATATGTGTGTGTGTATATATATATGCCAAGCCTTAAGTCGGGCGTGTCCCTCTACAGGAGGAATATTCAAAAATAGAAAAAATTGTCAGGGGGACGATTTTTGGACTATGTTTGACCATTTTGGAGCATTTGTTGATTATTTTTCCCGTTCAAAATCCGCCTGTGGGGGGACCTGCCCGACCTAAGCCAAAACCCCTGGGCCGCAGGTGGGGTGGTACCGTTTAACTTCTGGCCCAGATCTCTCCTCGTCTTGGCCTCGTCTTGCCCCCTCGCCGCGCATCCACCTGGCACGGGCACGGCCGGTGCCGGCCGCCCGATGAGCCAGGCGACCGCGTGCGGCGGGGGGAGGCGGGGGGCGCGGGGCGGCGAGCGTGTGGCGCGTCGCGGGGCCCCGCGCAGGGGGGGAGGAGGAGGAGGAGGAGGAGGAGGAGGAGGAGGAGGAGGAGGAGGAGCAGGAGCAGGAGCAGGAGCAGGAGCAGGAGCAGGAGGAGGAGGCCGACCACGCCAAGCGGCGTCACTTCTGCCACTGGGAGTGCGCCGTGGATAAACTCCGGCCTGGTGACCAGTTCGACTCTGAGGGCGACCGGGCCGTCACCCAGCCAGCAGTGCAGACGCTGCAGCAGGCGGCAGCCCAGGCAGCCCACGCAGCACTGGAGGCCGCCGCTCCGGCGGCGAATGCCGGAGGAGCAGCCGGCGGC
This sequence comes from Prorocentrum cordatum, assembly GCA_963575745.1. Taxonomy (NCBI): domain Eukaryota; class Dinophyceae; order Prorocentrales; family Prorocentraceae; genus Prorocentrum; species Prorocentrum cordatum. The sequence goes on from CAUYUJ010014872.1 coordinate 53,034, forward strand.
GGCGGCGGCGGCGAAGCTGCCGGAGGAGCTGGTGGAGAAGGAGGCGGGGGAGGGGGAGTTCAGCCAGCGATGCAGGAGTCGCAAGCGTCCGCCTCGCCTTTTTTTACTTTTTTTTTTTTTTTTTTTTTTTTTTTTTTTTTTTTTTTTTTTTTTTTTTTTTTCTTTTTTTTTGTTTATTTTTTTTTTTTTTTTTATTTTTTTTTTCTTTTTTTTTTTTATTTTTTTTGTTTTTTTTTTTTTTTTTTTTTATTTTTTTCGACCGCATGGCCGTGTCCCGATCTGACCTGGTGGGATTCTGTGGACACGCGATCCTTACTCGACCAGCCTGTGGCATGCGTGCCGCGAGTCCCGGAGAGCCTGCAGGCGCAGTACAGGGCCACCAAATTCGTTTTGCTCGAGGCGCTGGACAATGCTGGGACGCACGCGGAGCAGCTGCGTGCCTGGAAGGCCCTACTCTTGGCTGACCGCCTTCTGCTGTGGAAGGGCTTCCGGCGCGGCGGAGCAGGGAAGGGTGGGAGACGGCAGAATGCTAACCAGAGGGCTATAGCAGAGCGATTGGCCCTGTTCTGGGCGGGAGAGTGGGGCGCTCTCGACGCGGCGCTACGCGGAGCCATTCGCCCAGGACGTCGGCAGCGCAATGGTATATCCGCTGAGCGCATTCGTGAACTGGTGGAAGATGGTGCCTGGAAGAAACTCCTTGCTGGCCTTCGTGGCGGGGCCCCTCTGGTGGACTCTCCAGACGCCGTGGGTGACCTACGCGGCCTCCTTCGTGAAGAAAGCACTGCCGCGGCAGCGCCGTTCGTCGCCGCCCGGTTCGACATCCCAGAAGAAGAGTTCCAGGCGGCGGTGGCGAGGGAGTTGCGGGAGTCCAGCCCGCATGCTGCTGCTGGGCGCGACGGGGGCCGGTCCACGCACTGGCAGACGGGCTCCGGCGACGAGCGGTTCGAGGCCCTGTTGGCGAAGGCCTTGAAGACATGGTTGGACGGCTCGACCCCTCCCGAGCTGGACGTCATCTTCTCCTGTCAGACCTTGTATGCTCTGAGAAAGCCCAACGGAACCATCCGCCCTATAGCAGTGGGCGCTTTTCTGCGGCGTCTGGCGTTGAGGGCCCTCTTGCGCCGCAAACGCCAAGAGGCGCACGACGCCGTCGGGCAAATGCAGTTCGCTCTGGGGCGGGCGGGAGGCGCAGACGCTGCCTTCAAGACGCTGCAGCTGGACTTGGCTCCCGGCCCGGACAAAGGTGTCTTGAGCGTCGACTTGAAGAACGCCTACGGAAGCGTCCACCGAAGTGCCATGCAAACCGCAGTGGGCGCGCGAGCGCCGTGGCTGAGACCCCTCGTGGACAGGCTGCTCGGCACGCCTACGCGGAATGCTTTCGACACTTCCGAAGGCGCAGTAGAGTGGATTGAGCAAGCCACCGGGGTGCCGCAGGGCTGCCCGCTGAGCACCCTGCTCTTTTGCTGCGCCCTCGCGGTCGTGTTGGAGGAGACCCAGGCGGAGCTGCGTCGGCTGCGTCTGGATACCAGGGTCGTTGCCTACGCCGACGACATCTACGTCGTGGGTCCCGCGGCGCAGCTGACCGCCTCGCACGACGTCCTGGCTGCCCGGCTCGCTGTGGTCGTCCTCTGTATTGCCCCAGAAAAGACAAAAGTGTGGCTTTGAGGTGATTGGTTTTTTTGTTGTGTTTGGTTTGTTGTATTTTTTTGGGTGTGGTTTGTTTTTTTCGTTATTTTGTTTTTTTTTGTTTTTTGTTTTTTTTTATTTCTTTGTTTTTTTTGGTTTGGTTGTTTATTTTTTTTGTTTTCTTTTTTGGCGTTTTTGTTTGTTTTGTGGTTTTTTTTTTGGTTTTTTTTATTTTTTTTTTTTTTTTTTTTTCTTTTTTTTTTTTTTGTTTTTTTTATTTTTTTTTTTCTTTTTTTTTTTTTTGCAACAGGAACGTCTGCGCAGGGCCTGCCGCAGGCCTTGCGAACGGCGGTCGTCTCTGACTTTCCGGTGCTTGGGAGCACGTTGTACCATCATGACCGCGAGGGCCCCCTGGCCAGCGGCTTCGGCCCGTCGGAGCAGGGTTTCCTGAAGGCGGCGGATCTGGTCCGCGACACCGCAACGAAGCTCAAGCAGGCGCAGGAGAAAGGTCTTTGCTGTCAGGTCGCGGGAGCCATCCTTCGATACGTCATTGTGGGAGCGCCGCAGCATCTCCTCCGCTCGCGCTTGTGGAGCCCGGCGTCGTTGGCACACTACGACCAGGCCGTGGCGGAGGCTTGGGGGGGCCTCATCGGAGTGGGCCTTGCCCCGCAGCAACGCCAACTGGGCAACCTGCCTCTCCGGGAGGGCGGGGCGGCCTTCGGCTTGGCATCCCCGCGAGCCGCGGCTGCCTTCTACGCGGGATGGAGACGCCAGCTCTGGCGCCAGTGCGGGGGCGCCCCTGTTTACACGGACGCTGGGCTCGAGGCCGCTCTGCCGGGGCTGGCAGCGGACCTCGGGAGGGCGCGAGCAGACCTCTTGGCACAGGCACCCCTCTTGCAGAGCAGCCACAAGCTGGACTTCACGAAGGAACCCTCGACGCACCTGCAAAGGGAGCTCACGGACGCCGTCGCGTTCGTGGCCCGCGCGCGCCTCCTGGACCAGCTCACGGACGAGGTGCGCAGGGCCCGACTCCGTCAGGGGGGCGGCCCAGGCGCAGGCAGCTTCCTCTGCGTGCCTCAGAACGGGGTGCGGGCGATGGCCGACGGGACGTGGCGCGTGGCTCTGCGCCGGCGCCTTCTCTGCACTGCAGACCAAATCATCTCTCCAGCACCGGCGGAGACGCATTGTCAGCACACCGGGCGCCGGGGTGCCTGCGGGGCGCCGCTGGGGGGATTTGCTGGTCTCGTGCCCGCGGAGGGGTGCATGGTCGGCGGAGGTGTCGTGGGAGGCCGCAGCGAGGTCCGCGATATTCTGCTGAATTTCGCAACCGCGTACGTCGACCCCAGAGCGATGAAGGAGCAGCGCCTTGAGGGCTTTTGAGCGGGGATCTTAGAGGACGCCTTATAGAACACGACCTGCCAGGAGACGTCCTCGACGTCGTCTTCAACTTCGACGGGAGGCGCGCGGCGCTGGACATTGCCGTCGTTGGCGCCCACCAAGACCCCGCCAGGGCGCGCGCCGCCGCCAGCGGGGGCGGCGCGGCCGCGGCGCAGGAGGAGCGGGAGGAGCGACGCCGGTACGCCGGTCTCAACATCACGCCCTGCGTGTTCGAGATCGGCGGCCGGGCGGGAGACAGCGCCCTGGCGGCCGTCCGCATGCTCGCGGCCATGGCGGGCGGCGACGCCGGGGCGCCTGCCCTGGCCGCGGCGCTCTGGCAGGAGCTGAGCGTCGCGCTGCAGTCCGCTGTGGCGTGGCGTGTCGCTAGCGCGCACGTGCGCGCCGGCAGCGTGGCCATTGCTGGCTGCCGCTAATTTTACCTCTACTCTGTTAACCTCTTCTTCCTTTCCCTCCTCCGCTGCCGCCGCGTCCTCCTCGCCCTCTTCCCTCCTCCCTCCTCCGTAGTCGCGATGGCTTCAACGAGCCCGCCCTGCTCGCGCACCGCCGCGCTGCGCGGCGCGCGCGCGGGGCAGCGCCGGCGGCAGGGCGGGGGCTGCCCAGCGGCCTAGCCCGGCTCCTGGGCACTCTTTTCCTGTCCTCCTTCCCTTTTCTTTCTCGCTCCTTCCCCGCTCCTTGCCTCCCTAGGCGGGTGCGCCGGCGCCCAACGGTGGGTGGCGGTGGCGCAGGCCCCGCGGCCGCGCGCCCACCTTCGCCTCCCGGTTCCTTCCTGCCCCCTCCTCTCCTCCTCCCCCCCCCCTTGCTCTGCCGCCGGCGAGACAGCGCCAGCCCGGGCAGGCGTTGGCGGAAGTGGCCTGTGCGTCGCGTCGTGTCTCGTTGGCGCCGCCCGCCTGCCCGGGCCGATTCCTCGGGCCGGCTTCAACAGGAGGCTGTCTTAAGGCGGGCACCCCCCGCAGGGCCGTCGGTTCCGCCATGTTCGCGGGCGGCAGGAGCAGGAGGAGGAGGAAGAGGATTTTTTGTCGGCGATCCCCTGGGGGCCTGAACGATTTTGAAACAGCACGTCGGCCACGATGGCCGAAGACCAGCTCGCCCGCTGAGCACGTCTGACGTACAGCCCAGCAGATGAGGGACAGCGGACGGGAATAAAAGGACGGTCCCGAAGGGCCCCAGATTTAACCGCCACGCCATCCACAAAATCTGGTCACTGTGCGTCGCCCAAAGGCGCGGCAGCGGGCCGCGCCACCGCCGACGCTTCGCGGGCCTGAATGCGCGCCAGAAGCGCCGCCACACCTGCCGTCTCTATCAGCCCTGACGGCGAGAGCGGCAGGCTGACATCTGGCGGCGGTGGCCTCTGAGACTCGTAGCAGAAGAAAGCCGCGCCTCGCCTCGAGGATTCGCTCACCGTGCTATTGTCGCGATAGCGAGGATAGAGGCCAGCAAAGATCCTCCTCAGCACGGTAGTGCCACCCGCCAGTCGGCGCTGAAGGCACTCCTTGCCGAGCATATGACAGCGCGCAGAGGAGTGCGCTCCGCGCGTGGAGCAGAAGAAGAGGGTGAGCCTCTGCTCACCCTTGCTTACAATGCAATGCGCCAACGAGTGCCCCAAGGACCGATCCAGGACACCACGCCACAGCCTGCTGGGTCCTTTGCATCCCAACATGGGGCGCGCATCCCGATCAGTGGACAAACAACGGCAATGCAAACATCTGGTGCAGCCCTGACCGATTTCCTGCCAGGAATGCCAACCTCCCGATTTTTTTTTTTTTTGAAAAAAAAAAATGTATATATATATATATATATATATAAAAAAAAAAAAAAAAAAAAAAACACGGCCTCGGCCCCAAGGGCCGACGCTCAAACTTTTCGGGGGGAAGGGTGGCAAGCGCGGTGCCCGCCACCCTAGCAGCGAAAGCCAACCAATCACACTTCCACCTCCGTACGTTCATGCACGCTGGGTTGGGGATGGAGGATGGGGAGCTTGCTTGGCAAGGGCGTCGGCTTTCAAGTTGCCTATACCAATCCGTTTCTCGTGCGCTGGCAGAGCATCCAGAACAGCGCGCGCACGGTGCGCAGGTGCGCGGTGCACCGACGGGATGGGGGATTTCTCATGGAGCAGGGCACCTCTCCGAAGACCAGCATAACGATGCTTCTGAAAAACCTGGCGCCCCCGCGTCGCCACACAGATGCGCACCACATTCATGCAATCGGTGTGGCGGTCTCCGCCGTTGCTCTGAAACATCGGGAGGAGGGCCATGCAAAGGTGCTCCGCAGCTAGGGGGGTCTGGGGGGGGACCGAAAGAACAGTGCCTTTGGCGTGCGCAATGCTAGTGTCGCCCTCTCCCAAGGAAGCCCAGGGGCAAGCCGCTCTGGGCAACTCCCTAACGGTATGCCGATAGGCCGAGCCGTCCATGACGACGTCGCAACCCGAGAGGTCCACAGAGCCCCAATCAATAATACCCTTTCAGGAGAGTACAGGATGGGTTGAGTGGCCGAGGACGGAGGAGGGTAGGAGGCTTCAGGGTGCTCCCACTTTAACTCATCCAAGAACAAACGGTCCTGACTTTCAAGAGCTTCGCCCAGCCATTCAACAGGAGAGTCATCAGTAACACTCTTACGGGCGGCGACGGTGTCAGGGTGAAGGCACTGCCAAACGCGGTGCCGCGCGCTGTCGGGCATCCCGCACTTCGGGCAAAGTCCGTCGCACGAGTGTCCATCGGCCGGAGCCCTCGCTCTGGTCCAACTCCCTTTGCAAAAAGAAAAAACATTCAGCGCCAAATACTTCTGCTGAGGGTTGAGTTTCCTTCCCTTGGAGCCCAGCAAGGTTTTCAGGGGGTCGACGCAAGAACGAGAACCGTCGGCTCCAGGGGTGTCCTGACATAAAACCCGCTCATGTTTACGTTGGACCGCCGACTGCAACATGTGCGCCAACATTGCGGGCGAGGTGTATCCCAAGTGCGCCTCTCGACCGCGGTCGTCCTCAAAAGTGAGGGGGGTCACCGACTTCCACCCGATCCTAGCCAACGACAAGTGCATGCGCTGCAGAGGTCCTCGACGAGCGCCGCGTGACCTTGTCATCAAAGGGAACAGAACGCCACAAATGAGCAATCTCCTTGATATTATACCTAGAGACCGACGGGGTGGTGAGAGCCAGCCACACGATCGACGCCCACTGCAGAGCTGGCGCCACAGACGGCCTCCACATCGGGTCTCCAAGGATCACCAGACGCGCCTGGAGGGAGCACCCTCGGTGCCTAGGGGGGTGCGACGACAACAGCGCGCGTTGAGCCACCTGGAGCTCGCCCTGACTCACCCCCACAACCGACGAGCCGAAACTGGCCGCGGGCAACAATCCGCACGTATAGATCTTTCCCGTGCGAGGTTTTTTTTGGGGGGAGGGCCGAGCGATATCGCATCAATACCTTATGCCTCTTCTTCATGTGGGAAAACCTGTGTTTTCTTTTCCACAGACCATGTTTAGCACCTCGGGTCTGACCTGGTGCGACATCCGTGCCGAGGGAGACCGCGCTGTTCGTGTTCTTACCCGCCAGCTGCCCGAGGTGCCTAGCAATCTTCTGGGCGAGGGCGCGGCTGCTGGCAAAGGTGCTGACCTTGTCGGGCTGAATGTCGACGCGCAGCTCATCCCTAAACAGGGCGTGCAGGCAAGCAGCCGCCTGCGTGATAGTGGCCAGGACCTCTTGCTCAGAGCCCGACGCTGTGACGCTATCATCATCGATATACGACGACAAATCGACGCTGGGATTGTCTTCAACAAACTTGTCAGAGGCTTCGATGCTATAAACTCGAACCATGATATCATTGGAATTATCTCCCGCGGGAAGACCAGACCTGGCGAAGTAAGGCTGGGCCACGTAGTGGGCCCCCAAACGAAGCAAACGGGGCCCCCTCCAATAGTTAAACGTCGTTTTGACAATGACCTCGTTAATACCGTAACGTAGCGCTCTATCCTTGAGAAGGGCTAAATCAAATGACTCGCAGTACTTCGTCCCATCCCATATTATGCCCCCCCGTTTCCTGAGACTCGAAGTGGGCCATCTCGGCCTGGGCGGCCTGGTGCCACGCGGCACTCTCGGCGCTGCGGCCAGGGCCAAACGCCCAGTAGTTGCGAGGGTAGTTCGTGTTGAAATCCACAATCAGAGGTCTCCGTAAACGTTCCCAGACACGGACGGGGCCGGCGCGCAGCAAGATGGGTCGAGGGCCCCCTTGGGTTTTTCCAAAAGAGGGAAAAGCAGCCAGAACAGTTGTTTGGGAAAGAGGCCCAGGGACTCAATCGCTTGGATTAACGCCCCAAGCGTGTCAAGGGCATCGTCCGAAACCAACGCGAGCTGTCTCGGGTGCAGTCCATCGAGGGACTGCGAAGTCAGGTGCGACAAACTGCTTGACGCGCTTCTAATCTCGGCCGCCGTCGGCCTAGGGAGGTGCGCCCGATCAGGAACACGCGCCTCGGGTGGCATGTGCGACGCGTGCCGAAACTCGGACAGGGATTTGCCTTCAGCCTCAAGCAGTTCTTGAAGGGAGTTAGAAAAACAACCAGGATGATTTTGCACGACGGTCGGGGTCCACCTCTGCTTGAGTTTCGTGAGCCTGTGCGTGACCCTCGCTCCCCCAGAAAGAGCTTTCTCCTGCCATTGATCCCAACTATCCTGCTGAACCTTCGCGACGGCCTTGCGCGCCTCGCCCAGGTCGTCGCCCCAAGACGACAGGTTTCCTGACACTGCTCAATCCAGCTGTCGAGGCCATCATCGAGCGTAAAAGAACGAGCCAACGTGCGCGCCTGAGCGAGGGTCGCGTCGAGTCTAACATTCTGCCCCTCATCAGGGCATGGTAACATAAGAAACTGTTGGATCTGGTGGTTCGCATCCTCAGACAAACGCTGGACCTGAGCTTGGTCCGTGGGATCGGGATCCTGGGCCGCCCTTCGAAATCGAGCTGACACCCCAATGGTTTCAGACAAATGTTGGGCCAGCCAGATCCATCCGACGTGCTGCTCACGGAGGCTACAGGCATTGGGTTTAGCAAAAACCGGGGCCCACCGAGCTCTCAAGAGGTCCCATTTGTGTCCTTTGCTTTTAACCTCCACTCCCGTGAAAGCCTCGAGCTCAAGCTCGAGCGCGTTGGAAAAATACTACCAGGCAACAGTGAGAAGCTCCCGCGCCTCGCCGATGGGGCGAGTGAGAGCCGCAGCAGCAGCGTCCTCAGCAATGATACGGCTGAGGGTCCAGTCCTGGGGTCTGGGGGTCGGCCCGAAAGGCAGCTCCGTCGGGAGTCTTCGATGCGACCGATACACCAGCTGATGGCACCGAACGGCATCGGAACGCAACGCGAGGCACACGAGCCTGTGAGGGCGATGGGTCCAGGACATGTCAGCCTCAACCTCATCACAGGCGCGTTCGAAGCACGTGCTCGCTAAAAAGTAGTCGATCGTGGTGAGGCGTCCTGAGGACAAGCAGGTCTTCTGCGTTGGCACAAACAGGGCCGCTTCAACTCGACGGGGGAGTCCCGTGGAGTCAGCCAGATGGGGGTCGAGGTTCCCGTCTTCCCCCACCACGTGCACATGCTGCCCCGTGAGCCTCTCTCCTAATTGCCTCAGAAGGGAGAGATTGAACGCGCGCAACCCAGTCCCCGATTTTAAGTAGCACGAAAACACGTGCAGGGGCGGCCACCCAGACAAGTCGACAATCACATGGATGATACGCCCCTTGGCAACAATCCCAGGAGCATCCGACGGCCATCGCAGGCCAATGTGCGTGCGGACGAAAACTCCGACTCCCGCTCGAGGTCCCCCAGATTCACCAGCAGGGGGGGGGGGGGGGGAACGCAGCACTTTCCACCCCAAGCTGGCCGCTGAGGCCGCTCTTTCACCCTCACGGTCCTCGAGAGCCCCGATCTCCTGCGCCAGCAGGACGAGCGCCGATGCCGAGCAACGCCTCTCGCGCAAAGTCGGCCAGCAATTGCCCTTGTAGGTCTCGAAGCTTTCGCCCAAGCCAGCAAGCGAGGACGAGTCGAGCGAGTCGGGGGGGGGGGGGGGGGGGGGGGCGGAGGTGGAGCAGGAACTCCGAATTTAGACATAGGCAAGCCGCAGCAACGTGGGAGCAAAGGGCTACCCCACGCGCGGCTTCTTGCACAGCCTGCTACCGAACTTCTCGATGAACCCACGCTTGTCGATCCGAATGGCTGCATTGAGTATATCCTCGACCATGTCTTCGTCGAGGTCGTCATCATGCTCGAAGCCTGGTGTCGGCTGTTGTTGTGCCTCAGCCGCACCACCTCCACTAGCATCCGATGCATCACTAGGAGACACATGACCACGCACACCAGCACCTTCGGACGTGAAAGGCGATGGCGCCGCTGCCGAGGGTGATGCCTTCGCCTGGGAGGCCGCCAGCAGCCCCGCGAACTTCTTGAACGTCTCGGACTGGAGCATCTCCTTGATCTGTGCTTGCTCACTCGAAGCAGCCAGCACCTCAGGGTCGACCTCCAGATCCACGACAGGCATGCCAGGCAACGTGCGAATGAGGTCCCGATTGAGGAGCTCGATCTCGCGGTCCGTAGCTGCAAATTGTGCCCGCATGCCATCAATCTTTTCTTGAGCACTGGCAATGAAGCATGTCTGCTCCTCGATATGGTGCTCAAGTCTCTGCTTTTCACCTTTAGCACTTGCCAAACGGTGACCCACATTAGTATGTTGAGTGAGCTGAGGCTTGGTCTGATGCAATTCACGACGCACGGCGCCCAGCTTGACCTCGAGCTCTGCCCGGGCACCTTCGCCCGACTCGCCAAGCTTCTCACAGTGCGAAATGGCCACCTCGAGCTGCTTGATGCTGTCGCGCAGCTCCTGCTCCTTGGAATCCTTCGGCGGTTCCTTAGCGAGGTGGCTGGCAGGAGGTGCTGGGGATTGGTTCCCTCCTCCTGCCAATGTGTCGAACCTGCGCTGGAGCTCGTCCAGCCTCTTCTGGAGCTTGTCGTCTCGACCACCCACGCCGCCACGAGGAAGGCCAGCGCGCTGACGATGCTGCTGGCCGCGCACATGAAGCTCGGCTGCACGGCGCACCTCAGGCGGCGCCTTCTTCCCGCATCTGCATGTGATCCTGGACGCCCAGTTGGTGTTGCGGCCACATGAGCACGCCCAAGTAGGCGCCCTTGGTCCAGGTAGGACCTCCGCGCCGCCACCATCGGCCATGAGAGCCCGTAGGCTGTGGATGAAAGTGTGGGTTGAGACCCCACAAACTGAAGATTGGAAACGGGGCTCGCAGCAGCGACTGCCGCTCTGTAAGTCTGCTGCTGCAAAGCTCAGGAATCAACACCTGAGCCAGAACCGGCTTTGGAGGAGGATGAGGAGGAAGGAGGAGTGGAGGGAGGAGGAGGAGGAGGAGGAGGAGGAGGCGGAGGGAGGAGGAGGAGGAGGAGGAGGAGGAGGAGGAGGAGGAGAGGAGCGGGTTGGCGAGCGCGTGGCGCGGCGCGGGGCCCCGCGCAGGGGCAGGGGGGCGGGCCGCGCGGAGCGGCGCGAGGGCCCGGCGCCAGCCGGCGCCTGGGGTGGCCTCGCGGCGAGACGCGAGGAGCGGCGTCATCCCAGACGCGGGGGCGGCGCGCGCGTGCCAGCTGGGCTTACGTCGGGCACGGCCCGCTACAGTAGGAGTATGCAGAAGTAGTTAAAACATCGTCAGGGGTGGATTTGTTCAAATCATGTTCGTGAATTCCTTCTTGAGTTTTTTTTTTTTTGAATTATTTGTTATTTGTCCTCCATTCTCGGTCTGTAGGGGGAGGTGCCCGACCTAAAGCTGGGCGCGGCCGCGCGCAGAGAGGGGTCGGGGGAGGGGGGAGGGCTTCCTAGGAACGCCCCCGCTTCTTTTGAAGGCGCGGGCCCTGTCTGCGGATGCAGGGCCCGCGCCTTCTTAAGATGCAGCCTCCTTCTGAGAAGCCTTCCCTCCTCCCCCTGCCCCCCTCTTCGCGCCGCCAGTGGGCGCCGCGCACCGCGTCGTGGGTGCCTCCTTCGCCGTGCGGGCCGTTTGGGGGGCGGGGAGCAGCGCGTGGAGCGCTTCTCGCGGCGGGTGTGGTAATAATGCCGCAACCTGGCGAGCCACGGCCGAGGAGGAAGCGCCAGCTACAGAGCGCCGAGGCCAGCAGTGCGAGGGCGGGCGATGGTCCTCGAAGAGGGAAAAACGGCATGAACGTAAACTTTTGGCGCTCCGCGCGGGTTTCTTGGATCCGCGCTGGGCCCCCCAGGCGGCGCCTTCAGCGCCGCCCCTGGCGCGCTCTGCGCGGAGCGCCCCAAGTTCCTGTTCATGCTGTTTTTTTTACGCGGAGCGCCGAGGCCAGCAGGTGCGAGGGCGGGCGCTGGTCCACCAGGGTGTTGGACTGGGCAGCTGAGGGCGTTCGCGTGGCCGCGGAGGCCCCGCTAGCGCTGCACGCACTGGTCTTGGCGTCGGTCCGCTCGGCGAGCCCGGCGGCGCTGCAGGGCCTCGGGCGCCGCAGCGCTCTCGTGCCTTGTCCTGCACACGCCGCTGCCGCCGCCCTGAGCTGCCTCTCTCCTTCCTTCGCCCTCCGCGGCCCCCCCCGTGGTCTGCGGGGGCCTGACACCAGTCGGGCGGGGGGGGGGTATCGGGCAGTGGCAGAGCTCGGGCGGGCGAGGGGCGCAGAGGACGAGGATGACCAAAACACGCCCGACACCCACTGCTGATGCGGAAATGCGCCTTTCCGCCCGGGGCCTCCTGGCCGCACGTGCATCCTACAGAGGCGAGCGCCCGTCGGAATAGTGAGGGGCCCGTGGGCTTTTGCCTCAGGTTGGGCGCCTGGGAGGGCATTACTGTGCCACGATTTCACGACGCGTGTGTGTGTGTGTGTGTGTGTGTGTGTGTGTGTGTGTGTGTGTGTGTGTGTGTGTGTGTGTGTGTGTGTGTGTGTGTGTGTGTGTGTGTGTGTGTGTGTGTGTGGGTGTGGGAGGGTGTGTGTGTGTGTGAGTGTGTGTGTGGGTGT
>CAUYUJ010014872.1:65142-127642 GCA_963575745.1 Prorocentrum cordatum
GTGTGTGTAAGTGTGTGTAAGTGTGTGTAAGTGTGTGTAAGTGTGTGTAAGTGTGTGTAAGTGTGTGTAAGTGTGTGTAAGTGTGTGTAAGTGTGTGTAAGTGTGTGTAAGTGTGTGTAAGTGTGTGTAAGTGTGTGTAAGTGTGTGCAAGTGTGTGTAAATGTGTGTAAGTGTGTGTAAGTGTGTGTAAGTGTGTGTAAGTGTGTGTAAGTGTGTGTGTGTGTGTAAGTGTGTGTAAGTGTGTGTAGGTGTGTGTGTGTGTGTAAGTGTGAGTGTGAGTGTGAGTGTGAGTGTGAGTGTGAGTGTGTGTGTGTGTGTGTGTGTGTGTTGTGGGGGGGGGGGGGAGGTTGGGGTGGGGGGGGGGGGGGGGGTGGGTAGGTGGGGTTGGGTGGCGTGGGTTCGTGTGTGTGTGGCTTGTGGGAGTGTGGGTGTGTTGGCGTCTTGTCCGCGTGTGTGTGTGTGTGTGTGGATGTGTGGGGTGTGTGGGAGGGTAGGTGGGTGGGATGTGTGTGTGTGTGTGAGTGTGTTATGCGTGTGTGTGTGCTCTTGTGTTGGGTGTGTGTGTGCGTCGGTGTGTTGTGTGTGTGTTGTTTGTGTGTGTCGTTTGTCGTGTGTCGTGTGTCATTTGTGTGGTGTGTGTGTGGGGGGATGTGTTGTTGTAGTGTGTTTTTGAGAGTGTGGTGTGTGTTTGGTGTGTTGGTGTGTTGGTGTGTGTGTGTGTGTGCGTGTGGGATGTAGTGTGTGTGTGGGTGGTGGAGTGGTGGGGGAGTTGGGTGGGTGGGTGGGTGGGTGGGTGAGTTGGTGTGTGGGTTAGCGGGTGGCTGGGTGGCTGGGTGGGTGGTTGGGTTCGTTGGTGTGTGGGTGGGTGCGTGCGCGCGTGCGTGCGTGCGTGCAAGCGTTCGGGCGTGCGTGTGCTGTGTGTGTGTCTGTGTGTGTGAGTGTGTGGGTGGGGTGTGTGTGTGGGTGTGTGGGTGTGTGGGTGTGTGGCTGAGTGGCTGAGTGTGTGTGTGTGTTTGTGTGTGTGGGTGTGTGTGAGGGTGTGTGTGTGTGTTTGTGTTTGGGTATGTGTGTGTGTGTTGGTGTGTGTGTGTGTGTCGGCGTGTGTGTGTGTGTTTGTGTGTGGGTGGGTGTGTATGTGTGTGCTTGGGTGTGTCTGTGTCTGTGTCTGTGTGTGTCTGTGTCTGTGTCAGAATCAGCGTCTGTGTCTGTGTCTGTGTCTGTGTGTGTTTGCACGGTGTATGCTGTTTTTCTCGTTTGTGCTCGCCTTGTGCATCCATCGCCATTTCTCTTCACGCTGTTCGCAGTGCTTCGTCCACATCTCTGCCGCGCCAGGTGAAAGTTACACCAAATGTGGCCCGCCTTAGCCTACTGCTGTAGTGACGTCACTCGGCAGTTTGAGGAAGTGCGCGCGTGTGTGTGTGTGTGTTTGTGTTTGTGTGTGTGTGGGTGTGTTAGTTGATTTGTTTGTTTGTTTGTGTGTGCGTACCCCGTCTTGTTTTTTTGTTCGTTTCTTTTGTTATCTCGGTCCAGTTATCGGCTGGCCCTCTCGCGAGGACTTCTTCCATGGAGGAGAGGGGGTCCTCATCGTCATCGGCTCTATCCTACGGACCCTCAGGTGGGTTGGGACCCTTGACCCTTTTCCCCCTGTCTACATACTCGAAAGAGCGTGTTCTACCGCTGCTGGCGGAAAACAGGGGGGGGTCACTACCGGTTCGAACCCCTCCCCCCCCCCCCTCTGGAAAACCGGGGGGGGGTCACTACCGGTTCGAACCCCTCCCCCCCCCCAGCTCATCATGAAAAGGGGGGGGGCGGGTCACTACCGGTTCGAACCCCCCCCCCTCGAACTCGAAAACCGGGGGGCGTCACTGCCGGTTCGAACACCCCCCCCCCATCGAAAACCAAGGGGTGGTGCGGACAGTGGTGGGGACGGTGGTGGTGGGGACAGTGGTGAGGGGACAGCGGGACAGTGGTGGGGACAGTGGGACAGTGGTGGGGACGGTAGTGGTGGGGACAATGGTGAGGACAACAGTGGGGAACAGTGGGACAGTGGGACAGTGGTGGGGACGGTGGTGGTGGGGACAGTGGTGTGGGGACAGTGGGAATGTGGTGGAAACAGTAGGACAGTGGAGGGTACAGTGGTGGTGGGGACAGTGGTGAAGGCGGTGGCGAGGACGGCGGTGGGACAATGGGACAGAGGTACAGTGGGGACAGTGGTGGGGACAGTGGGGACAGTGGTGGGAACAGTGGGACAGCTCAGTGGGACAGCGGAGGAGTCAGTGGGACAGTGGGGACAGTGGGGATAGTCGTGGAGAAAGTTGGGAGAGTGGAACCGTGGTGGGAACAGTGGCGGGGACAGTGGGGGACAGTGCGACAGTGGTGGTGGCACTGGTGGGGACAGTAGGGGCGGTGGTGGAACCAGTGGGGACAGTGGTGGTGAGGACAGTGGCGCTGGGAACAACAGTGGGGGATGTGGTGAGGACGGTGGTAGGGACCGGGAGTCGTTTGCTGGCGGTGAGAGGGGGGTGGGGAGGGGTTCGAACCGGTACCCCCCCCCCTCCGGTTTTCGAGGGGGGGGGTTCGAACCAGTAGTGACCCCCCCCGGTTTTCGAGTTCGAGGGGGGGGGGGAGGGGTAGGGGGGGGGGGGGGGCCGGGGAAGGGGGGGGGGGGAGGGGTTCCAGCGGGGGGGATTTTCGGGAGGGGGGGGGGGACTCCTGGGCTCCGGAGGAAAAGGGGGCGGCAATTTTCCACATTAAAGCGGCGGTGGATCACGCTCCCTCACATACTCAGAGCCGAGTAGGTGTGATACCAGACGCGGCAGGGCTGGAATCGAAAAAAGCAATGCGACCTTGTTCACCAGCCCGATGCGCAAACCCGTCACTTCTAGTACGGCATGGTCACGCCACGTGTCGGGTATGAGATTCGCACCTTTTGTTTCGCTTTTGAAGTCCAGCCGTTCACAATCGCTGCGTGCTTGCGATTGTACCTGGTGGCGATGAAGGTAGCCCGCCTTCCAACCGTGTACACGTTCGATACACCCAGTGACATGACCATTCGCCGTAAGGACATCTAGCGCGAGGTGTCACAGTCAAACGTTTGGACCGCCCTACCGACACGTCGGGTGGTGCGACGAGGAGGAGACTCGTGACCTAGTGGCCTTCGGTCCATCCCGCCGCCACCTAGCCTGGGAGCCTGGGGTTGGGGGCCGTGTGCCTCCTGGATGCTTCTGGGGCATCTCGGGGTGCCAGTCGGGGGTGGGGGGGCTGTTGGGGCCTCTGGGGACCTCTGGGTCGCGTCTGGGGGACCCTTTCGGAATGCGAAAACTTGGGGTTGATCTTTGGAGAAATTGCTCCCAACGCTCTTTCTCACCATTAGGCCCTCTTTTGGGGAGCTTTGGGAGGCGTCGTTTGGGCCGTATTCGGGGTCTCTTGAGCGTTTTGGGGCGATGTTGGGGTCTCTTGGGCCGTCTGGGAGCGTTCGAAACCCGAGCAGTCGATAACGCTGAAATGATTGAAAGACTTGGGGAGGGGAACCAGTAAACTTGGCATCTGCGAGCTCTCTTGGGAGTCCTCCCGGGACCCTTTTCGGGTGACTCGGGTGCCTTTTGGGCCGTCTCTGGTCGCTCTCGTGGCGTCTCGGGGCCCCCGCCTGGCATGCTGTGGCCCTCTCCTGGGCCACGGCGTGGGGGCCTTCGGCCTCTGGGAAATTCACGCGCGTGGCGCCGGAGAGACGTCGAGTGGGACACCGCGAGACGTCCCAGGGGATTCGGCATTTGAGGGTTCGGGCCACTAGCGCGTATACGGTGGATACCCATGCCAAGAAACACCCTGCTTGCCTCCAGGACGCCCTGGGTTTCTCTGGTTTTCCTACGGTTTTGCCATGGAGAGCGTGACGCTCCCGCACCAAAAGTCAGTGGACGTCGTGGGGTCTCAGCGTTAGTGGACTTTCAGGGACTTGGGGACACTCCACTCAGTGCCTACGTCCCGGCGGCGGATCATTTGTCAGGACGAGGGTTGGGGTGGGGTGTTGCAGGAGGGCGGGGGAAGAGGATCGGGGGGCGCAAAGGGGGGGGTAAAGACTAGGGGGGGTGGCTATCATGGCGTGGGCCATGACATTTCCTCAGATTTCATGGCGCCTGTTCTTATTTCATGACGTTCCTGGCCCCCACCCTGGGCCGCGCACATGCCGCCGGCCATGATTTGCGCCCCCCCTCCTGGACACCCCCGTCTTGGCCGCCCCAGAGGTGGGGATGGGGTGTTGGAGGAGGGCGGGGCAAAGGGGGCAGGAGCAGAAGTGTCGTGGTAGTCGGATGGGGGGGTCGTGTCAAGAGGCGGCCGTGTCAGACAATGTGTTGCCCTGGCGTCTCAGGCGTCGCGATGGCCGCGCGCAGCTTGATCAACACGGACAGCCAGCTGCAGCAGCAAAGCAGTTTTTCTTATTATTGTGCTCGCCCATGTACGCATTGTCGTGCGGTGTGCGATGTACGGCCAGAGCCAGCCGTGGTGATGATTAGAGTTGGGGAGCAGCCGAGAAGATCGTAGGGCCGATCGTTTCCCAGATATTGGAAACCCAGCCCTGAGGCCCCGGAGCCGCAGCACACTAGAAGCCCACGGCGCAAACGAAGCGGCGCCTCCCCCCCCTCCGGCGCCTCCCTGCCCAGGATCGGGAGCGGCGAAGAGGGGGGTGATGACTGGGGGGGGGGTGGACATCATGGAGAAGGGCCGTGACATCTCCCCAGATTTCATGGCGCCTCGTCTTATTTCGGTACGTTCCCTGGCCCCCCCCCCTGGTCCGCGCACATGCCTCGGGCCATGGTTTGCGCCCCCCATCCTGGACGCTCCCTTCTTGGACGCCCCCGACAGGAGGCACCTGGAGCACCACGGAAGCTCCAAGACGGTCCCCAGACGACCCAAGGGTGCCCCGCGAGGGTCCAAGACGATCCAAGATGGCCCCGAGACGGCCCAATGCCGCAAATGTATCCCAGGAGGCTGGCAAGACGTCCCAAGAGTGCCCCAACTCCGCGAGGAGAACTCATTCAGGTTGTCTGTCAGTTTTCCGAGGGTTCGCGATCTCGTCTTTTCTATCTTCCGATCCCCAACGCGGCCCACGAGACCCCCAAGATCTCCCCAACATGGCCCCAAGACGGCCACGAGGCCCCCCAAGTGGGCCCAAGAGGCTTGAAGCGGGCCCCGCGATCGACCAAAAGGTTAAAGCGGGGGAGTCTTCGGAGCGGTACCCGACTGGGTGGCGCACAGCTTGCACCACATAGTTTGCATAAGATAGCTTGCGCCACTCATATGTTCTTCACGTAGTGATGTATCATACTGTTTGTTGCTACCACGCAGTTTACATCACATAGTTTACATCACACAGCTTGCACCACGCTGTTTGTACGACACAGCTTCCACACCACATAGTTTACGCTGGACAGCTTGCACGACATAGCGAGCACCACATATATTGCACCACGTAGCCGGCACCGCATATATTACACCACATAGCTTGTACCGCATACATTCCATTATATAGCGTACCCACGTGTGTCGCACCACATAGTTTGTACCACATATTTGTTCACCACATTGAGTTTCCGAATCGTGTCTTGCTACCACGTGGTTTCTATATTCCATCACATATCTTACACCCCCCGGTTTGCACGGCGCAGCTTCCACGACACCTAGTCTACACCACCTTACACCACTTGTATGGTATCAAGTAGCTCACATCTCATAGCTTGACCACACCACGTAGCTGACACTAAATAGCTTGCACTACATGGCTTACGCGACACAGCTTCCACCACATTGTTTGCGCAACATAGCTTGCACCACCTAGCTGGCACCGCATAGCTTGCACCACATAGCTTGTTCCGCGTATGTTGCGCTACATAGCGTACCCCACATATGTTGCGCCACACAGTTTGCGCATGCGTATTGCGAACATTTCCGGTTGTGGGTCCTCGCTGGCAAACATGCATGTCGTTTATGTGTTTCGTTTCTCTCCTCTCTCTCATTCTCTCCTCTCGCTCTCGCTCTCCCTCTCTCTCTCTCTTTCTCTCTGCCTGTGTGTGTGTCACTCTTTCTCGCTCTCTCTGTCTCTCTTTCTAAGTCTATCGTTCTCTCGATAGTTCAGTATGTCCTCTCTCTCTCTCTTCGCCCATCTCTCTCTCATATGACTATATATGTATGTTTTTTATGTATGTATGTATGTATGCATGTGTCTCTCTCTGTCTCTCAGTCGGTCTGCTTTTTTTTTGTTTCTCTCTCTCTCTCTCTCTCTGCCTCGTTCTCTCTCTCTTTTTTTCTCTCTCTCTCTCTCTCTCTCACTATCTGTGTTTCTCTCTGTCTCTCTCTTTCCCCCCCCCCTCTCTGTCGCTTCCTGTCTGTTCTCCCACTGGCGGCGCCAGTACCGCGAGCTGCATCCGCAGCTGCTGCACAGGACCGCCGCAGCCGCGCCGCGGCCCCTCTGCGGCGCCTGCGGCCGCCGCTGCGTCTCGGCCGGCTGGAGCGCGTGCTCTGCACCTCTCCTCCCTCTTCCCCCCCTCCACCCTTCCCTTCCTCTTCTCCTCGCCCCTCCCCCCTCCACCCTTCTCCCCTCCACCCTCCCTCCCTCTCCCCCACCTCCACCCTTCCCCTCCTCTCCGGCTCTCCTGTCGTCCTCTCCTCCGCCCTCCCGCTCTCCTCTCCGCTCCTTCTTGCTTGGTTCTCCCTCTTCTCCCTGCCCCCTCCACTCTTTTCCCTTCTGCCCCATCCGTCCGGCACCCGTAGCGGCACACCGGGAAGGAATTCTGTTAGTTTGCAATCTCCCCAGGGGGTTCTAAAGATCCAGTCGTGCATGTGTGTGTGTGCGTGTGTTCGGCCCGCTATTCGATACACGGTACAAGTAATCAATTGATTTGTTTGATCCTTTCTTCCCTAATATGCGGTGAGGTTTGAGACAAGTAGATCTATCCGACGAGCGAACAACACACCCATACCCATCGGATGATCGGAGGGAAGAGGACTTGCCATGGGTATGGGTGCGGGTTGTCGGACCCTGGGGGAGGCTCCAGTTCGAGCGGGGACCCCCCTCCGACAACATGCACCCGTAGGCCCTACGTCCCCCCTATGGGTATGGGTGCATGTTGATCGTTCGTCACATAATGGCGTTTGTCCTGGTTGCCACAGTGGTATCGAATCCGCAGCTCGCCCGCGTTCCAAGTCTGATGAGGGGAGGGGGGGCGTATTGGGGCAGGACATGGGGAAAGGGAGGAGAGGGAGAAAGGGGGGGGTCGCGGCCGTTCAACTCGCGGATGTTAATGCTTTTTTTATTCGTTTTTCTCTGTGTATGCACTGAGATCCTTGCCTTGAAATAGCTGTTGACTGAGGCATTGACCTTTGATTCATGTTTTGCACCTCCTCCCTCCACCCTTCCTCCCTCCCCTCTCTTCTCTCCCCATTGCCCTCTCCCTGCGACGCCGGCACGCCAGCAGGAGTCGGTGCCCGTCCTGCATGTGTGCGCAGGCTTGGGTTCTCTGACGGTCGCCTCAGACCACGCGCGGCACGTGCCTTCCAGCATTTTCGCGCTTCTCCTGGCTGACGAGTACACCGTAGGCGATGTTTAAGAAAACTTGAGTTTTCGGCCCGAGTCTCGATTATTCTTAACGTTTCAATGTAAATCTTAAGATTTGAATAGAAGCGTTGGGTTTTTATTCAAGTTCTGAGATTATGAATTTCTTAACCCATGATTTCTTAAGCATTTCGCAGGGTGTAGGACAGGGCTGGACCTAAACGCTGCTTTTCTGGACTTCGGCCGTGTTCTGTTTCGGCAGGGACGGTGCAGGAACAAGCAGTTGGAGCAGAACGAAAAACACAACACGAAACCGAGACGAACAACAACGTTTAGGTCCAGCCCTGTCCAGCATTGTCGCGCCTTTCCCGGCCGACGAGCAGGGTGCCACGCACTTTCGCCGACGCCAGGCCTACCTACAGCACCGCTGCCGCCGCGAGCGCCCAGGCGCCCGTGCGAAGAGGTGCACTTTTGGCCCGCCCCTCGGCGCTTCGACGCTCCTGCCATGCCTGCAGGCGAGGCTGACCACATGCCTGCCCCCACCAGCTTTAAGTCGGGCCTGTCCCTCTACAGGAGGAATATTCCCAAATAGTCAAAATCGTGTGGGGACTATTAATGAGTATTTGTTGTTTGACATCTTTTAACGTTTTTTGGGGTATCTTTCATTTTCCGCCCAAAGTCCGCCTTTAGGAGGACACGCCCGACCTAGCACCAGCTGCGAATAAGGATGCGTCGACGACGCTGACCTCGAGGACGAAGCTACTGCGGAAGCACTTGAGCGATGCCCCAGATAAGGGGTCGTCTGCGCCGACATTCTAGGCCTCCCAGATGGCGTCGGAGCATGTGGGGTCCGAGGATCGCGCCGCATCGCCGATGCATCGCCGATGCGGCTCAATGTGGAGCCCGATTTGCTTCACGTCGATGTCGCCGATGCATCGCCGATGTCGGCGATGCATCGCCGGTGCATCGCCGATGCATCGCCGATGCATTGCCGATGCATCGCCGATGCATCGGCGATGCGGCGCGATCCTCCGACCCATCTACTCGGACCACATCCAGGAGGGGCCTTTAGACATTCGCGCGTAAGCTGCCCGCGTAAGCTCGCGCGTAGGCGCCCTCGTCTCCGGCGCAGCGTGCCGCGCTGGCGGCCCGCGTAGGGTGCGGCGTCAAGCCGCTGTGTCATCTCGCGTAAGAAGACCCGTTTTTGATCGTCGCTCGCTTGGCGCACCGTCTCCGGCAGGAACGCATAACCGACAGGACCTCAGCGTCTTGACCCCGCCGCTCACCACGGCATGGCTGCCCGCCCCGCACCGCGACCACTCTGCTTCGTCACGCTATTCGTGCTCATTGCTATCAGCAGCACGCCAGTACGGAGCACGACAGCATTTTTTCTCTCGCAGCACGGCAGAGTTCATCCGAACGGGCGGTCGCAGCAGTCGCGGACGCACGACAGACGATTTTTTCCCGGGATGCCAGAGGGGGGGGGACTGGGAAGGCCGGGCGGCCGCGGAGGGAGCGGAGAGGGGGGACGGCATGCACGGGTGGACAAAAACCTTGGCGAGCGAGCCAGTGCGGCTTGCCAGGGACGCGGTGCCAGGGCAGTGGACGCGGGGCGGCCTCACGGCCACATCCTTACGGTTTTTAGCCGGGGCCGCAGGCGCTGAGAGCGTGGGGAGCAAGGTGCCTGCAGCATGCCGGCACAGGAGCCCCGGGAAGCTGCGAGGGACGAGAGGTACATGTCTGGTTGTTCGTCACGTGGCTGAGCTGCGCCAGGCCCTGCTGCACCAAGCTGGCGTCTGCCGGATGCGAGGCCAGTGCCAGGTCCCAGCGCCAGCACGCGGCGTCCGCGCGGAGCTGCGCCAAGGCGGGCGCGAGGGGGGGGCAAGAAGGCGGTCGCCGGCCCGACTCAGAGGCGACGACAGGGGCCGCGAATAGCCCAGGGGAGAGCAATACATGTATTCAGGTGCGCCGATGATCTATGTCTTCGAAAAGGCTCCCGGGCGAATACGCGTAATGGCCGCTCCTGGGCTATTCGCCACTATTGTCGCCGCCGACCGACAGGTCCACTCATCACAACTGGCGGGGCGGGCAGCAGGCCGGCCGCAGTGGGCGACTGCGGTCTGGCCGGCCCCATGGAGGGGCGCGGGGGCGGGGGGCTGGCCCGCGCGCCTCCCTGGGAGAGGCAGCGCGCAGGGCGAGGCCGCGCCTGCTCGGAGGAAGTCGGGCGCCAGAGCCGGATGGCACCGGCGCTGCCATGGAGGGCAGTTCGCAGCCAGGGGCGCTGGATCGGCGCAATCACTTTCAGGCCGTGGCGAAGCGTCCCAGCTTGCCGATAGTCCCACGAGAGAATGGTCGAAGGACTTTTCGTGGTCTGCGCGAAATGTTTTTAGAACATTTCTGGCCGAGGTTGTCTTGTTTGAACTCATCGGGTTTGTGCTCCAAGAACATTGTTTTTGTTCTCAGAACATTTTGGGGTTCTAAGAACATGTCTCGGTAGGCCTGTAGGAATGCCTTGACGGTCGGTCCCTGCTCAAACCATGGAGGGCAGTCCGCAGCCAGGGGCGCCTGATCGACGCAGACTTTTCTGGACCAGGGAGCGCGCCGCCACGGAGGGCAGGCGCGCAGGCCAGGTCGCCGGAGTGGTGCGAAGGCTTGTGGACGCCGACCCGGGAGTGGGCCGCCTTGGCGGGCAGCCCATGCACGCCCTGCACGAACTCACGCGCCCACACCTGGCACCAAGCCGCTCCGGTGCTGTGGCCTCGGAGCCTGCAGAGGGCATCTGCGACGTCCGCGCCCCTCTCGCAGCTTTCCTACGCTGGCACCCGAATCCAAAGTTCGTCCTCCCCTTGTCCCGGCGGAGGGGCCGACGCACGCCCTGCTGCTACTCCTGGCGGCTGTTGCCAGGCTGCCTCAGCAGATGTACCGCCTGGGCCGTCGTGGTCGTGCAGCTCGTGCCTCTGAGTGTGGACCCTGCGCGTCGCCCTCCCTCCGCCCTTCCCTCCCTCCCTCCACCCTCCCTGATTGCCCGCCCTCCCCTCCCACCCGCCCTTCTTCGCCCGCCCTCCCTCCTCCGCTTGGAGGGTTTCCCCGAAGGGCTTGGGCGACCCGTCCTCCTCCTCCTCCTCCTCCTCCGCCTCCTCCTCCTCGGCCTCCTCCTCCCTCCTCCTCCTCCTCCGCCTCCTCCTCCTCGGCCTCCTCGTCCTCCTCCTCCTCCTCCTCCTCCTCCTTCTCCTCCTCTTACTCTCCTCTTACTCCCCTCCTCCTCCTCGCCTCCTCCTCCTCCGCCTCCTCCTCGGCTCCTCGTCCTCCTCCCTCCTCCTTCTCCTCCTCCTCTTCTTCTCACTCCTCCTCCTCCCCCTCCTCCTCCTCCTCCTCCTTCCTTCCGCCTCCTCCTCCTCTCCTCCCTCCTCCTCCTCCTCCCTCCTCCTCCTCCTCCTCCTCCTCCTCCTCCTCCTCCTCCTTCCTCCTCCTCCTCCTCCTCCTCCTCCCTCCTCCTCCTCCTCCTCTTCCTCCTCCTCCTTCTCCTTCCTCCTCCTCCGCCCTCCCCGCCCCTCTCCTCCCGGGCTTTCCCGCCCGCCCCCCCCCTCCTGGCGGCCCTCCCGACTTCTCTCTCCGCGCCGTGGCGAGATGGCCGCGCCCCCCGCGAGGTCCCTGCGAGGGCGCGAGGCGACCATGGCCCTCAGCCGCGGCGAGGCTGCGCCCCCGGGGTGGAGGGTTTTGCCGAAGGGCTTAGGCGACCCGTCCTCCTCCTTCTCCTCCTCCTCCTCCTCCCCTCCTCCTCCTCTCTATCTCCTCCTCTTACTCCTCCTCTCCATCATCCCTCCTCCTCCTCCCTCCTCCTCCTCCTCCTCCTCCTCCTCCTCCTCCTCCTCCATCTCCATCTCCTTCCCTCCCTCCCCCTCCCCATTTCCTCCTCCTCCTCTCTCCTCCTCTCCTCTCCCTCATCTTTCCTCCTCCCCTCTCCTCCTCCTCCTTCCTCCAGCCTCCTCCTCCTCCTCCTCCTCCTCCCTCCTCCTCCCTCCTTCCCCCTCCTCCTCCTCCTCCTCCTCCTCCTCCTCCTCCTCCTCACCTCCTCCTCCTCCTCCTCTCCCTCCTCCTCCTCCTCCCCTCCTCCTCCTCCTCCCTCCTCCTCTCTCCTCCTCCTCCTCCTCCTCCTCCTCCTACTCCTCCTCCTCCTCCTCCTCCTCCTCTCCTCCTCCTCCTCCTCCTCCTCCTCCTCCTCCTCCTCCTCCTCCTCCTTCCTCCTCCTCCTCCCTCCTCCTCCTCCTCCTCCTCCTCCTCCTCCTCCTCCTCCTCCTCCTCCTCCTACTCCTCCTCCTCCTCCTCCTCTCCTTCCTCCTCCTCCTCCTCCTCCTCCTCGCTCTCTCCTCCTCTCCTCCTCCTCTCTACCTCCTCCTCCTCCTCCTCCTCCTCCTCCTCCTCCTCCTCCTCCTCCTCCTCCTCCTCCTCCTCCTCCTCCTCCTCCTCCTCTCCTCCTCCTCCTCCTCCTCCTCCTCCTCCTCCTCCTCGGGTCGCCTACGGCCCCGGGGGCAACCGTGCAGCGGGGGGGCCTCCCGCGCGCGCGTTCATTGGCCCGCCGGGTCGGGGACTTTTCCAGGAGGGTCGAGGCGCAAGGGACAGGGGTCAATGCAAACGGTCAGAGGAGGAAAGGCCTTTTTGTCGGCCTCCCAGGCGGCCCTCGTCGCCACCGCTGGATTCGCTTCGAAATCCTGGTCAGAACGCACACCAGGAGAGGTCTGGTGAGTAGCGGTATCGGTATTTTTTGGTCTCCCCAAACGGGGGCCAGCCAGAGCGCCCGATCTTGCAGGATCCTGCAGGGCCAGGGGGTCGCTCTGACCCGGGCTTGGGTGCAGGATCCTGCAGAATCCTGCAGGATCTTTCGCATTGACCCGGGTTTAGGTGCAGGATCTTGCAGGATTCTGCAAGGCCTGACTGACCCCGGTACGGATTGGCCTGGGTCAGAAGATCCCTGGGAGGGGGCGCCAAAAGGTCGAGGCGCAGTGGACGTGGACAATCCTTGCGCCTCTTGTTTCTGGGGAAGGGGCTCCAAAACTCTTGACGCTTTGCGTACAGTGGAGGCCCATGCCAAGAACCACCCTGCTTGCCTCCAGGGTGCTCTGGGTTTCTTGGGTTGCGATGGTGTTTCGGTGGAAGGCGTGACGTCCTGGGGTCTCAGGGTTGGGTTTCGTGTAGAAGGTTTCTTGTGGACTGGCCTCCACTGTATCCCCACCAGCCCGTCCACAAACGATGCCCCCCGCGGGCTGACTCTCAGAGTGTCCTCGGATGTCTCCTGGAAGCTTTTGGGGGGCCTCCTGTATCGTCTTGAGGGGGCCTCTCGGCAGTCCCGGGGGCATCTTGGAGCCGCTTTGGGTGCTTCGGGGAGCCCCTTGGGGCCCCTTGGGAACCTCTTTGGGGGCCTCTTGGAGGCCTCTTGGTTGCCTCTTGGGGCCTCCTGGGAGAGTGACTCCCAAACGCCAGGACGCAGTGGCCATGGATAGACATCTTGCCAGCCAGCCGCTTGACGGGGCCCTCGAGGAGGTGTCAGGGGCAATGGTCGGGGGGGATGGGCGTAGGGGCGGACATTTATCGACCTCGAACGATTGCTATGTAGATGGCGGAGGTTGATAGACATCCAACCCTGACACGTCGATTAGCGAATTAGCCGTTCTCGGTGCACGAGAGGGCGTCGCGGCCATAATGTTTGCGGGTCCAGGTCCGTCGGTTTAGGTCCTAGGCCGTCTTCACTAAAGGGTGGTTTACTAAAGTGAGGTTTGTCCACCGCCGACGATTTATCGTTGATACCAGGGCGCGCTGCCCAGCGGACCTGCACGGGCGATGCATCGACGGTCTGGACGATACATGGGGCATGTGTCGACGATGCAGGGGCGATGTAGATCGAAGGAGCAAAAACCACAAGCATAAATGTTGGCGCTCCGCGCGGATTTCTTGGATCTGCGCCTGGGACCCCAGGCGGCGCCTCCGTCGCCGCCCCTGGCGCGCTCCGCGCTCCAGGGAGGGAAGTCCAGCGCGAATCCAAGAAATCTGCGCGAAGCGCCAACAGTTTATGTTTATGCGGATTTTTCCTCTTCTAGACCTGGGCCGTCATCCGAGGACGTCTCGGGCGACGGGGGCTTCCAGGGTCCCAAGACCGTGCAGTGACGGACCGTGCGGTGTGGCCTCTTGGGATTCCGAGGTCACCGCAGGGTCCGTCGCCGCACCGTTCTGGGACCCCTCGGCGGGGCCCAGCCGGAGTGCCCGAGCCTGCAGGATGTTGCCATTGCCGGGCGTTGGCCGAGTCGGGCTCGAGAGTCGCTCGCGGCCCTGGATGGGGCCCTACGTGCTGGCTGAGCTGGGTCTGGGACGCCCCCCAAGCAGCGGCAGCGCAGTGCTTCCCACACTCGTTCGGCGGGGTCTGCGCTGAGCCGGTTTCGTCCATGCTCGAGTCGGTGGAGAGGGGCAAGGCTTCGGCAGAGGCTCATCTTTTGTTGTTTGTTAAGGGGGCCGCACGCGGACCCTACCCCCCACGATCTCTGAGGGGGAGGGTGGGGTTCCGCTCGGGAGCTCCCGAGCGAATTGAACCCCACCCTCCCCCTCAGAAATCGTGGGGGGTAGGGGTAGGGTCCGCGTGCGGCCCCCTTTTTTTTCAGGTGTTTTCGTCGGTCCTCGGCGGCTTTCCAGCCTCGGGCTGCTCCGTCCCGAGAGCTCTCCAGCAGCTGCGCCTCGTCGAAAGCGCTCCGGCACGGCCGCCGGAGGGCCGAGTGGAGGCCCGAGAGCCGAGGGGCAGCGGCCTCCACGTGTCCCACGGGGCGGAGGCCATCGCTGAGGCCGCGCGCGAGCGTCGGCGCGACGCCATTGAGGGTTGAGCTGCGAGGAGGCCAAAATACGATGATCAGGCCGACTATCCGTGGCTGGCGCCGCCGTGGGCTCCGAGTCCCGCCGCGCCGGTTGCCTCCGCCACCGCAGCCACCGCCAATGCCGTCGCCACTGCCCAGGCTCGAAAGAGCCGATGCCATGGCCGCCCTGCGCGGCAGGATCTGGAACATGTGTAGTGAAGTCGAGATTTCGAAATTGAACACCCTGACTGGCTGGCCCTCGACGTCAGAGCGATCCTATCGCTCGGTACGCCCATAGGACTCGCAGTCTCTTGAACCCACGTCAGCCTTGAGCCACAATGGCTACGAATGCTGCTGCTGCTGGTGATCCTGATGTATGTGATGGTTCTGATGCTGATATGGGTATAGTTAGGTATTGATGATGGTGGTGCTGATGCTGTAGTACTGAGATGGTGCGGGTGATGATGCTGATGATTATGCTGCTGATGATGATGCTGATGATGACGATGATAGAGATGATGATGATGATGATGATGATGATGATGATGATGATGATGATGATGATGATGATGATGATGATGATGATGATGATGATGATGATGAGGGGGCCGCTGATGACGATGATGATGTTGATGAGGCTGTTGTTGATGATGATGGCGATTATGAGGATGATGATCATGATGATGCTGTTGATGATTGAGGTGATCGTGTTGTTGATGATGCTGATGGTGCTGGTGATGATGACCCTGCTGATGATGATGCTGATGATGCTGATGATGATGATGATGATGATGATGATGATGATGATGATGATGATGATGATGATGATGATGATGATGATGATGATGACACTGCACGGCGATGCACTATGGTCTTGCTGTGCTTATTTATGGTATGATTGTGAGGATGCTGTGGAAAATGAGGAGGAGCAAGGCTGTAGGAACGAGGCGGGATGCGGCATGAGGGGTGATGAGGAGCCCGGATGAGGGGGAGATAGGCCCATAAGGATTATGACGAGAACCATGCAGTGGAGTAGGGAGGAAGGAGGATAAAGAGGATGGCGTCCAGGTTTTGTATTTCCCGGTCAGGAGGTCTTTCCTGCTTCTCCTCCCACGGGATCCTTCCGTTACCTTCTCCCGTCCTTTTTTTCTTTTTTTTTTCCCCTCCGCTCCTTTGCCTGCTGCCCTACTCCCTCCTTCACCGCCCTCGCCCCAGTCCCCCCGCCCTCTGGCTTCCGCAAGGTCGCGGAGCCGGTCTACGGCAGCGGCCAGGCTGGGCCGCCGCGCGGCGTGGCTGTTCGGGTCGGGCCGGCGGGGCCCGTCCGATGATCAGTGGGACCCGGGCGGGGCCAGAGAGAGCGTTGGGGGCAGAGGCGCGCACGATCGTTCTGCGGGGCATGGGGGAGGGTGTGTCCTTCGCCGTTTTGGCCCCTCGGGGGGGGGGGGGCCCTAGGACCCAGGCGGGGCCAGAGAGCATTGGGGACAGAGGCGCGCATGATCGTTCTGCGGGGCGTGGGGAGGGTGTGTCCTGCGCCGTTTTGGCCCCTCTGGGGGGGGGGGCCCTAGGACCCAGGCGGGGCCAGAGAGCATTGGGGACAGAGGCGCGCATGATCGTTCTGCGGGGCGTGGGGAGGGTGTGTCCTGCGCCGTTTTGGCCCCTCATGGGGGGCGGGGGGGGCTATGGGGGGGATGGGGCCCGAGATGGCGTCGGGGCCGGCATGGCCCAGGACGGGGTGGAGGGTGTGTGCAAAGGCGGGTGTGGGCGTTTGATCAGGGTGAGCGTGAGCGACAGGAGACGGCCAGTCAACCTGACACTGGTGGGAAATCGTCCCGCGCCCGAGTTGAGGGGCGGCGGAGTCGTTCTGTCGTCAGCATTCACTGCCATAGTATACGTGTGGGTGTGCCATGCTCATCGAAGCAGCCTCTTTGGCGAACGCGGCAGATGCGGAATGCAGGAGGGGAGCGGGGAGTGGGGGCGGGGAGGCTGGGGAATGGGGGCAAGGCGTGCGAATGAATGAGGTGGGGAGGGGAGGGAGGATTCCTCAGGACGACATGGAGGAGTGCCGAGAGACTGGAGGAACGGGTGAGGGCCAGAAATGTGTGAGGAAGAGGGGCTAGATCAGTAGCGGCGGTAGCGATCACGCCAACGACCATGATCATGGCTATCTCGTTGATCATATGTTGATGTTGGCATTGATGATACTGTTGATGATGATGTAGGTGATGATGCGACCAAACCGCCCCAAAACAGCCCAAGAAGCCCCCAGGTGAGCCCGAAGACGGCCCAAGCGGGCTCCAAGAAGGCCCAAGACGGTCCAGGAAGGCCCCTGCAGGTCCTCATGGGGAGCCCGAAGAAACCCCCAGGCACCCCCAAGAGAGCCCACGAGCGCACACAGCTCCTGAAGGCGGCACAGCACAGCCCCTGGGCAGCCTCAGAGGACTTCTAACATCGCTCAAGGATGCCCCAAGAGGCCTCCCCAACGGAGCCCCAACGTGGCCACAAGACGCCTCCCACACGGCCAGAGGGCCCCTCCAAAACGGCTTCGGGTCTTGAGCCCCATTGTCCGATCCGATTCGGCCCGATCTGATTCGAATCCGATATTCAGGCGATCTGATGCGGCCCGATGCTCACATGGCGTCGTTGTGTATCCCGCCGCGGCCGATCCGCTTCGATTTTGACTCTGTGCTGGTGCGGCCCGATCCAGCTTGCATTCCGATCTGATCCGACTTACCGATTCGAGGCTGACTGATCCACAGACGAATTTGGTTCGGTTCGATGAGGGCCTCCACCACGACCACCTCGGTTCGGTTCGATTCGTTTTGGGGGAACGCTGGTTCGCGTCCGTTCGATTCAGCCTGTTTCAGTCTGGCCAGTTCTGGAACGTTCCTGCAAAAGCGTGTTTCTTTATTGTTTGGGGCATAGTGGGCATTATAGCCCCCGGCCCCCTCCTATGATGTAACGCCCCTCCCCCCTCAGTGCGCTCCAGGCACTGCCGCTGTGCGCATTTGGATCTCCATCGGCGTCCGCATAGAAGTCCGCATAGGAACCTGGTCCGCATCGGGAATCTCATGGGGATCCGCATCGGGATGAGGAGGAGGAGGAGGAGCAGGAGGAGGAGGAGAAGGAGGAGGTGGAGGTGGAGGCGGCGGAGGAGGGAGGAGGGAAGAACGTCGCATTCTACTATCAGCACTTCTCTGGCGCGACCGCAGCAGATCCTCACCTACATGTTCGTTCTACCTGTCCTGTGCACGCAGGCGCTGTGGTGTACACCGGCGCTGCATGCACGCGGATGCTGTGGTGTAGACAGGCGCCGTGGTGCGCACAGACGCTGCGGTGCACGAAACCACTCTGGTGTACACAGGCGCTGCGTTGCACATGGTTGCTGCGCTGTTACACATTCGCTGTGGTGCACACCCGCGCTATGGTGCACGCAAGCATTGGTGTACACAGGTGCTGCGTCGCACACTGCTGTTGCGGTGTACGCAGGCACTGTGGCGTACATGCGGGTTGTGGTGCCCTTCCCGCGGCCGCTGACGCCTGGGTGCTGCTCCCAGGACTTCGGCCCAGCCTGGGCCGCCGTGGGGCAAGCTGTGCCGCACGCCCCCGCCGTCGACGACGCGTGGCAAGCCGTCATCAGTGTCGCTGAGGACGAGCTGATCGACCGCTGCGGTCTCAGCGAGCACGGTGACCAGTACAGGGGGCGAGCGGCCCCTCCCGTGCTCCGCTGGGTCCGCGCCAGCGTGCCCAAGATGCCGCGATACCCCAGGCTGGACATCCAGACGTGCTGGATTAAGCAGTGGGCCATGGTCGCCAAGAACGCCTCCTCCCTGGACGTCATCGGTGCTCATGGGCGTGGTCGGCAGCAGATCAACCGTCTGCGGCGCGCCTGGTACCGCTACGTCCAGCACGCCGATGGAGGCCAGCAGCAGAGCCGTCTCGGCAAGGCGCTGGCTCTCCTGTGCAGCGCCTTCGGCTACTTGCCGTGCGCCGCGCTCCACGCCATCGCGGTGCTGGTGGACGACGTGGGCGACCTGCTCGTCGCCTCCGCGATCAGGCGGGCCAAGTCCAAGTTCGGCGACTGGATCGAGCAGCAGGCCATGCTTGGAGGCGGCGCGCTGCACGCCTTCACCAAGGAGCCCATGCAGTGGCATCCTAGCCCCACCTGCGCCGACGGCGGCAGTGGGGCGGAGGGCAACCCTGTCCTGACGCCTGCGGACCAGATGCAGGCGGTGCAGCTCCTCGTCGAGGAGTGGTCGCGCTACTGGAACATCGGCAGCATGACGGCAGATCTGGTTTGGCCAGATGGAGGCCTCGGCGCCAGGCCGCCGCGCCCCACCGTCGCGGAGTTGCGCAAGGTCTTCGCGTCCTTCTCGCAGACCACGGGCACGTCCTTCGACACCTTCAACCCGCGCCACTTCGACGCCCTCGGCGACGACGGCGCGGAGGCCATCGCGGCCCTCTTGGAGCGGGTCGAGCTCGAGCGCTGCTGGCCCAGCTTCATCACCAAGCTGGTCTTCATCGCCAAGCGGGAGGGCGGCGTCAGGCCGATCGCCCTCCTCGCGGCTCTCGTGCGCGTGCACGGGCACCTCCGCCGCGGCCTCGCCTGTGAATGGGGGGCCGCCCGCCCGCGGGCCTTCTGGTGGGCCGCGGCAGGCAAGTCCTGCGAGCGAGCTGTGTGGCAGCAGCTTGTATGCAGCGAGTGGCTGAATGCCAAGCGCGACGAGCAGCCCGACCCGGACTGGCACTCTGCCGCCGCGGTGCTTGACCTCTGGAAGGCTTTCGAGCAGATCGGGCACCAGCACCTCATCAACTCGGCGGCCGAGCACGACTTCCCTCTCTGGGTCGTCAAGCTCCAGATTTCTCTTTATCGGGCCCCGCGGGCCCTCGAACTCCGCGGAGCCGTCTCGGACCTCATCGAGGCGAATCAGACGGTCATGGCGGGCGACATGTGGGCCACCACGTTCATGAAGCTGGTCCTGCTCACGCCGCTCGACCGCGCGGTCCGCGCGTCGCCGAGCATCGCGCCGTCGGTCGTCGTCGACGACCTCGTCTTCCAGCGAGTCGGAGGCGGCAAGCGGGTGGCCGACTCCATCGTGGCCAGCGTCGCCAGCGTGGTCAAGGAGCTGCGCAAGGTGGACATCTTCGCGGCTACCAAGAAGTCGGTGCCCCTCGCCGACTCGCCGCAGCTGGCCAAGGACCTCGAGAGCAGGCTGGCCGCGTCTACCAAGGCGCGCGCGGCTCGCGGAGCTCGCAACCTGGGCGTGGACTTCGCCGTCGGCGCCAAGATGTCCAGGAGCGTGCGCCAAGGGCGGCTCAAGCAGGCCTCGCGGCGCGTGCCGAGGCTTCGTCGCCTCCTCGGTCCCGCGCGCCGCCGCAGGATCGCAGCCCGGGTGGCGAAGCAGGGGCTGGAGGCCAGCTACGCCTACGGGGTCTGCTGCGCGGGCTTGAGAGCGACGCCGAGCTCCAGCAGGCCAGAACCATGGCCGGAAAGCCGTCGAGCTGCGGCCCGCGGGCAAGAGCGCCACCGCGGTCTTGGCCCTCGTCGGAGCCGGCTACGACCCCGTCGTCAAGGCCACGCTCGACCCCATCTGCACGCTGCACCGCGCCGTCTGGAAGCAGTGGCTGCCCAGGAAGGCGCTGGAGACGGCCTTCGCGGCTGCTGTCCGCCATGTCGGCCAGTGGAGTCAGGCCCGCGGGCCTATCTCCGCTGCCGCCCTCTCCCTGCGGCGCGTCGGCTGGCAGCGCGAGCAGCTGGGCAAGTGGGCCTCCGATGCGGGCGACGTTCGCTGCATCGGCGACACCAGCCCGTGGCTGACCAAGAAGCTTCTTCGGCGCAGCTGCGAGGATTGGCAGGCCCGCCAGCTGAGCGAGCACGACGCCCCGTGGCTGGCCGTCGGCATCAACTTCGGGCAGCTGCGGAAGTGGGTCGATCGAGGACGGCCCTCCTCGAAGGCTGGCAAGAGCTGGCCCACCGCCACCAACGAGGAGCGCGGCTACCTCAGGTCGTGCATCGTAAACGGCCAATGGACCAACGTTCGGAAGTTCGGCAACAACCCGAGGTATGCCTCCTCGGACTTCTGCGAGCTCTGCCAAGGGCAGCGGGGCGACCTCCGGCACAGGCATCTGGAGTGCCAGGCCCTCACTCGTCTACCTGATGGAGGCGACATGCCGCGGGAGATGGCGCTCCTGATGGCGCAGCGCGACAACCAGGTGATCAGGCTCCTCGTCGAGAGGCTGCTCTTCCCGATCCCTTGGTTGCAGTGGCGGCCTCCAGCAGGCGGCTCCCTGGGCCATCTGCGTTGGTGCTGCGGCGAGCCAGGCGAGCCCTTCTGCGGCCGGCCTCTGCACTGCGACGGCGCCCTGCACGGCGCCGCACTTGCTGGCGGGCGGGGCGCCCAAGGCGCGGCGGCGGTGGTCGAGCTGCCGCCCGTCAGCGACAGCGCCGACCCAGGTCCTGGCAGCAGGACCAAGGCGCTCGGGTCGCCGCTCGTCGGCCCGTGGCAGAGCATCGATGGCTCGGAGCTGCTGTCCGTGCTCATCGTGCTGCGGCACTCCATCCCGCCCATCGTCCTGCACTGCGACGCCAGCTACGTGGTGGACGGCGTCAACCTCCGTGGTGCCGAGCGCACCGCCCCCGCGTCCTCCGCGTGGGGGCACCTGTGGCGGTTGGTGCGGGCGGCCCTCGACGACTTCGGCGGCCTCTCGGACCACGGCCTCGCGGTGGTCAAGGTGCCTGGCCACGCGACCCATCGCCAAGTTCGGGAGGGCGCCATCGCGCGCAAGCAGAGGCGCGGCAACCTCGAGGCAGACCACGTGGCAGGTGGCATCGCCGCGGCGCTTGGGCCCCCTTCCGCGACGAGGTTGAGGTGCAAGCAGGCTGCCGTCATGGTGGACGTGGTCGCGCGCTGGTTGGCCATGGCCGGCGCGCCAGCGGGCGCCGCCAGGGGCGACAGCGCCCAGGGCTTCGTGCAGCGCGACCTCGGCAACCGCATCGGCCTCAGCCTCACGAGCCACGCCTTCGCGACGCAGGCCGACGGCTCGCGGTGCTGCCAGGCGTGCTTCAAGACGGCGCGCACGGAGAGGTCCAAGCAGGAGCTCTTCAGGGCCCCCTGCGAGCCCAAGGCGGTGGCCTCAGGGGCCAAGCGGGCCCCCGCTTCCAGCGCCGCTGCGGGAGTCGCATTGGCGGCCGCCGCCATCACGGCTGCAGCTGCTGGAGGGCGCGGAGTTGGTGGCAGCGCCGAGGGCGACGGCGGCGACGCCGGCCGCGCCGCCGCCGTGGGCGGCCCCGCCCGCCGAGCGCCTCGCAGGCCTCGTGGACCTGACGCGGGCTCCAGTGAGAGGCCCGCCGCCGCCGTGAGCCAGCCTTCGAGTGCCGCTGACCTCCTCCTGGCTGCATGGAGGGAGCGCAGGGCGAGCTCCTCTCCCGGAGCGCAGGGCTGTCGCAGCGGCGACAGGTCGCGGACTCCTCCTGTGCGTGCCGAGCGCGGCGGAGCCCGCGCGCTTTTGGCACCCGCCGGTGTGCCTGCCGAGGGTGCGGCTCCCGCTGTGCCCTCCGCTCCTGCCACTGCGCGCGACGAGCTCGGGCATGTGCCGCAGCGGTGCCACGGTTACGTCGTGTGCAATCGGTGCAATGCGTACGCGCGCGCGAGCGCCTGGGCTCCTTCAAGGCGCTCTCGAGCCTATGCGCCCCAGACGAGGGTGATGCAGGTCGCTTCCGCCGCATTAGAGGCGATAGAATTCGCCGAGGTGTGCACCCGACCAGCGGTGCGCGCCTCCCTGACGCTGCAGCTGGAGAGGTGGCTGGCCTCTCGAGCTCGGTGGCCTCAACATAGGCTGCCTAGCTTCGCCGTGGCGCCGTGCCCTCGGTCTTCACCGCGCGGAGGTCGTGCCGCCCGAGGGGGCGAGAGGCGCCGCACAGAGGGGGGGGGCTGACTCCTGGAGCCTCCCCGCCTGCCCGCCGCGCAGGCAAAAACAAAAAAACAAAATGCGGGCTGTGGTGCACGCGGGCGTTGTGGTGTACACAGGCGTTGTGGTGCGCTCAGGCGCTGCGGTGCACGCATGCACTGTGGTGTACACAGGCGCTGTGTTGCACATGGTTGCTGTCGTGTTACAAGATCGCTGTGGTGTGCACCGGCGCTGCGGTGCACGCAAGCACTGTGGTGTACAGAGGGGCTGCGTCGCACACGGCTGCTGCGGTGTACGCAGGCACTGTGGTGTACACGCGCGCTGTGGTGCACGCGAGCATTGTGGCGTACACAGGAGCTGTGGGCAGGTCGCCACATACATGCTGCTCGCCTCGTCGAAGTCGTCGTCGTCGCTCGTCGCTCATCGTTGTCGTGCGCGTGGGCGCGGCTGTGGTGCCAGAGCCACACGGCGGGGGGGTCGTTACATTATACCCTTCCCTCGCCCCCCACCCTATGACGCCCATTATCGCCAAATAAAAAAAAAGCGCGTGCTCGAATCGGAGATGAAACACTGCGTCGGAGTGACACCAGGAAGGGTCTGGCAACAGTTTTTCAATGGACCTCACATGCTCCTCACGTCCCATGAGTTCCATAATTCCCCAACTTCTCTTAACTACCATACTTCCAATTATTCTGGAACTTGCCGTACTTAGTTCCCAGAACTCCAATGTTTCAAATGATTACCATACTTCCAAATCTGCCCATCATCCTCATACTAGCCATACTTCCCGTAGGTTCCACTACGTCCACACTTTGCATGATTCCCAACATCCGCATTCGTCCGTCCCCTACTTCCCATACGGCTCATAAGTCCCGTGTTTCCCATAATTCCAACAATTCCCATGCTTCCCACAACCCGCATCATTCCCTTCTAATTCCCATCATCACCCTGGTGTCATTCCCATAGACTTACGTCGGGCGTGCTCTTCTACAGGAGGAATATTCCAAGATAGTCAGGGGAAGATTTTTCTATGAAATTTGTTGTTCTTTTAGTTTTTGTTTGAGTATTGCGAAGGCCTTGCGGCCGGTGCCGCCGACCCTGAATGGCGACGACGACGACGACGACGACGACGACGACGACGAGCGCTCTTGGGGGCCTCTTGGGGGTAGTTTGTGGGCCTCTTCGGAAGCTCTTAGGGGCCGCTTGGAAGCCTCGTGGGGGCCTCTTGGGGCTTCCTGGGGGTCTCTTGGAGGGGGCCTGGGACGTCTTGGAGGCTTCTTGGACGGTCTTGGGGCTATCTTGGGCTTTTCGGCCGATCTTTGGGCGACTCGGGGCCCTCTTGGGCCGTCTCGGGGGCCATTTTGGGCATTCGGACCTCATTTGGAGTGTTTTCGAGGTTTCTAGGCCGCCCGAGGAAAAACGAATCTGCCCCCCCAACCCACCGCCCCACCCCCCCGGGACCCCCCCCGGGACCCCCGCCGGGACCCCCCCCCCCTGGGGAAGGGATCAAAGGGAAGGGGCTTCCCTTCGACTCGATTACGACACTGCTAGATTTTTCTCTCGCTCACGAGCTTGAGAAGGAAGCTGCAGGGAAAGGGGACGACGGAGGCGACGACCGTTTTTGTTTGAGTATTTTTCATTTGTCGGCCAAAATTCGCCTGTAGGGGGACATGCCCGACCTCAACATAGACCCGAGAACTCTCATGACCCAACGCATTCCCATACTGGTTCTACGAGGCCCGAAGACCACCTGAAGATGTTCGGGAAGGCTCTCTGGAAACACCAATTGTTGTCTCCGTGAGCGAGTGCCGAAGGGACTCCTGAAGATGTACTTCGAAGGCTTTCCGGGAACACCTTCAA
The DNA here is from genome assembly GCA_963575745.1 of Prorocentrum cordatum. NCBI lineage: Eukaryota > Dinophyceae > Prorocentrales > Prorocentraceae > Prorocentrum > Prorocentrum cordatum. Next base: position 89,287 of record CAUYUJ010014872.1, read on the forward strand.
CCCCATCCCTCCTTCTTCTGCTCCCTCTCCTCCTCCTCCTCCTCCTCCTCCTCCTCCTCCTCCTCCTCCTCCTCCTCCTCCTCCTCCTCCTCCTCCTCCTCCTCCTCCTCCTCCTCCTCCTCCTCCTCCCTTTCCTCCCTCCCTCTCCTCCTCCCCCTCCTCCTCCTCATCCTCCTGCTCCTGCTCCTCCCCCCAAGAGGCCCTAGACAAGCTCCAGATAGGGCTCCGGTACGCTCCAGAGGAGACCCAAAGAGCCCCAGGAGGGATCATGGAGGCCAGAAGCTGATCTTAAGAGGCCCTCAAAGATGTTCTCCGCAGCCTCTCTGGGAACATCTTCGGGGCATCTATCCATGGGGCCCCCCACGGGTGGTCCGCCGCCACGACGCTTCCGAACTTTCCAGAGGCATCCAAAATCGAGATCGCAGTCGGGAGCGTTTGCGCTAAAACCAAGGCGATCGCGAAGGGCGCACGGCTTAGTCACGGTTCAGACCAACGATTGTGGCGGAAGCAGTGGGTGTAGTGACGACGGTGTTCTTCAGAGTTACAGCGTACTGAGATTGACCGTGGTGGCGGGCAGCCCTCGATCAGCTCGGACTAGAAAACAAGCACGTGAGTAGCGCGCGTGGTGATAGTGTGTGTGTATATGTGTGTATGTGTGTATATATACATACATGTATACATACATCTGTATAGACATATATATATATATATATAAATATATATATATATACATATATATGTGTGTGTATGCGCATATGTCATATGTCTAGAAATGTAATCATCTGTTTATTCGTATTCATATATCATATTCAAGTGGTTGACGCCGTTCCGCCGACCCACGAGGTTGGACCTCTTGGAGGGCTCTTGGGGGCATCTGGGGGGCGTTTCGGCGCTTCTTGAGGGCCCCCTTGGAGGCTTCTTGGGGCCCTCGTGGTGGCCTTTAGAGCCTCGTCGGGGCGCCTCGGGGGCCTCCGGGGGGGGTCTCTTGGAGCAATCTTGGGGGACATGCTCGAGACGTGAACGCCGTCTTGGGGCCCTCTTTGGGGCTTCACGGGCCGTCTTGGGGCGATCTTTGGGACTCCTAGGGCTGTTTTGGACGCTACCAAGACGAAAAAGGCCAGCACGCGACAAAACGGTTTCGCCCTAGAATTGACATGTTTTTCGCGTCTTGGGGCCGCCTTTGGCCGTCCTCTGGGAGCATTCCTGGGCCTTCTTCGGGGCATCGTGGGCTGCCTTCAGGCCATGTTCGACCGTCGTGGTGCTCATTGCCCTGGGCTGGATCGACGCTTTCTGGGGCTTTCTCGGCGACTTGTTTGGGCCCTCCTGGGCTCTCTTTGGAACCTTGTTTCTCTTTGTCTTAGCGCGCCGCGGCCCGCTGCGGGGGTGCGGCCGATCCCAGTCCGATTCCTCGGAGGAGGACAACGACACAGATACACCTCCCCCCTCCCCCTTCCCCCCCCAAAAAAAGAGGAGCACATTCCGAGCAGGAGAGGGCATAGAGGAGGACGGAGGTGGATATCCACGAACGTTCGGTGCCCAATCCCGATCCCGATTCCGTGCCGACTCGGCCGTGATCGGAGGCACGGTTCGATCCGACCCGACCGCCAGATGACCGACGCAAAGAAACGGGGTCGTTTGCGCCGACATTGGCGCGTGAGCTGCCCGCGTGAGGTCGCGCGTAAGCGCCCCGGCCTCCGAAGTGGCGTGCCGCGCCGGCGGTTCGCGTAAGCCACCGCGTAAGTTTACAGTGTCATCTCGCGTAAGACCCGTTATTGATCGCCGCCCATGTGTTTTTGCCATTGTTGGCGCCGCGGCGCCACCGCGTAGCCCCACGCAGGGCCGTCCCGCGGGACGAGCAGGCGCAGCGTCCGGTGTCCAGTGTCTCGTCCAGTGTGGAGTCGGGCATGTTCCTCTCCAGGAGGAGTGCCAAGAGATGGTCAAAACATAGTCCGTGGATGCTTGGTTTACTAGTCTTGACTACAGTGGAAACCCATGCCAAGAAACACTCTGCTTGCCTCCAGGGTGCCCTGGGTTTCTGGTGCTTCGATGGCTGCGCTGTGGAAAGCGTCCCCTCCACACGCCAAACATCAGTGGACGTCCTGGGGTCTCTAAGGGTTGGGCTTCTCGTGGAAGGTCTCCTGTGGTCGAGCTCCTGCTGTGGTGTTGTGCATGCCGGCCCTGGCCGCGTCGGGGCCGGAGGAGGATCGGGGGAGCGTAAGACCCGGGTTTGCCAGGACTCGGGTTCGCCATTTTTTTTTGACGACCGCGACTCGGATTTTGACGAGTAGAAGTTTCGTGGGATGTCTGCAGCGGGAGGCCTCGTCAAAATGCAGGCTCGGCCTCGTCATTTTTTGGACGACCTCGTCGGGGATTTCCGAGTCCCCCGTACCCGGGTCTTACGTCTCCCCGAGAGGAGGAGGACGAGGAGGAGGCCTCAGGCCAGCGACATGATCGACGGCCTGGAGCTGCTCGCCTCGAAGGAGGAGCGGCGGAGGCCGGCCGCGGGGGGGCCGACCCTCACGCGGGGGCGGACAGAACCCCCAACAGTGACACGCAAGGGCTCCCTCGAGGGCGCGAAGTTATTCGCGCTTCGCGGTCCTCGTTCCTTCTCCCCCTCCTCCTCGTCCTCCTATTCTCCCTTTGGGAGGGCGGCGCGAGAGCGCGAAGTTATTCGCGCTTCGCGCTTCGCGCAGCGCGAAGCGCGAATTTGGGAGCCCTAGATTGTCCGTTTTCGGTTCTCGAGAGGGCGCCGCGGCCGCTATTTTCCAGGCTTGCGCCCGCCAGGTTTGGGCCTCAGGTCGTGTTCACTAAACCACGTTTTACTCAAGGGGGGTCTGTCCATCCCGCAGCAGGGCCCCCCGAGCCCCCCCCCCCTCCCGGAGAAGGGAAGCAGCGCCAATCTCAGGAGGGGACACACACACACACACACATACAGAGACATAATGCATCGCTGGTGCCCAGGGAGGCAGGGGAACATACTTAGACGTCGGGGGGGGGGGGGAAGACGAAGACCCAGAAGGTGTGGGAAAGTGTGGGGAATCCTGGGATCTGTGCTTCTTTGTTTGTGTGTCCTTGGGCCCCTCCATGATCCAAACACCGCTGAGAAGCAGAGAACTGTGATCGTTGCTTTACTCATTGCTTTGCCGATCGGCGCGGGCCCTCCCCCCCCCGTGGAGTAGATCTTTTCGCAGTTTTTGGCGCCGGTTTCAGGCAGGTGGAGCCTCCCCAACAGGACACTGTTCCAAACAGCGGCACTAAGCAACGGTCCGGAGCCCCCCCCCCCCTTCCGCCCACCCAATATCGTAACGCCGAATAAGAAATCGCTCACAATGCATTGATTGCAATATCTGTGCTGAGATTTTTACTGCGTGTTGCTCGAGCTCCATCGATGTCATTGAACACTCTTTGGGGCAAGCCATGGACTGCCTATGCAGAGCCACACGCGTGAGCCAGAGCCGAGCCCCTCCGCCCCGAAGTCGGGTCCTGGTCAGGTCGGGCGGAGCGAGGGGGGGAGTTCGGGCTCGAGGTGAATTAGAGGTTTTCGGAGATGTTCGTCGGTTCTCGGCGGTTTTCCAGCTTCGGGATGCGCTCCAGCGGCTGCGCCTTGCCGAGAGCGTTCGGGGGGGGACGGGATCGCCCCGAACGGCCGCCGGAGACTTGAGTTTTGGTTCGAAAACCATATTCGGCGGCGCGCCTGGGGGGAAGTGAGAACGAGAGGTGCTTCTCAGAAGGCCTTACTTCTGAGAGGTCTTCGGTGTCTTCGAGGCAGGTTCAGGGAACTTCTCGGAAGGCTCTGGGATTTCTGAGCCTTCTGATAAGGCCCGCCCTATCTCTCATGGAGTACAAAAGAACCCCTACCCCAATTCACACGATGAAGACGTGGCCTCACTGAGGTCCCCGTCTTTGCCATAGGACTGAAACATCTGGACGCTTCGGTTCGAGACGTCCGCAGAACAAGAAGACCCCCCCTGTCCCTGACGTTGCTGGCCCTCCTCACTTTAGGTCCCCTCCCAGAGGGTCAGAGGTCCTTTTTTTTTTTGGTTACCCGTTCTCGCTTCCCCCCAGGCGCGCCGCCGATGCTCAGGAGGAAAAGAAACACACAGACACAATTAATCGGCGATTCCCCAGAAAATATGGGCAAATATGGGAATTGGGGGGGAAGACAAAAACCCAGAAAATATCGGAAAATATGGGGATTAATTTGATTTGTGTGTATTTATTTTGTGTGTCCTGGGGCCCCTTCAGATGCAGGGTCCCACGCCCTCTCGTGGCGAAGAGAGGTGCACGACCGCAGGGTTTTGGGACAGGCGTCGGGTCGGCCTCCCGGAGCCCCGTCCGGGCCCCAGGAGGCGGGCTCCGCAGGGGCGCCCCCGCGAGCGCGCAGCGATTTGCGCTGCGCGCTTCGGCTCCTCGTCCTCCTCGTCCTCCTCGTCTTCCTCGGCCTCCCCCTCCAATCCTCCTCCTCCTCCTCCTCCTCCTCCTCCTCCTCCTCCTCCTCCTCCTCCTCTCCTCCTCCTCCTCCTCCTCCTCCTCCTCCTCCTCCCCCTCCACTCCCCCTCCTCCTCCTCCTCCTCCTCCTCCTCCTCCTCCTCCTCCTCCTCCTCCTCCTCATCCTCCTCGTCCCCCTCTTTCTCCCTGGGGGCGGCGCGAGAGCGCGAAGCTGTTCGGAATTCGCGCTTCGCGCAGCGCGGAGCGCGAAGCTGGGCGCCCCTGCTCAGGATGTCAGAAGCTAGCCCCGGGGAGGAGGTCTGGACCTCCGAGTGTGCCCTCCCAGGGGTCTTGGACGATCTGTTTTTGTTCCAGTCCGGCAGCGCTTCCTCGCGTCCTGCTTCTGGCGCATTTTTGTCCGGCCCCAGTGCCATCAGACATGGATCCTCAGGATCCATGTCTGCTGGCCTTGCAGTTGTTGGTTACCTGCTGACCCGGGTCTGGATTGACCCGGGTCAGAAGGTCCTCGATCCTGGACGGAAGTTGCCTTTTGTGAAGGGGTTGGGGCCCCTTGGGCCGCGCACGGAAGACAGCACATCATCGGATGTCGGGGTTTGTGTCCCTTCCATTGCGCCTCGCGCCCTCCTGGCCAGCCACGAAGGACGAAGACGAGGACGAGGACGAAGAGGGAGGAAAGGTGGTGGAGGGGGGTACGAGGAGGACAGAAGACCAGAGAAGCAAGGTTTCTATTGTGGAGGAGGAGGAGGAGGAGAGACGTGAAATGAAGGGAATTGGGAAGAAAGCAGAGGGAGTAGCAAGAGGGGGAAGAAGACTGAGGAGGAAGAGGTGAGGGATGGAGGGGACCCCGGAAGAAGAGGATGAGGAGGAGGACGACGACGACGAGACGGAGGATGAGGCAGAAGAGGACGCAACGGATGAGGGAGATGATGAAGAGGACGAGGAGGTGCAGGGCAAGGAAAGGAGGCAGACCACGATCTCGAGGACGAGGATGGCGGGGGGAGAAGGAGGGAGGAGAAGGAGGAGGGGAACGGAAGCCGAGGAGGAGGTAGGGGAGGAGGAGCTGGTCGGGCAGACATCGCCGAGAGCCTCGAGCGGCTTGTTGTCATAATAGCCAAGTGAGACCTGGCTGGTGTGCCAGGCGCTGTCACCTGGCTGCGACGAGAGTGCCACGCACCTCCCAAAACTAAGGATACTCAATTCTGTTGGCTCCTTGGGGCCTTTTCGGGGAGCCCCCTTCGAGGCCCCCTGAGTCGTCTTCGGGACCTCTTGGGGCGCCTGGGGGCCATCCTCTGCGTCTCGGGGCGACCTTTCGGCGACTCCTGGGGCCCTCTCGGACCCTCCTGGGGGGCCTCTCGAGGCGCTCCTGGCCCGTCTGGGGGCCCTCTCTGAGCCCCAGCGAGCCGCGCGGCAGGACGCGGGGGAGCCCCCCGGAGGCACGCGCGGCAGGCCCACGGGGGGAGTCTGTGGACTTTTTTGGCCCGTGCCCCCTGAGAGACCAGGGCTATTCTCAGGAGGAACAGAAACACACAGACACAATTAATCGTCGATTCCCCAGAAAATATGGGCAAATATGGGAAGTGGGGGGGAAGACAAAAAACCAGAAAATATGCGAAAATATGGGGAATCTGTTTATTTGTGTGTATTTATTTGTGTGTCCTGGGGCCCTTTCATATTCGGAGGTGGACAGAACCCCCAACAGTGACGCGTCGATTAGTGAATTTGTCGTTCTCGGTTCTCGAGAGGGCGCCGCGGCCGCTATTTTCCAGGCTTGCGTCCGCCAGGTTGGGGCCTCAGGTCGTTTTCACCAAACCACGTTTTACTGAAGGGAGGTCTGTCCATCCCCGAGCTATGTCGGGCCTGTCCCCCCTAAAGGGGGATTTTCGACGAAAAACAGAAAAATTCAAACATAGGAAAAAAAGTAGTCCAAACATAGTCTGGGGACTTTTTTTGAGTACTTTTTTGGCCTTCTTGGGGTATTTCCAAACCATCCTGTGGTGTTGGGTCCTCGTTTTGAAGAGACGGTGCCCCGCGTCACTCCTCTCCTCTCCTCCTCCCCCTCCTCCCCCTCCTCCCTGCGTTTCACCCACCCAGTACAGCGCTTCGTGGCCCCATAGGGAGCTCCACCGAAGGCTCCAGTGGCTGCGTTCGCATGGCGGCCTCGGGCCATTTCGGCACACCCCTCACGAGGATCGTGGCCCCATAGGGAGCTCCACCGAAGGCTCCAGTGGCTGCGTTCGCATGGCGGCCTCGGGCCATTTCGGCACACCCAGTACGGCGTTTCGTGGCCCCATAGGGAGCTCCACCGAAGGCTCCAGTGGCTGCGTTCGCATGGCGGCCTCGGGCCATTTCGGCACACACCCAGTACGGCGTTTCGTGGCCCCATAGGGAGCTCCACCGAAGGCTCCAGTGGCTGCGTTCGCATGGTGGCCTCGGGCCAGTTCGGCACACCCCTCACGAGGATCGTGGCCCCATAGGGAGCTCCACGGAAGGCTCCAGTGGCTGCGTTCGCATGGTGGCCTCGGGCCATTTCGGCACACCCCTCAAGAGGATCGTGGACCCATAGGGAGCTCCACCGAAGGCGCCAGTGGCAGCGTTCGCATGGTGGCCTCGGGCCATTTCGGCACACCCAGTACAGCATTTCGTGGCCCCATAGGGAGCTCCACCGAAGTCTCCAGTGGCTGCGTTCGCATGGCGGCCTCGGGCCATTTCGGCACACCCCTCACGAGGATCGTGGCCCCATAGGGAGCTTCACCGAAGGCCCAATTGGCAGCGTTCGCATGGCGGCCTCGGGCCATTTCGGCACACCCCTCACGAGGATCGTGGCCTCCACCGAAGGCGCCAGTGGCAGGGTTCGTATGGCGGCCTCGGGCCATTTCGGCACACCCCTCACGAAGATCGTGGCCCCATACGGAGCTCCACCGAAGGCGCCAGTGGCAGGGTTCGCATGGCGGCTCGGGCCATTTCGGCACACCCCTCACGAGGATCGTGGCCCCATAGGGAGCGCCACGGAAGGCTCCAGTGGCTGCGTTCGCATGGCGGCCTCGGGCCATTTCGGCACACCCCTCACGAGGATCGTGGCCCCACAGGAGCTCCACCGAAGGCCCCAGTGGCAGCCTCCCTCATGGCTCTTAGAGCCCTCTCCTGCTTCTGCTCGTCGGTCAGGGGGGCGCCGTCCTCGTCGTCGTCGGCGCCCGCGAAGACGGCCACGAACGTGTTCCTGAGCATGTCGGGCTCCGGCGGGAAGTTGTTGCCACATCGGGAGCGCGGGCGAAGATGTTATTCACAATTGCGGTAGTCACAACTGCGTCTGGTTGGGTCTTTCGCCAGGCTAATTTTGAGACATTTTTTATTTTTCGTCGAAAATCCCCCTGTAGGGGGACAGGCCCGACTTAAGACCAGGGCTGGACCTGAACGGTGCTTTGGACGACTTCGTGGGCCGTTTGCCTTTCGACTTCGTTTTGCGGCAGAGGTGGATTGCACTATAGAACGATTCTCGCCCACCAGCACCGGCACCGGCACCGGCACCGGCACCGGCACCGGCACCGGCACCGGCACCGGCACCGGCACTGGCGCCGGCACCGGCACCGGCACCGGCACCGGCACCAGCACCGGCACCGGCACCGGCACCGGCACCGGCACCGGCACCGGCACCGGCACCGGCACCGGCACCGGCACCGGCACCGGCACCGGCACCGGCACCGGCACCGGCACCGGCACCGGCACCGGCACCGGCACCGGCACCGGCACCGGCACCGGCACCGGCGCCTGCGCCGGCGGCATTGGCACCGGCACCGGCACGGGCACCAGCGCCGTCGCCGGCGCCAGCACCGGCACTGGCACCCGCACCCGCAACCGCACCGGCACCAGCCCTGGCACCGGCACCGGCACCGGCACCGGCGCCGGCGCCAGCACTGGCACCGGATGAAAAACATCATTGACATTGAACATCATGACATTTCCCAAACAGTGCTTGCACTTAGGGGGCCTTCTCTCTTCTTTCCTAGTATTAGCTGGGTCGTCTGAGGGGCGGTCTGGCGGCTCTCTCCTCCTCGCCGTTGCCGCCCTGTCGCCGCCCGTCGTCGTCTGGGCTTGAGGGGCGGTCTGGTTTTCCGTCCTTGCCGTCGCCCCCCCTTGCTGCGTCGTCGCCGCCCGTCGTCTTGGCCTGAGGGTCGGTCTGGCGGTTCCGTGTTCGTCGCCGTCACCGTCCCGTCGCCGCCTCTTCGTCGCTGCTCTGTGCGCCCCCCCAGCGGTTGCAATCCAATCGGTTGCAAGCCAATCAAGTGCAAACCCAGTGGAATCGATTGCAGTCCAATCAGTGGTAAAATTATGCAAACGCAGTTCCCCACATAAAAAATATTAACAGTTTCGTGGGACCCATGGGGCACGACAACATCAACACGAAGGAGAAGCCCATCGAACGAGTAAGTACGCACGAAAGGGCAGACGAAAGAAAGGAGGAGGGAGGACAGGTGCTCAGGAAACGAGGCCTTGTAAATAGTACGGGTTGTTGATACCCTCTTCGCTCTGGCGGGGCCCCGCTGGAAGGGGGGAGGCCTACGAAACCTGGTAAAGAGTAATGCTGTCCGCGACCCTCCTCGTTCAAGCGAGTCCTCCTCCTCCCCCTCCTCGTCGTCCTGCTCCTCCTCGTCCTCCTCATCCTCGGCATCATCATCATCATCATCACCAGCATCATCGTCGTCATCCTCAGCATCATCAGCAGCATCGTCGTCACCCCGTCGTCGTCGTCATCATCAGCATCATCGTCATCATCATCAGTATCAACATCATCAACATCATCATCATCATCGTCAGCATCATCGGCATCATCATAACCATCATCATCATCTTCATCATCATCAGCATCATCATCATCGCCAGCGTCATCGTCATCATCATCATCATCGTCGTCGCCACCATCGTCATCATCGTCATCATCAGCATCAGCATCATCAGCATCGTCATCATCATCACCATGACCGTCCTTGGCATCATCATCGTCCGCATCATCGTGGACGTCATGATCATCAGCATCATCGTCGTCATCATCAACAACAGCACCGGCAACGTCAGCATCAGCAGCAACATCGTCATCATCACCAGCATCTGCATCATCATCCTCGTCGTCGTCGCCATCGTTGCCATCGTTGCCGTCATCGTCATCATCATCGTCATCATCATCAGCATCATCATCATAATCACCGTTATCGCCATCGTCATCGTCCATCACCATTATCGCCATCGTCATCGTCATCGTGAACAGCAGTATAATCATCGTCATCACCATCATCATGAGGAAGCCTTCCTCATCGCAGAACTCCCCCTCCTCCTCACCCTCCTCAGTGGGAGGAGTAGGACGTGAGATGGATAGGTAATGTTCTCCCCTCCTCCTCACCCATGTCAGTGGGAGGGGCACGAAACCATTTAAATAGTATGGGTTTCCGATGCCCTCCTCGCTCAGACGGGGCCTCCCTGGAGAGGTGGCAGGGGCACGAAACCATGTAAATAGCATGGGTTTCCGATACCCTCCTCGCTCAGGCGGGGCCTCCCTGGAGGGGTGGGAGGGGCACGAAACCATGTAAATAGCATGGGTTTCCGATACCCTCCTCGCTCATGCGGGGCGTCCTTGGAGAGGTGGGAAGGGCACGAAACCATGTAAATAGTATGGGTTTCCGATACCCTCCTCGCTCAGGCGGATGGAGGGGGCACGAAACCATGTAAATAGTTTGGGTTTGCGATACCCTTCTCGCTCAGGCGGGGCCTGCCTGGAGGGGTGGGAGGAGCACGAAACCATGTAATCTTTATGAATTTCCGATACCCTCCTCGCTCAGGCAGGGCCTCCATGGAGAGGTGGGAAGGGCACGAAACCATGTAAATAGTACGGGTTCCCGATTCCCTCCTCGCTCAGGCGGGGCCTCCCTGGAGGAGAGGGAGGGGCACGGAACCATGTAAATAGTATGGGTTTCCGATACCCTCCTCGCTCAGTCAGTCGGGGTCTCCCTGCTGGAGGGGTGGGATACCCTCCTCGCTCAGGCGGGGCCTCCCTGGAGAGGTGGGAAGGGCACGAAACCATGTAAATAGTATGGGTTTCCGTTACCATCCTCGCTCAGGCGGGGCTTCCCTGGAGGGGCGGGAGTGGCACTGCTGGGAGGCGGGAGGCGGGAGGGAGAAGGAGAGGACGTTCTGGGAAAACAAGAACCCGCACCAGCACCGGCCACCGGCACCAGCACCGGCACCGGCACCGGCACCGGCCCCGGCTACCGGCCACCGGCACCGTCCACCAGCACCGGCACCAGCACCGGCACCGGCACCGGCACTGGCACCGGCACCGGCACCGGCACCGGCACCGGCACCGGCACCGGCACCGGCACTCTCACCGGCACCGGCACCGGCACCGGCACCGGCACCGGCACCGGCACCGGCACTGGCACCGGCACCGGCACCGGCACCGGCACCGGCACCGGCACCGGCACCCGCACCCGCACCCGCACCCGCACCCGCACCAGCACCGGCACCAGCACCGGCACCGGCACCGGCACCAGCACCAGCACCGGCACCGGCACCGGCACCGGCACTGGCATGCACCGGCACTGGCACCGGCACCGGCACCGGCACCGGGGCAAGAATCGTTCATGCCTTGTGGATTGAACACAAGACGAGGGAAAACGAACACATCACGAAAACGAGGAACACCGTTTAGGTTCAGCCCTGTGGGAGACTTCGGGAGTGAGGACTGAGGCCTCGAGGCTCATGACGTTCCAGCCGACTTCAGCCATTACTATCCGACAGAATTTCGAGCACCAAGAAGCACCGAAACTGGAGGGTTTTTACGCGCTGGGCCCTGGGAGGCGATACTCGCTCGACGCTGTTTCGATACTTTCCTGGGCGCTCGAAATTATTTCTGGGATGTGGTCGTTAAGCACGATGGCAGCAACATAACTCGAGGCTTAGGCAAATGAGCTGAGGACACGCCCACTCCGTGCCCAGAAGCACGGTGGCGGATGAGCTCCGACTGCGACAGTTGGAAGTATCCTACGTTGAGGCGATTGAGAATCACATTCGGATTAGAGGTTGCCGAAAGCAGGATCCAGGAAGAGGCTGAGCACGCCAGGTGATAATCAACCCGGGTGGTTTGGCTTGATACATTTGTTGAAAAGAACCCCATCCCTAATGTGTTGGGCCTCGTGACTTAGATCATCTCCCGACGGGTTACTGGCCCCTTAAATGCGTGTCACTTGAAACTGTTTTCGCTTCGGGCTCCGACGACAACCCGGGTTATCGGGCCCGCCCGCCACCCCTTCCCCCACAGATACCATACCCTTCTCGGTTTCGCACGTTCGAAGGGGTACGTGCGCAGTACTGGTGCGCGCGGAGGTATCTGCCGTCACCCCCCTCTCCCCTCACCAGGTGACCTGGGGCGATCGCCGAACAGTAAGCAACGCTCTCCCTCAAGCTTCGTCTTTTCCGGGGCACGGGCACTTTTCCTTGGAGCCGGCCATGGGGCCTGCTGTGGCCCTCGGGAGCATCGAGACGGGGGTCAATGCCAACGGGGGTCAGCCAGGGCGCCAGATCCTGCAGGATCCTGCGACGACCCCCTCTGGCTGACCCGGGTCAGCGAGCCGCTCGTGGCTGCGAAGCGGCCGCGCGTATTGGCTGACCCGGGGTTGCGAGGACCTGCGTTGCAGTTTGTTTTTTTCCTGCATTGCAGTTTTTGGTTTCCTGCTGACCCGGGTCTGGATTGACCCCAAACCACCCCAACCCAACCCGAAGGCCTCATTTTGCCCTCCATTTCCAGTGGGGGGGGGGTCCGGGAACATCGAAAAAACACATATGGAGCCCATACCCCCCCCCCAACCCGAAATTCGGGTCTTCGGGTTGGGTTGGGGTGGTCTGGTAGGTGGTCAGTGGCCCAGCACCGGCTCCGGCCGGCCGAAGAGGGGGCGAGAGGCCCGAGGTCCTCGGCTCGAGGAGGCTTCTTGCCGTCCGCCTCGGAGGGCCGCGGTCGGGCCCCGAGGCCGTCGGAGACGGATCCGGTCGCAGGCCTAGAGATTGACACCAGCACCAATTTCGGCGGGTTGCCTCCACCGAGGGAAGTCAGAGCCCCGAATCATCAGGGGTAACTCGGGTCAGGGATAACTCGGGCTCGTTGTTTCTGGAATCCAAACCCGAGTTACCCCGGACCCGAGTTACCCCGGATAACTCGGGCGTCCAGAGCCCCGAATCATCAGGGGTAACTCGGGTCAGGGCTAACTCGGGTTCCTTTTTTCGGGAATCCAAACCCGAGTTACCCCGGACCCGAGTTATCCCGGATAACTCGGGCGCCCAAGGAAGAAGATCCCGATCTCGGCGATGGTGGTAATATTCTGGCTTCCAAGGTGGCCGAACTATTACCACCAACGCCGAAAATCTAGGATCACCTTCCCCCTGTGGAGGCAGCCCCCTGTCTTGGTGTTGGTGCCAATTTCCAGGCCTCCGATCCGGGGCGAAGGGCTGCACCCGACTGACCCACCTCTTGGGAGCGGCTCCGGCGTCCTCCCCCCTTCCTCCCGGCAGAGGGCGGCCAGTGGTCCCAGCCAGTGCAGACGCCCCAGCCGCCTGCAAGGTGCGTCGAAGCCGCGAGTGGAGCGCTGCCCACAGCCAGCATTCAGTCGGCTCGGCTGTCCCTCTAGAGGCGGATTGTTCAAAAATAGTTCAAAAATAGTCTGGGGACGTTTTTTCGACTATTTTTGAACATGTTTTGGGTATTGTGTTGAGTGCTTTTTGTAGTTATCATCCAGCATCCTCCTGTAGGGGGATACGCCCGATTTAAAGCCAGCAGCATCTTCGGGTATTGCCAGGACCAGAGGTGAGGGGATCCAGTTAATAGTAGGGCCCTGGAGCCCCTAAATTGGCCAGAATCACTGAACCAGGTCTGCCTCAGCTCTTGTTTTTTTCGGGGGACGGCAGTTCTGGTTGGTGGCACAGGGTGGGGGGGCGTCCCCCAGTACACATCATGAAACCAGGTCCCATTAACCCCAGGCCCCCCCTCCCAGCAGATGGCGGTCTCGTGGCCCCTTGCCAGCGCAGACCCCGCAGCCGCCGGCAAGGTGTGTCGAAGCTGCAAGCGGAGCTGCCCACAGCCAGCATTAAGTCGGGCCTGTCCCTCTTCAGGAAGAATCCTTCGAAATAATCGAAAATAGCCTTTGACCATTTTGGAGTACTTTTGGACTATTTTGCAGTTTTCGTCCAAAATCCGCCTGTGGGGGGACATGGCCGACCTAAGGCCAGCAGCCTTTGTTCAGCCGCGGCAGTATCGGCCGCTTAGGGCGTCGAGGTCGCCATTGGCCAATGACGCCGGTCGAGGTGAATGGCCTGGCGGCTTGGCAGCGCATCGTCGCACAGAGTGCGGCGAGACTGCGGATGCACTCTGCTTCGAGCGGTGGGAGTAGCTGGGAATCAGACTGTGCAGCGGTGAGGGCTCTCAATGCCAACCCGTTTTCTCGAGCACTGGCGAAGCGTCCTGGCTTGCTTATAGGTCCACCATGACATGTTCTAAGAACCTTATGTGATATGCTCAATAATGTGTTAGAACATGTCTGGCTGGGTCTATCGTGCTTTAACACATCGGGCTCTATGGTATAGTAATGTTGCTTTCGTTTTCAGAACATGGTTGGGTTCTCGGAACATGTCGTTGTACGCCTAAAGAAATGCTGGGACGGTCTGTCCCTGCTCAATGCTTTCTCCCTCTGCTTTCTCGCGTGGCTGCAGGTCATCGGACGACGCTCGCGGCGCCAAGGCGAAGGACACTCAGCAGGCTCCCTCACTCACTGTGCTTGGAGCGCGTAGGAGCAGAGCTGGGGCCAGGACCAGGACGATAATAATGAGGAGGAGGAGGAGGGCGCGGTGGTCGAGTAACAGGAAGGACTAGGCGAGTAGGATGAGGACGACGAAGAGGGAGAGAGTGAGAGAGAGGAACACAAGAGGATGCGAGAGAGAGAGAGAGATAGAGAGAGAGAGAGAGCGAGAGAGAGAGGAAGAGAGAGGGGGAGGAGGAGGATGAGGAGGGGGGAGGAGGAGGAAGAGGAGGAGCAGGAGGAGGAGGAGGAGGAGGAGGAAGAGGAGGAGGCGGGGGCGGAGGCGGAGGCGGAAGCGGAGGCGGAGGAGGAGGAGGAGGCGGAGGCGGAGGCGGAGGATAATGCGGAGGAGGAGGAGGCGGAGGCGGAGGCGGAGGAGGAGGCGGAGGAGGAGGAGGAGGAGCATGAAGCATGAAGCAGAATTGGCGAACCCCAGGTGCAAGCCTGGCCGCACGCAGCAGTCGTCAGTCAAGTGGGAAAGTCATTCCCGACTTTGGGGGGAAGCCCACGACTGAGCCTCCCAAGGGCCTCTCTCCCTTTATCAGTGGGGCCCGTGGGAGGACATTCCCCTTTCGAGTTCCGTGCACTCACTACTCCGAAGGCCCCACATTCTTTACATAACAGCACACCATTTAATAAACGGAGGACGTGCGAGGGATGGGAGAGGGAGGCGAGACGGTGGGAAGAGGGGGTCTCCTCCGTCCCCTCCCCCAGCTGTACCCTCCCATCACCTGCAGGCTCGGCCAAGTGCACATGCTTGGACCCGAGGCACGGCCCTGGCCTGAAACATGAACGGGGGTCTTTCAGAGAAAACTCCACAGCACAAATACTACACTTGATTAAAGTCCTGAAGACCACGGGACTGCTGCTGCTCGCGCACCCGCTCCACGCGCGTGCACATGCTGGTCCCAGGCCCACGAGCACGCACGCGATCATGCCCAACACGCGTGCGTTCACCTGCACAAGTCATGACCACTTCACGCTGGATGGCAATCAACCTGCTTAAACTGTCACGATGGAGCTGGTCCTCTCGGTGGGTGCGTTCGATGAGGGAGACTAGGATGCTGCCGCGGGCTGCCGCCTCGTTCGCAAGACCGTCGGCCACTGTGTTCAAGAGTCGTTCAATCCTTGTCAAACCGAGTGCCGCCACTTCTCGCCCTGTCGGGTGCGACTTAGTCCACCTAAGCTCAACCTCCCCTCCCTCTCCTCCAGGATACTCCAAAGCTCCACCCAGAGGTCCAACATATCCGATATCTGCAATCATATCGGTGCTTTACGAACACCCTGCACGACAGGAAGGTACTCAGAGAACATGAGCACTCTCCCCTCAGTATGACGAAGCAGCACAGACAACGCCAGCAACTCGGCCCTCTGAGGGCTCTGAATCTCTCCAGGAAGTCTACCAACGAGGAAGCCATCCACGTCGGTGAGGCAGGGGCCCAAGCGGGCACACGCCCATCCGCACCGCCTTAGTCTCCAATCCTTAGTGTGATGTCCCCCCGACCCGTCGATCCCGAACACACCTCCCGCGGCACGACCATCACCAAGAGATCCCCAGGACCAGACGTGATCGGCGGGCGGGGGCAAGTGACCAGTCGACCCAGATTTAGGCATGAGCCCGCGGCACCACAGGGCAGGACAGGCAGCAGCCTCTTCAAGTGCTCGAGCACAGAGAGGCTGGGTACGAAGAACAGCTGCAGAGGGAATATCAGCATTGCACGGGCACTGCCAGAAACGGTGAAGAGGGGTTTCAAGTTCCAGACCACAACGCCGACACATTCCCTGGGATTCCGTGTCATTTCCACTTTCATGTAAACGGGATTCGGTCCAGAAGTTTCCCACCCGAGCATTTCTCAAATTACTTTGCCCCTCATAGTCCAAATCCTCCCCCACGTTAGATACGAGGGAATGCACACCCGTGAAATCCACGCCATCCTGAATTCCACCCCCGAGGTAATGTTGCGCAGCCGTTCCCCACTCTTCATCATGGATAGTACTCCTCAGCTCCCTCCACAACTGAATATGAAAGTCAGGGGAATCAACGTGCAAGGCGGAGCCGTCAGGCACAATCCATTTGTTCGGGGACAACGGCTGCCAGCTGAGGTCAATCAAGACCGCGACGGTAGCAGCAACAGGCCCACGGACACGGCACCAAACACGCCTTGGCGCACGACAAGCACATTCATCAGCATGAGTTTGCCATAACCGAGCGGTGCGCATCTAGCCTTGGGCCCCATATCAAGCCACAACTGCTGGAACCCAAGAAGCTGTTCTCGACGAAGCCTATATGCGTGATCCGAGGACTCGGCCTTAACCACAGACAGCAACGCAGTAGTACAGGACCCAGGACTCCACCACCCCGAACATTTGGCGGCCTGCGCTCGGGCCGAACGAAGTTGATGCGGAGGCAGTCCCAGGACGGAATGGCCCCAAGACGAAACAGACAGCACTCCAGGCTTATAACGTTTCGAGGCCCCTTTACACATCCCCGTCAAATATTGCACCTTCTTAGCTCTACGACTGGCCTTGGCACTCCTCATCTTCAGAATCATGGTAGACCTCCGTTTGCCAGCAGAGGTAGCAACTCCAAGGTCACGAACAGTATTTTGCACACGCAAGCGAACGCCAACAGCCTGAAGTTGGTGGGAATGCGAAGACTGAATGCACGCCTACTGCTGAGAATCGCCGACTTGTCCGACGGTGTCAGCCGCAGACAATCAACGCCATGAGCAAGGTGCAGGGCTGCTGGGACACTAGCGTTGACAACTTCATCGGCGCTGCCCTGGGAGGTCTGAGAGAGGTCGTCAGCATGACCCTGAGTGATGACCGAGGGGACGTACTGATTGTGAACATCAGCCAGCTTCTGATATAACTATGCTTTAGTCCATGGCATACTCTGGGAACATCCTGGAAGAACTCCCACTCCTGACTCGATCACCTGGGAACATAACCCTCCAGTCTCCAACACCCTGGGAGAAACATGAATCAGTGAACCCATATACATGAGGTGGGGGGGGACCTGCAGGTTGCACCCGAGCCCGATCAGCAGGACGAAAAACTTGCGCAAGTCCCAGTGGACGCCGGCGGAAACGTGGCCTTTAAAGGCCGCCAGTTCATGGGACACCTCGCGCCGCAAAGCAGCCTGCAATGCCGAGCTCCCCCTACTCGCGGTGTCCCAAAACGCCACGTGATCTCTACACCAAGCATCCAGGAAGGCCCCGCGGATTTTGGTGTACACCCGATACAGGGTAGGGCAGTTACAAACAGGCCGTTCATCGGTTTTCCTTTTAGGGAGTAGGGCAATAACACAGAGCAACATCTGCTCGGGCCACATCAGGGCCTCCTCGCAAGACCTGTAAAGCTGGGCAAGAGCTTCGAGGGCATCAGGCTGGGCCCCCATCAGGTCCCGCGGCAGCCAGTGGTCAACCCCCACGGCCATATCTTCAGAGAAAAGCCTGCTGGCAGCAAAGACATCTCTACATTCGACGTCGGGGAGCTCGGGCTGAACTTCCGTAGCACGCCGTCGAAGCTCTTTCATGGCAGCCCTTAGCTCCTTGTTTTGATCAGGTCCCGAGGTCCAACACCCTCCACAAAGCTGGGCACGATAGGCCATCATCTCACCAGGAAGCTGGAGGAACCCACTAGGGGCCCGAACAAACTCCAGCGGGCCCCCTTCCTCCTTTCGAAGCCATTGGTGAGCTTTCTTTGCTCCTCGTGGAAGCGATTTAATCAGCCAGTCTGTAATCGCCTTAGCGGACTCAGAACGATCAGCAGACCAGGCCTGACCGAGCGCAGCCGAGCACTCGAAGACCAGAAAATCGCAAAGATCAGGGCTGAGCGCCGAACTTTGGACTCCATCTGGGACAGCTGAGCCCGCCACGCCTGGGGGTTCTGCGAGGCAGGGAGGCAAGACGAATACTTCTCTACACTCTGTCCTAAAATGAGACTCGCCGAGCAAGGTCGCGAGCCATCGTACCGTGGTTGTGCGTGAGAGCAACACGAAGTTCGTACAGCTTCTGAGAGAGATGAGACCAGAAGCACAACATGGGATCATCTTATGCCTTACATCCATTGTTACCACCCAACGTAGTGACCCTCATGCTCATGTAATCCCTTCGCCCCGTATACTGTACCGCACCATGTTCATGTTCCACACTACTTCCCAAAGCAAGGCTCTCCGACGCACGAGACCACAGCAAGCACGTCTTAGTTAAAGCCTCTGAGCGATGATCCTGAAAATGGGAAACCATTTTCACCTCAGGAGTCCTGTCCGGTGGAACCCACTCCCGAGACACCATTTCAACATGCCGAATCCACGGAATCTACGGTCCCAAGGCATCAGGAAACGCCCGATATTTACGTCGCTTGGTCATCTCTTGGAGCAGCGCCTCATGCGGTAAAATCACTTCCAGGCACGCGTGGGTCTTGAATGGTGAGTCGGAGTACCGCGAGACGCGCAGGAACGGCGCGAGGGTCTCCGAAGCAACTACACCATCAATAGGCGTGCCTTGACCCTGCGAGCATGTGAAAGAAACGTCCTCAGGAGGAATGGCACAAGCATGCGTCATCTTCAGGAACCCGCAGGGCTGCATCAGCTCAATGTCAAGTTGAAGTCCCCCATCGAAAACCAGGGAATAGCCAGGGTCTGTACGAACGGGGAGGGGGAGGGGGAGGGAGGAGGAGGAGGAGGAGGAGGAGGAGGAAGAAGGTGCAGTGGTGAGAGCGTCTGTTCGGGACCACCGAAGACGAACGGCCGCAGACGTCCCGAGCGGGAAGCACAGGACATTCGCCGAAGACGGTCCGCTCGAACAGCAGCCACCTCACACATCACTGTTTGAGCCCCCGTGTTGTGAAAACCGATGCACGAGAGAGGGGGCCCCTCGCATTGGACAGCATCGGGGGGGAGAGGCTCGGGCAGAAGGCTCGGGCCACCACGAGGGTTCGAAGTCGGGCGCGCTTCGCGCGTCGCGGTCGGGGCGATCTCAGAGCGAGGCGCGAGTTCATCATCCTTCTCCAGGGGGGCAAGGGCGGCGCGAAAGCGCGAAGATAGTCGTCGTCGTCGCCGTCGTCGTCGTCGTCGTCGTCGTCGTCGTCGTCGTCGTCGTCGTTGTCGTCGTCGTCGTCGTCGTCGTCGTCCGTCGTCGTCGTCGTCGTCGTCGTCGTCGTTGTCGTCATGGTCCGTCGTCCTCGCCGCCGCCGCCGCCGCCGTCGTCGCCGTTTTCGTCGTCGTCGCCGTCGCCGTCGTCGTCGCCGTCGTCGTCGTCTTTGTGTCGTCGTCGTCGCCGCCGCCGTCGTCGTCGTCGTCGCCCCCGAGAAGGCAGCGCGAGGGAGGAGGACATGGGCAGGTCCGGACTGGGCGGCGGGGAGAGCCGGCCCCGCCCCTTCTGGCTGGCCGCCGCCCTCCGCCCTCGCAGCCCGCCGCTTCTCAAACGACGCGAAGATCGGGACAAAATCGGATCGGGATAACTCAAATCTCTGAGAATCGGCGGGTTTGGAGGATGTATTGGGCGCCGCGGCCGCTCCAGAGCGTTCCGGAACGCTCTGAGAGCGCTTCGGAACGCTCTGGAGCGATTTATCCCGATCCTAGCCCTGTTTTAGCTTCCTGGCCCGCACCCGGCACGCTGCCCCCAGGCCCGTCATGGGCCACGCGCAGAGGGGGGTACAGGGCTCATTTTGGTTCCCCCGATGCGATTCGGTTCGATTTCGATGGCTTCCGATTCCGATTCGATTCGACGTGGGATTCCGGTCTGGGCTCCAACTTTTCGCTGGAGAGGCATTCTGACCTGCCGATGCCTCCGAATGATTCGAACTTTCCCGCCCTGGCTGCCGACTTCCGCCGATCCGATTCATTTCGACCTCCGATCCGATTTATCGATTCGATTCTGGGCTCAGGAGGAGGAGGAGGAGGAGGAGGAGGAGGAGGAGGGGGAGGGGGCAAGCTAGGTGCGCTCGCGTCAACATCTGACATCCTACCCCTCCCTCCCATCCCTTCCCATTGAGCTACTTCATTGTCCTCTCACCGAATCGGGCTTCGCATCTGACCCTGTTACCTAAGAGGGAAAGGAGGAGGACGACGGCGCGATGAAAACGAAGACGACGAAGACGAAGAAAACGAAAAGGATCAGGAGGTTGGGGGGGATCAGGAGGAACAAGGAAGAGGTGGAAAAGGATCAGGGGGGTCGGAAGCGGATTATGTGTAAGATAGGCCGCAAAGGGGAAAGGCGCTAAGGCGAGAGCACAATTGAAAGCACCAGCGATGGAGCCCAGAGCGTAGCATTCCATAGCACTGCAGAGCGTAGCATGTCATAGCATGGCGCAGAAGAGCAATGCTGAGCGTAGTATGTCATAGCATGGGACGCGGGACGCATGCGCTGCAGCGGCAGCACGATCTGGAACGACCAGAGGCGCAGAAATGGGACCGACGCTGCAGCGGGAGCGACATGTTGAAGAGCCGAAGAGTGCCGTAGTGCCAAGAAAACAATACGGCAGCACGATTTGGAATGAGCAGAGGCGCAGACATGGGACCAACGCTGCAGCGGGAGCACCATTGTTGAAGAGCCGAAGAACGCCACTGGAGCGGAGCATATCATAGCATGGGGCCGGGGACCGTTGCACTGCAGCGGCAGCACGATTTGGAACGACCAGCGGCGCGGAAAATAGGACTAACGCTGCAGCGGGAGCAACATTCTGAAGGACCGGAAAGACTCGGATTTTCAAAAACATAGATGAAAACCAAACTCCCGGGAATCCTGTGCGGAAAAGGACGCCGCCCAAAAGGGGGGGGGGGGGCTTTCTGCGGCCCCAAAAATCAACGAATCGACACCGGATGTGTAATCACCTCCAATGTTTTTGCCGGGGATCATTTTCTAGATTTGGGGCTTCTTAAAAAGGATCGAAAACGTCGGCGCTGCAGCGGGAGCACGTTTTGGAACAACGAGAGGCGCAGAAATTGGGCCAGCGCTGCAGCGGGAGCACGATTCGGAACGAGCGGGAGCGCGGAAATGAGGCCAGCGCTGCAGCGGGAACACGATTCGGAAGGAGCGGGAGCCCGAAAATTAGGCCAGCGCCTCAGCGAGAGCAGCATTTTAGAAAAAAACACAAGCGAAAACCCAACTCCGGGGAATCCTGTGTGTAAAAAAACAGTACTCGGGGGGGTGCCGAACATCTTCCGGACGCCATCAGGGGAAGTGGGAGAGTAGTATTCATATTGTGTAATTGTGGAGGGGGGAAGGCCTCTTAGATGCGCCCCTGCTTCTTAGAGGCGGCGGGCCTCGTCTGTAGGTGCAGGGCCGGCGCCGTCTCAGAGGTGGCCTCCTTCCAGGGAGCTCTCCCTCCTCGCCCTGCCCCACTGTGCCAGCCGCCAACAGTACAGGAAAACGTCCCCTATACCGCTATACCCTTGCTCCGTCTTCGCCTTTCCGGGCCTCCTGGAGGCCCATGTTGCCGTCGGAACGCGCCCCATGACAGGTCTGGGGAGTAGCGATATTGGAACCTTTTGGTCCTCCCACCACCCCCTCTTGCCTCCCTCTGGCCAGCCTGAAGCATATTCAAGAGGCTTACGTCATTCCGCCGACCATCAGACACATCGAGGCCTTGTGGGCGTCGTGAAGCTTCGTCACAGTTCCCTGGGCGCTGGCTGGCTGTTGCTTGGACGCCGTCGCGCGCAT
The DNA here is from genome assembly GCA_963575745.1 of Prorocentrum cordatum. Taxonomy (NCBI): domain Eukaryota; class Dinophyceae; order Prorocentrales; family Prorocentraceae; genus Prorocentrum; species Prorocentrum cordatum. The sequence goes on from CAUYUJ010014872.1 coordinate 111,233, forward strand.
GGGATGCCTTCAAGTGTCCGGGTGCGACGGAGGAGAGGCCGCCGCGAGGTCGCTACTCCGCCGCCCCCGCTCTTGCTCCCCTCTTGCCAGTCACCACTATGCTTGGTATCGTCTCATATCGATGCCGACCTTTTGTGCATCCCCTCAGTTTCAAAGTGCGCATCCCTGAGATTGTCATCGCATTTGGTCTAGAAACTCCTGGAGATAGGGATGAGCTCGAGGCTGGTAACAGTCAACGCGCATAGGAAGCATGATCTACTTTCCAAGGGTACCCTTGCATCCTTCCCCTTCGGCCAATCCTCGGCCGCTTTCGCTGGCCGCGCCCCGCTCGCACAGTGTCGACATGGCCTTCGAGCGTCTTTACCATGCGGTTTGACTGGAAGCTCGCAGCTGGTCGCCCACCCAACTCCCTCCTGCCCCACTCCCCGTCCCCTCCTTCTCTTCCTCTTCCTCCTCCTCCTCCTCCTCCTCCTCCTTCCCCTCCTCCTCCTCCTCCTCCTCCTCCTCCTCCTCCTCCTCCTCCTCCTGAGCCCGCCCCCGGCGATCTCCGTGGGGCCTGCCAGAGCCATGCAGCGCCCGCTCCCCTCCCCGGCGCTGGGCGGCGCGCGGCGAGAGGCCGAGGAGGCCGCGAAGCAGATGATGTCCGAGCGGGTGATCGGCTCCAGCGAGTTCAAGGAGCTGAGGACTGCCCCGCAGCATTAGATGCCTCCTGGATGGGGTCAGAGTAGATGGGGTCGGAGGATCTCGCCGCATCGCCGATACATCGGCGATGCATCGGCGATGCATCGGCCATGCACTGGGGGCGTCAGCGATGCATCCGCGACGTCCGCGTGGAGAAAAACGGGCCCCACATCGAGCCGCATCGCCGATGCATCGCCGATGCATCGCCGATGCGGCGCGATCCTCCGACCACATCTACCCCGACCCCATCTAGGAGGCCTAGAAGCCTGGGCTCCTCCTGCCAGGCAGGTCCGAGCGGCGAGAGCGCCCCCGCAGGGTGTCGGGCCCCAGGCGTCGACCCGGCCTCGCGAGGAGAGGGCCGTGGAGAGCGCCGCAGTGTCTGCAGCAACTGCGAGACCCCAGCCTCTACAGCACATTGTGCTCCGTGTGAAGTGCTTGCTGCGCACCGGGTTGCAGCCACCCGTCGTCGCCTCCTCCTCATTCTGTGAGTGGTTCCCCCCTCTCTGCCGCCGGCCGCCCCCCTTCAGGTTGCCTGCGTGGCCACGCCTGGTTGGTAGGTTGCTTGGCTTCCTTGTCAGCTGGCCGGCTGGCAGCTCGGCTGTTGGCTTGTTGCTGTCGAATGTTTAAATCTGCATTTGGTTTGGATTGCTGCGCGGCAATCTGGCTCCTCCTCCTCCTCCTCCTTCTCCTCATCCCCCTCCTCCTCCTCCTCCTCCTCCTCCTCCTCCTCCTCCTCCTCCTCCTCCTTCTTGTCCTCCTCCTCCTCCCTCCTCCTCCTCCTCCCTCCTCCTCCTCCTCCTCCTCCTCCTCCTCCTCCTCCTCCTCCTCCTCCTCCCCCTCCTCCTCCCCCCTCCTCCTCCTCCTCCTCCTCCTCCCCTCCTCCTCCTCCCTCCTCCTCCTCCTCCTCCTCCTCCTCCTCCTCCTCCTCCTCCTCCTCCTCCTCCTCCTCCTCCTCCTCCTCCCCCTCCTCCTCCTCCTCCTCCTCCTCCTCCCCCTCCTCTCCTCCTCCTCCTCCTCCTCCTCCTCCTCTCCTCCTCCTCCTCCTCCTCCTCCTCCTCCTCCTCCTCCTCCTCCTCCTCCTCCTCCTCCTCTTGTGCGCGTGTCAAGGATACTCAACATGGGAAGGCGGCCTCGGGCGCGCGCTGCCGCTGTAACCTACGAGGGTTTTGGGTTTCGCGCGCGCCCCTCCAGCTATTTGCGCAGCTTCGTGGTCCGGAGCCCCGAGCGGTCCGCTTGGAGAAAACGACGGGAAGGCGCCCCCCGAGCTCGGATTCCGCTACGGTGGAGGCCCATGTCAAGCAGCACCTTGCTTGCCTCCAGGGTGCCCTGGGTTTCTTGGGTTTCGATGGTTTTGCGGTGGAAAGGGCGACGTTCCCACACCAGAAGTCCATGGACGTCCTCGGGGTCTCAGGGTGGAGTTTCTCGCAGAATGTTTCTTGTAGACTGGCCTCCACTGCATTTGCGAAGAATCGTGGCCCCGAGCCCTGAGCCGAATACTTAGAGAAAACGACGGAGGGGACGAAGAGCGCCCCCCGAGCACACATTCCAATGCAAACAACATTTGAGCTGCCTCCGTCGGGTGGATTCGTGGCCTCGGGGCTTTGAGGCCGCAGACTAGTCGTACGTCGCACGTGTTTTTGGCTTGAAGAGCTCGACCTCTGTGGCTCGGGGAGCGCGAGTACAGTGTAAGTTATTAGAGAGTGTGGCTTCGGGAGCCCGAGTCTGCCGTCATTTACGAGGGATTGTGGCCCCGTTGGCGCGAACCCGTAGAAATCTGTGAGGGATTGTGGTTTTGGAATCGCGGACCTTGTGAATTTGTTTGAAGGATTGTTGCTTCGAGGGGGTAATGTACTATGGTTTGGGGAGCGCGAATCTGGTGGATGTTACATGCGCCGCCGCCACGTGCGTGAGAACTAGCACATGCTGTTATTTTGAACCTCTTCACAGTAGATTTTAGCATGTCTTTGCTCCGAAGAGCCGGCGAATTCTAGTTGCTCCCGGTCCGCCGACTTGACAGATGACCGAGAGGTCCAGCATCGGGGCGCCTCGAGTCAGTGGCTGGGATTCCCGGCGGTTTCTGCCGAACGCTTGTTTCTGCAGGAGGGGTGAAGTCCAGCTGGAGGCAGCTGCCGTTGCATCAAACATCATGAAGAGACACCCACTGACAACCGACGAGGCGGCGAGGGAGCGGCGGAGCCAGCAGGGGTGTGGCTCTGGAGCCTCCAATCCTCCAGTGGCTGGTCCAGTTCGCACTCGTCCTGTGAAGGGAGGAGTGGGCACGGAAAGGGTGGGAACGAAGACTGTCCGAACGTGTGTGCGACGCAGAAAGACGGGGTCGTCTGCGCCGACATTGGCGCGTGAGCTTCTCGGGTAAGGTCGCGAGTAAGTGCCCTCGTATCCACTGGCGTGCCGCGCTGGCGTCCCGCGCAAGCCATCGCGCAAGGTCGCCATGCCGTCTCGCGTAAGACACCTTTGTGATAGTCGCTCATGTGTTGTTGGGGGGTCAAATTCTGATCCTGCCCTGGTCAGAAATCGTGTGTAATCCTGCTGAATCGGGCTAAATCCCGTTTCCGGATTAATTCCGTTTAATGTGTAGCCAAAGCCTTCGTAACAGCCCACCAGTGGAGCGTAATTCTCTCTAATCCTTCCGACGAAGACTTCCCAGTAGTTGCCTCCTAACAGAAGCTTCTGGCCATCAGCCCTTCCCTGCGCAGTCGTCCTGTGTGCCCGCGTCCGATGTCTTTCGAGTGAGGGATCGACTACATAATCGATTCTGCATTTCCTGGTCGATTCTTCAAAACACACGTATAATGCGTGTAAATCTTCGAACATGATACGCGTGTTCCGTAGATTCGAAGAACCGATATTTTCGGGGGTAAATCAATTCTGTAGTCGATCTCCTTCTCGAGTCTCGTGTCCAGTGTCCGAGGCACCGCGGGCGAGACCAGCGCGCAATGCATCCGCAGCATGCATCGCGGGCATCCGGCAGATCGAAGGCATGTATTCGGCAGTGACTTGCTCGCTTGGTCGGAGTTTGCTCCAGCGCTCCGCACCAATAGTTTGTTCTTGCGGTGAATTCAACGCAGCATGTGTTTTGGTGCACAAAAGGGTTCCCTGTTCTGGTTCCAGTCTTCTCGAGTTCAGATCTTACGAGCGCACATTCTGTTTCAAGCCACCATTCGAGAACATAATCACTGAGGCTCTCATAGTCTTTTTGATGACACTGTTCGTAACGACTCGCGGTTTTATGGTGGACTTATGAATCTGTGCGAACCAGCGCTGGAGGCAGCTCGGCAACAGGGAAGCAATTCGCGCATATCCCGAGCCGCGCGCGATGGCAACTGTCAAGTGATGTTCTGCTCGGCCTGCGCCGGAGGACAGAGGATGTGATGAAGCCGCGCGAGGGCAGGGGACGGTGCGCTGCCCTCGGCCCTCTTCCCCCCTTCTCTCAAGGGCGGAAAAACCACCCGGACCGGACAATTGGCGTTTATTAAACGGCCCTGGGCGTATACGAAACAGCCCTGCCCTGATCGATTCCTTTCTTGGGCGCGTTTACTAAAGGCCTCGCGTGTCGGGGTGGTTATTATCGGGGTGGATTTTCGGCCTTCGATTCTCTTCTCGCCAGGAAGATGAGGCTGCAGAAGTCCGTGCAGATGCAGCTGGGCAGGACCTCGGGTGCCCGAGACCAGCGCCCCCTCGCCACCTCGGGGGTGGACAGAACCCCCAACAGTGACACGTCGATTAGTGAATTGTCCGTTTTCGGTTTTCGTGAGGGCGCCGTGGCCGTTATTTTCCAGGCTTGCGCCCGCCAGGTTTGGGCCCGAAGTCGTTTTCACTAAACTACGTTTTACTAAAGGGAGGTTTGTCCATCCCCGATCACCGCCCACCGAACCACCCCAGCCCAACACGAAGGCGTCGGGGAACGTTGGGACGAAAGCGCAATTGTGGAACCCGTACCCCCCCCACAATCCGAGATTCGGGTCTTCGGGTTAGGTTGGGGTGGTCTGGTAGGCAGTCTTCGGTCGGGCATGTCCTCCACCAGGCGGGCTCTGGACGACACATCAACGATAGCCAAACATACGCAAAAATAGCAAGCAATCACCGAAACATCGTCCCCAGACTATTTCTGGACTGCTTTTGACTACTCCTCCTGTAGAGGGGCTTCCGACATAAAGGTAGTCACCTCGAGCCCGACCCAATTCTGAGGCGAGGGAGGTGCCAGCCTTGGAGGCAGGGGGGGGCAGGTGCAGGCATCTACTCAGATGGTGTCTTGGCGATCGCGTGGGCCGTTTTTATTCGTCTCGACGTCCTTTTTGCAGCAGGCGGCGGACTGAAAACACAACGAGGGAAAACGAAAACACGAAACGAAAGCGAAACAAACAAACACCGTTTAGGTCGTCTGCCCGGGCAGGAGGGAGGGGGGAGGAGGGATGCTCGGGGGAGGAGGAGTCTGGACGCCCGAAATGGGTACTGGAAGAATGGGTACTATGCCCAACAGCGGATCTTGTTCATTTTGAACAAGATCCGCTGTCCACGCCGCCGCGGCTTGTGTCCATTCGAGACAGGAGGCCGCCCGCCCAACAGCGGCCAATGTTGGTTTGGGACAACATTTGTTGTTGGGCATTGTACCCATTCTTTCGGTATCCATTTCGGGCGTCCAAAAGGAGGAGGAGGAGGAGGAGGAAGAGGAGGAGGAGGAGGGTGAGAGGAGGGGGAGGAGAGGGGGAGGAGGAGGGAGGAGGAGGAGGAGGAGGAGGGAGGAGGAGGGGGAGGAGGAGGGAGGAGGAGGAGGAGGAGGAGGGAGGAGGGAGGGAGGAGGAGGAGGAGGAGGAGGAGGAGGAGAGGAGGAGGAGATAGGAGGGGAGGAGGAGGAGAGGAGGAAGGAGGAGAGTAGGAGGGACGCGGGGAGGGACGCGGGGCGCTGCTGTCTCTTCCAAACGAGGACCCAACCCCACAGGATGGTCAGGAACAGCTGTTTATAAGTCGTCTCACTGGGCAGGAGGGCGGGGGGAGGAGGGCTGCTCGGGGGGCGAAGGCAGGGGGGTGCGGCAGCAGCAGCAGACGGCAGCAGGCAGGGAAGGAGGCTCGGCAGCTTGCTGGGGCAGAAGTCGGGCTCTTCCGCAACGGCGCCCCGTTCGCCCTCGGAAGCCTCTCCCTGCCCCAGCCTGCCCAGCATTTGGAGGAGGAGAAGGTACCCACAGCCCTACCCTTACCTCGTTTTCCCCTTCTTGGGCCTCCTGGGCGGCCCTCGTCGCCACCGCGGTCCGGGGAGTAGCGGTAGAGGTACCATTTGGTTTCCCAGCCTACCCAACATCTCTCGAAGATCGGCCACGCGCAGAGGGGGGTGGGGGGGGGCAGGAGGGAGGGTTTCTTAGAAGGGCCCCTGCTTCTTAGAGGGCGCGGGCCTTGTCTATAGATGCAAGGCCGGCGCCTTCTAAGAAGCAGCTTCCTTCTAAAAAGCCCTCCCCCCTCCCTCCACCCCCTTTTGTGCGCGCCGCCGAGAAGAATAACAAAAAGCCATAAACATACACTTGTGGCGGATTTCTGGGATCCGCATTGGGCCCCCCCGGCGGCGCCTCCGGCGCCGCCCCTGGCGCGCTCCGATCCAGCGCGGATCCAAGAAATGGCCACGGACCTCCAAAAGTTTATGATTGTGCAGTTTTCTGTCTAACCTCAGCATGGTCGCCGACCGGTGGTAGGTCCAGCAAGTCCCGAAGAGAGCAGCATCCCACCGAGGGGCATCGGTCGGCTATTGGGGTCAAGCCCATGCCACGGGTAAGCAGACTCACTGTGTGCCGTCTCTTGTGGAACAGCCACGGTGCGCTCGTGTGGCAGGTCCGCGTCGTGTTGACTCGCCGCGGCCCCGCCGCGGGCGCCGGGAGGCCGCCGATCCTTCCGGGCGGAACCGTCCACGCGGTGTCAGAGGCCATCAGGAGGGGAAAAAACACAGACACAATCAATCGTCGACTCCCAGGAAAATATTGGAAAATATGGGAAGTGGGGGGGAAGACAAGAACCCAGAAGATATAGGAAAATATGGGGGAATCCTTCTATTTGTGTGTATTTGTTTGTGTGTCCTTGGGCCCCTTCAGGCCTGTGCGCGGGCCGCCACGGCGCGAGCCCCTCGGGGAGCAAGCGCTGACAGAGGTGCAGGCTCGAAGGCCCGCGCGGAGCTCTCGGAGCCGCGCTGGAGAGCCCCCTGGCGGCTCCTCTGGCGCCGCCCCTCTGCGCGCTCCCCGCGCCAGGGAGGGGGTGCCGCAGCGCCGCTCCGGGAAATCGGCGCGGCCCTCCGAGTCCTTGTTGCTTTTGTCGATGGGCCCATTTTGCACCACCGCGATCGTATGCAGGAGAGGAGGAGGAAGATGATGAGGAGGAGGGGGAGGTGGAGAAGGATGAGGAGGAGGAGGAGGAGGATGAGGGTTCCCCCGACCTACATATGGTAGTGGTGGTGGAAAGTTTGCCCATCTTATGTCATTGTTTGTTCCCCTGGACCCGTCGTATCCCGCTGTTCTTTTTGGGAGGCATCGGTGCACGCGTACGAAAATTCACACCCGTGCCAAGGGAGATCGCACTGCATAAGCGTTCGTGGCACGATGGCGGCCTCGCGGGCGGTGGTGCATCCATATCGGTGTACGCAGCCGGGCGCATACGTCCTTTTCATGCGCCCTTGAGGGAGAGTTGGCAATTCTTGGCCTTTGGAGGTAGATGGGGTCGGAGGATCGCGCCGCATAGCCGATGCATCGGCGATGCGGCTCGATGCGGAGCCCGATTTTCTCCACGCCAACGTCGCCAATGCATTGCCAGCGTCGCCGGTCTGTTGCCGATGCATCGGTGATGCATCGACGATGCGGCGCGATCTCCCGACCCCAATGTCAGCGTGTGACTCTTAAATGATGCCCCCCCCATGGCTCATGAGTAATCCCCGCGGGGCGCAACATTTTTTTTTGCTTTTATCACGCGCGCCAGGGGGTCGTCGGGCGCTGCCGAGGGGATCGTGTACCCCCCTGCACGGCAGCCTCAAAACGACTGTTTTCGTATAGATGTTGTTTCAGGGTTGTCGACATGCGAGGCTAAGCGTTTACCCCTCCCAGGCTGATTATTGACGTGCCACAGTCGTCCTCGTCGTCGTCGTCGTCGTCCTCGTCGTCGTCGTCGTCGTCGTCCGTCGTCGTGCGTCGTCGTCCGTCGTCGTCCGTCGTCGTTCGTCGTCGTTGTCGTCGTCGTTGTCGTCGTCATCGTCCTTCGTCGTCCGTCGTCGTCCGTCGTCCGCCGTCGTCCGTCGTTCGTCGTCGTCGTCGTTGTCGTATTCGTCGTCGTTGTCGTCGTCGTCGTCAACTACAGCAGGCCTGCGCAGCAGACCCCCATTGGGGCATCCGAAGTGCGTCGTCGACGTCGCCGTCGTTTTCGTCGTCGTCCTCGGCGTCGTCGTACAATTTATTGTAATGGAGGGGTGGGGAAAGGGTGGAGAAGGGAAGGAGGAAGGAAGGAGGAAATCTCTGCCGCTCATCCTACCTCTTCCCTTTTATATTTGCACTGCAGCCATGTTGCACCGCCGGGCAGCTGAGGCACCCCTTCCCCCCCGCCTCCTCTTTCTCTGCTGCTTGTTGCCATTTTCGCCCAAGCGCCCAGCTGTAGCGGAGGCGCTGCTGTCCCCCTCCGCTGAAGCGGCGCCGCTTGCGTCTCGCCCGTCGCCCTCTCGCTGGCGGCTGGGCGTCGGCGGTAATCGCCGCGCCGCTGCCGTGTGTTTCCGTTTGGCGGGCGCCCCCCCTCCCCGCGATTCGCCCCGAGCAGGGGGGTATTTACCTAACAGCGAAGATTGATAGGTTTCTAGTGGTGTCAAAAGAGAGCATCTGATGACTCAGAAGGGAGGTCTGGGCGGCATCCGGACAGCGAGGGCCGGGCTCAGGGCCAGGCTCGTTTTAAGCAAACAGTCGCACATTTCGTGCTCTTCGACCTCCCAGAACTCCATTCCCGGGCCACATTTTGAATGCCCGGAGCCAACTGTAGGCCATTTCGTGCTCTACGACTTCCCAGAATTCCATTCCCAGGCCACATTCTGGATGCTCGGAGCCAACTGTAGGCCACTTCGTGTTATTCGACTTCCCGGAATTCCATTCCCGGGCCACATTTTGAGTGCCCGGAGCCAACAGTAGGCGACTTCGTGGTCTTCGAGTTTCCAGAACTCCATTCCTGGGCATGATTTTGAATGCCCGGAGCCAACTGTAGGCCACTTCGTGTTCTTCGAGTTCCCAGAACTCCATTCCCGGGCCACATTTTGAATGCTGAGGCAGGCTGATGCTGAGGCTGAGGCAGGCTGAGGCTGAGGCAGGCTGAGGCTGAGGCCGAGGCTGAAGGCAGACTGAGGCTGAGGCTGAAGCAGGCTGAGGCTGAGGCAGAGGCAGGCTGAGGCTGAGGCGGGCTGAGGCAGGCTGAGGCTGAGGCAGGCTGATGTGATGCAGGCTGAGGCTGAGGCCGAGGCTGGATGCAGGCTGAGGCTGAGGCAGGCTGAGGCCGAGGCCGAGGCTGAAGGCAGACTGAGGCTGAGGCTGAAGCAGGCTGAGGGAGAGGCTGAGGCAGGCTGAGGCTGAGGCTGAGGCAGGCTGATGCTGCGGCAGGCTGAGGCTGAGGCTGATGCAGGCTGAGGCTGAGGCAGGCTGAGGCCGAGGCCGAGGCCGACGGCAGACTGAGGCTGAGGCTGAAGCAGGCTGAGGCTGAGGCTGAGGCTGAGGCAGGCTGAGGCAGGCTGAGGCTGAGGCCGAGGCTGAAGGCAGACTGAGGCTGAGGCTGAGGCAGGCTGAGGCTGAGGCTGAAGGCTGAGGCTGAGGCTGAGGCTGATGCAGGCTGAGGCTGAGGCAGGCTGAGGCTGAGGCCGAGGCTGAAGGCAGACTGAGGCTCAGGCTGAAGCAGGCTGAGGCTGAGGCTGAGGCAGGCTGAGGCTGAGGCTGAGGCAGGCTGAGGCTGAGGCAGGCTGAGGCTGAGGCTGAGGCTGATGCAGGCTGAGGCTGAGGCAGGCTGAGGCGGAGGCCGAGGCTGAAGGCAGACTGAGGCTGAGGCTGAAGCAGGCTGGGGCTGAGGCTGAGGCAGGCTGAGGCTGAGGCTGAGGCTGAGGCTGGCTGATGCTGAGGCAGGCTGAGGCTGAGGCTGAGGCTGATGCAGGCTGAGGCAGAGGCAGGCTGAGGCTGAGGCCGAGGCTGAAGGCAGACTGATGCTGAGGCTGAAGCAGGCTGAGGCTGAGGCTGAGGCAGGCTGAGGCTGAGGCTGTGACTGTGACTGCTGTTGCCACTGCGACTGTCATCGCGAATGCGACTACGACTGCGAGAACAGCAGAATTCTACAAGTGGATTCTCATCTGAATCGTAAGGGGAATGCTCCCAGATATGCTCCTACACATTGCTGTTAGGTTGCTTTGCCGGGATATTCTTTTCATGCACGCGCCCTCCGTGTTTTTTCGTATCAACAGACTGACGTTGCTTCGACCCTATCTGGGCCCCCTTTAGCAATGGAAGGCCGAGGGTGGTGGTCAGAGGAACGGGGGAGGGCGAGAGGGAGTGGGAGGAGGCGGGCGAGATGAAACGGCGCACGGCTGGCGATTAGATGGTGCCGGGGGGGCGGGGGCGGGAGGGAGTGGCGAGGGAACGCCGCAAGCTCAAGCCCGTGGAACAGATACGAAGGGGGGGGGCGCACCCCAGCAGCAGACCCGTCCACTGGGCGGGGGGGGGCAGAAGGAGGGGAGGGAGAACGTCGCAAACTCAAGCCCGTGGAGCCAATGCGAGGTGCGGGAGGGCGAACCCCAATAGCAGACTCGTCCACCGGCGGGGGGGGCGAGACGAAGGGGCGAGGGACCACCGCTCTTTCAGGCGTGGTCAGGACGCCCACCCCGCGCAGCTTCCATCATCTGGGGCTTCGTGGGTCCCCACCCTCACCTGCCATGGCAGCGGCAATAGGCGCCGGGGGGGGCCGAGGCCGTCCCTGCAGCCAGCCCGCGCAGTAAGCATGGACAGCTTTCCCAAGTGTGCGCTCTCGCATCCTCCCCCTTCGGCCCGTCCTTGGCCGCTTTCGCTCGCCGCGCCCCGCCCGCAAAGTGCCGGCATGGCGTTCCAAGGCCCTTGCGTCGTTATCGTGCGTCTTTATGGCACGGGTTGAGTGTACACCTTAGGCGATGCTTAAGAAAACCTAAGTTTTCGGCCAGACTCTCGATTATTCTTAACGTTTCAATGTAAATCCTAAGATTTTGATCGAATTTTTGGGTTTTTATTCAAGTTCTGAGACCATTAATTTCTTAACCCATGATTTCTTAACCATTTCGCGTGGTGTACGGGCTTCCTGCCAAGGAGAACGGCCGCAGGCACGCCATTCAATTTCCACAGCTCGGACCTTGCTGCCTGACGGCGCCACTTGCCACCACCCAAAGGTTTCCTCCACCAACCAGACCTGCGTTGGGGAACACCCGCTGACCATGCACACAGGTCCTGGCCTGTCTTCAATCTTTCGGTCCGACATTGGCGTGCGTGCCGTTTCCCGTTTAAGCTTGGGGCGCGCATGTGGGCAGAGGATGTGGATCAGGGCATCTGTATGAAAGCAGGCAAGGCGGTGAAAACCTGGAGAGTTTGGCCAGCTGCCGGTCCCGCTGCTGCCACATCTCCTCCCCGTGGCCACGCGCGCAGGAAACGGAAGGCGGAGGAGATTAGCTCTTCCTCCGACGGCTCGGATGGCTCCGACTCAGAGGAGGACCCCTCATCCGCTGCTCGCCCTTCTACTGAGAGGAGGACAAGGTACCGACACCGCGACCCTTCGCCCGTTTCGGCCTCCTAGGAGGCCCTCGTCGCCACCGCCGGATTCGCCGCGAAATTCTGGTCAGAAAGCACCTCGTGAAAGTTCCGGCGAGCAGCGGTATCGGTAGCGTTTGGTTTCCCTAGCTCATTCACCACACTGAAACATATCCCTATCCTTTTGGTGTCGCCTTCTCTCGATGCCGATGTCAGGGATTCCATCATTCGGTTTCTGAGGGCGCATCCTTGAGGTTGTCATCGCCTTTGGGCTTGTCGATCCTTGGGGGAGGGACAAGGTCGAGGCTGGCTAGCTCGCTGTTGCTGGCCCTGGCTCCGCCACGTGCCTGTTTCTTTTCATCCTCTCATCCAATAGCAGCCTTTTCCCGGGGGGAGACGGGCGCGCCGAGGAATCCAATAGTACACGCCCCGTGGCGGGCGCTCTGGCTGTACCGCTCGGGAAACGATGTATGACATCAACGGTTGTGCTATGTTTGCGCGTCGGACGCACACCTCAGAGGCGGACGCATAGCATTAGCGTGTCCCCGTGCGTCCCAGACCTCTCTCATCCGCTGCCCGCTCTTGCTGGCCTTGGCTCCGCCAGGGGCCTGCCTAAAAATCACCAAGCCTCTCACGCGACCAGCCGTTCCCGGGGCGGGGATGGTGGGGGGAGCCTTCGCAGCTTGGCTTCCCTGGAGGGGACTGGCAGATATTCAGGAGGGAAAAAAGCACACAGACACAATTAATCCTCGATTCCCAGGAAAATATGGGAAAATATGGGAATTGGGGGGGAAGACAAAAACCCAGAAAATATGGGAAAATATGGGGACTATTTTTATTTGTGTGTATTTATTTGTGTGTCCTAATTTCCCTTTAGATATATAATCCAGATGGTTGTGCTATATGTTCGAGTCGGACGCACACCTCCGAGGAGGGCGCACAGCACTCGTTTTGTCGGGGCTGGGAGGGTGGGGGGGGGCGAGGGGTCCGGTCAAGACACGATTTGCGCAGACGCCGTTGGATAGTCAAGGGCTCCCATGAGGGCGCGAAGTTATTCGCGCTTCGCGCGTCGCGGTCCTCGTTCCTTCTCCCCCTCCTCCTCGTCCTCCTATTCTCCCTTTGGGAGGGCGGCGCGAGAGCGCGAAGTTATTCGCGCTTCGCGCAGCGCGAAGCGCGAAGTTGGGAGCCCTTGCATAGCACTCGTTATCGGGGCTGGGAGGGTGGGGGGGGCGAGGGGTCCGGTAAAGACACGATTTGCGCAGATGCCGTTGGATAGTGAGCTATCCCTGGCCATTCCCAGACGGCGCCGGCTCGATCCGTGACGTGCCCAGCGTAGGGTTCGGGGGGGGGCGTCCCCAGTAGCGGGCGTGATCGCGACGCGTGACAAACTGTGTTCCAGTCCGCTCTTGCGCGGCTGCCGGCCTCCGCTGCAAGCCTTCTTTCCATGGGTCGTTGTGTCCCTCGCCGCCCTCCATCCCTCGCCTTCTCTCTCCGCTCCTGGCGTCTCCTGGGGACTGAGCATCTGCAGAAGCTCCTCTGGGATAGTGCTTGTTCTCACCTCGCCCGCTCTCTCTCTCTCTCTCTCTGTCGAGAGAGAGAGAGAGAGAGAGACGAAATGCACCTTTCACGCATGTCGCATTTCAGCCTGGAATTTTTGGACTCCGTTTGGTTTGCGACGGCGCTGTGCAGAGGGTCCCGTCTCCTGTGGTCCGTCTGGCCTCTGCGTGCCGGCGTCCGCCGCCTTCCCGCGGCCCGCAGACTCCGTGAGCCCTCTGGCAAGTTCTGTATCCCCCGCGCCGTTCCAGCCTCCCCCTCTTTCCATACAGTTCCCTTTGTTTCCTGCGGGGGGCATCTTCGGGCCCTCTCAGGATCACTGGGCGCGTCGCCGGGGCTGCCGTCGCTGCGTCGCCATCCCCGGCTTCCCTTTTTCTATGGAGCGCGTCGGTTGGGGGCGGGGCGCGCCCTGGAGTGCGCCTTTTGTTGCGTCTTCCAGAGATTGCGCCTCTCTGTCGCTCGGCTGCTCCCCCGTCGGTTTAAGAGCGCAGCGCGGGGTGGGCCATGGTCTGCGGGGTGGCGGGGCGCTGTCCTTGGAAGCGGACGCGCCCACGCGCCATGTCTGTGCTTCTGCAAGTTGCTGTTGCTTTTTCGGGGGAATGTAGGGTCGTCGTGTTTCTCTCTCTCTTTCTCTCTCTCGGCCCGGGGCGAAGCGACTACTCGCGCCCACGGTGGGCTGCGTACCAGACCGCGCGGCTTCGGGAGCGGAGCGCAGCCGAGGCTTGACAAAAGAGCGCGAGGTCTCCAGAGTGTCCCAGATAGCTCCACAACCCCCCACGATCGCGCCCAGACAGGCCCAGAAGGGCTCCAAGAGCCCCCCCCTGAACGGGACGCAACAGGAACGCCCCCACAGGAGCCCAAGACGGCCCCAGAGGGCCCAACCTAGCCCAGGGCCTGGCCGCAAGCCCCCTCATGAGTTCAAGAGGCTCGCAAGGCAACCCAGGGATGGCAAATTTGCAGACAAGGCCCAAGAGGCCCCAAACATCGAGCCTACATCAGCTCCAAGTGACCCCAAAGGGGCCCTTGGATACGTCCCCTGGCACGTCCTGTGGGCCTTCACGCGTCACTTGAACCCCTCAGACCGCCTTCGGACAGTTGAACAATGTACCCCCCAAAACCGTCGAGTCCAGACTGGTTCCCTGCCTCAGCCACCGTCATCATACCGCCTCTTTCATCCCTCCTCCCCGTCTTCCCTTGTCTTTTTCCCTCCTCCCGCCTTGGCATGAGCCCCCCTTCGCTCCCAAGTTCCCCTCTTCCTCCTGCAGCTCTTAGCTTTCTCAGCCTCCAGCTATATGTACTGCTTCCGCACCATTCCCCAGCCATCTGCCCTCCGCACCCTTGCTCCATCTGTACCTTCCTCCGTGTCCTTCCCCCTTCCTTCGGGTGCCAGGATCAGTGCACTGATGCATTTTTGCCCCAGCCGGCTCCTCTTTTTTGTTCCTCGACGGCAGTGGGTATGATGCTCCCAAGTGAGCCGAGACCGCGACGAAGGACGCACGGTTGAGTCAGGTGGGGAAAAAAGCACAGAGACACAATGAATCGTCGATGCCCAGGAAGATGTGCGGAAACATATGGGAAGTGTGGGGGGGGGATGACGAAAACTTAAAAGAGTATTGACAAATAGGGAGGATCCTGGGATCTGTGCGTGTTTATTTGTGTGTGTCCCTGGGCCCCTTCCTTTGGACCCTTGCGGCCCGGCTCCTGTCCTTCCCCCCCTCTCTCCCTTGCCCCCCTGCCCCTGCCTTTTCCCTCCCTCCTGCCTCCTGCCTCCTGCCCCCCTGCCCCTGCCCTTTCCCTCCCTCCTGCCTCCTGCCTCCTGCCCCTGCCCTTTCCCCGCCCCTTCCGCCTCCTGCCTCCTGCCCCTCCTGCCTCCTGCCTCCTGCCCCTTCCGCCTCCTGCCTCCTGCCTCCTCCCTCCTGCCTCCTGTCTCCTGCCTCCTGCCTCCTTTCCCTGCCCTTTCCGCCTCCTGCCCCCCTGCCCCTGCCTTTTCCCTCCATCCTTCAGGACGGCCCTTGGTAGCGGCAGCAGGCACTATGTGAGAGCCGTGGAGTCTAAGCACACCAGGACGAAGAGACAGTTCGGCCTGAAGATACGCTCCACTGTCAAATTAACACGAGATGTGATCAGTTTGCTAAGTCGGCCTTCCAGATGCACCCGTCTTTCGACCCGTCGCCGGTGCTTGCGCCCAAAGAAGTGAAGGAGGACGCCGCTAGCATTCTGAAGCTCCTTCCAAGGATGCTTGAGGCTTGGCCAAAGCACCTTAGGACTGAGAGAACATGTAAGCCTGATCAATTTAAGACCCAGGTCCAGCTCGTACATGGCTGGCAGCTAGCTGGGTACGTGGCGTGGAGATATGCTGCGTGTTTCACATTCAGCCACTCTGATGATGCCGTCTCTCGACGGTGTAATGAATCATGCACTCCTTTTTCGGGCGAGTTTCGAGAGCGCTTTAATACGGTGCACTCCGCCCACGCCCTGTCTGATGGCACCTGTGATGACGGCCTGTTAGTTTTCTGTGCCAGGTGCGGCTATCATACCACTTTTGTTTTTCAGAGGCCTTCTGGAGGAATGCAAAGGGCCGCCAAATAGTGGCTCCAGATACATGGCCCGCAAGAGGCTGCTCGGTGCTCTGCATCCCGTCGACGGGAAGCCGTTTCATGACATCGAGCATTACCAGGCATTCCAGCGACACCAGAAGGCCTGCGCCTCCAGCTATAGAGGCTGAAGGCCCATGGGTTCGCCGACCTCAGAGCGGCACACCTTCTGCCCATGAGTGAAAATCGCCCCATCCTCCCTCCCTCCCTCCTCCCTCCCTCTTTCCTCCCTCCCTCCTCCTTCCTTTTTCCCTCCTCCCTCCTCCCTCCCTTCCTCGTCCCGCCTTCGCCCTTTTTCCCTCCCTCCTCCCTCCTCCTTCCCGCCTTCGTCCCTCCTCCCTCCTTCGTCTCTCCCCCTTTCGCCGTCCATCAAAATGCTGCTACCGCTGCAGCGCTGGCCTCATGTTCGGCCTTCCGCTCGTTCCGAATCGTGGTCCCGCTGCAGCGCTGGCTTCATTTCCGCGCTCCCGCTCGTTCCGAATCGTGCTCCCGCTGCAGCGCTGGCCTCATTTCCTGGTTTCACATGTGAACTTGGAACATCATTTGTGTCGGTCCTTCAAAATGTTGCTCCCGCTGCAGCGCTGGCCCCATTTCTGCGCCTCTGGTTGTTCTGCACCGCGGGCGCTTTCGGCCTTTCCAGATAGGCCGCACCTCTAGAACAGTTCCCCCTGGAAACAAACCTTGAAGTGATTACGCATCTGGTGCCGTTTCGTTGAGTTATTGGGCCGCAGAAAGCCCCCCCGCCAAATCGGGGCGGCGGTGTTAAGAGTAATTGTCAAGCGGGAACCCCGCATCTGTTTTCAGAAGGCGATGTT
>CAUYUJ010014872.1:132642-139377 GCA_963575745.1 Prorocentrum cordatum
CATCAGCGATGCGTCTCAATGTGGAGCTCGATTTTCTCCACGCCGGCGTCGCCGGTGCATCACCGACGTCGCCGATGCATCGCAGATGCATCGCCGACGCATCGCCGACGCACTGGCGACGCGGCGCGATCCTCCGACGCCATCTCCTCCGGCCCCATCTAGGAGGCCTCTAAATTGACGCGCATGCTGCATGAACGTCCGAACCATGTCTCCAAGAAGGCAGAGAAGCACGAGAGTCGGAGTGAGGACGAGGAGGACGAGGGTAAACGCAAGATCGCAGACGACAGAGAAGAGTAGAACAGAAAGATAGACGAGGAGCAGCGGACGCGGAGGTGGCGGTCGCGGCGGCAGGCGCAGCCGCGGCCGCCGCCGCAGGAGCAGCAGCGGCGGCAGCGGTTGGCAGGGGGCCGGCGGGCGTGGGGCCTCCGGGGCCTGCCGCGTGCGGCCCCGGTTGGGGGGGCAGCGCCGCTCGCCTTGGAGTTTGCCGGGAGGCAGGGGAGGCTGACGTTGCGCCTTCGGCGGGGCCTCGCCCGTCCCCCAGAATTCGGAGGGGAAAAAGAGGTGCTCAGAGCCCCGAATCATCAGGGATAACTCGGGTCAGGGATAACTCGGGTTCCTTTTCCGGGAATCCAAGCCCGAGTTACCCCGGACCCGAGTTACCCCGGATAATTCGGGCGCCCAAGGTGCCCATACCTCTGCCCTTCCCTCGTTCTCCCCCTTTTGGGGGCCTCCTGGGAGGCTCTCGTCGCCACCGCCGGATTTTCGCCTCGAAATCCTGGTCAGAGCGCAGCAGGGGAGAGGTCCGGGGTAGGTAGCGGTATGGGTTCCTGTGGGTCTCCCCGAAAATGGGTGGTTCTCTCCGTGCCCGACGCGGGGGCGCGGGCTCCATGCGGCCTCGACGCAGATCTGGCGCGGAGCCCACGCGGATTCGACGCTCGGTCGACTCGGATCCGACGAGGCCGACATGGACCTTGCACGGATTCGACGCGGATGGGGCCGCGACGGGACAGCCAAGGTCTCCCCGAGGATGCAGCAGGAGGAAGGCGGAGGGCCCGACGCACTGGGCCGCGCCGGGGCAGCCCAGGCTGCCGAGCGGAAGACCCGTGGCAAGAAGGCGAGGCAAGATAGGAGCTTGCCCCCGGCGCGCGCGCGCGAGCCTGCCCTGGGGTTAGGTCGGGCATGTCCCTCTGCAGGAGGAGTTTCCAAGAACAGTCAAGCAGCAGTCAGTTGAGGATTCGTCGTGCTCTTTTCTGCCTATGGTTGAATCTTTGTCGTGATCATGTTTTACTTGTCATCCCAAAGTCCGCCTGTAGGAGGACTTGCCCGACCGAGCACCAGGGAACTCCACAGCCTCCAGCGTGCACGGTCGGTCCGAGGTACGAGGTCGAGGCCGGCTCGGGGAGGGGATCCCCCTGTTCTTCGGGTTTGTTGGGCGTTCTTGTGCATCCTTGGGGAGGGCACCCTCAGTGCTCTCCACGGCGGAGGGTCTCATGTTCTTGAGGGACGTTATTCTGTCCTGGGTCCAGTTGTACTCTCTCTCAGGGGGCGCGGGGAGGCTTCGGCCTTTGGAGGCTTGTCTTTGGCGCCCCCATTCCCGGCGGCTAGCAAGGGCGGCAGTGAGACGGAGAAGGCCTTCTCAGAAGGCGGCGCGGCTTCTCAGAAGGCCAGGGGCCTTCTGAGATTTTTGTTCTGTTTTTTGCCTTCGGGGACGGCTCCGAAAACTTCTCAGAACGCCAGGGCTATCCCCAGCCTTGTGAGCAGGCCCGACCCTTCTCACATCCCCCCCGGAGCCCGCCGCCGGGTGCTCTCTCTTCCGGGGGAGCGGGGAGGCTTCGGGCCTTTTCGGAGGCTCGCATCGGGCGCCCCCACTCAGGCGATCGCAGCAGAGGGTCAGGGGAGCGTGGATTGGCCACGGGCCCCGTTTCCGAGGGGAAATCGCGGATTTCCGCCGCCGAGCGAGGCGATGTTGGCCTCCTTTTCTGGGAGGGCACCTGCACCTCCCCCGAGCCATGGGTTTGGCGGCCGCGCGCCAAATCCATGGATCGCGAATCCATGTTTGCGCGCCCCCGAGTCTCGGGGGCCCCCACTCTCCCCGACTCCTGGCCTGCCTGGCTCCCCCCTCCTAGCTTGGGCGGTGCCGCCCAGCGCGCGCCAGTCATGGGCGAAGCTCTCGAGGGTTAAGGCGCGCGCCTGTCAGCCCCGATGGCTCGCCACCGTGACGCGCTGTGTATCTCATGTCCTCTGCGATCCGCTTCTCCTCGGCACTGGCGGCCCTCCATCCTCCTCTGTCCTCCTCCTCCTCTTCCTCCTCCTCCTCCTCTCCTCCCCCTCTTCTCCTCCTCCTCCTCCTCCTCCTCCTCCTCCTCCTCCTCCTCCTCCTCCTCCTCCTCCTCCTCCGCTTCCTCTCCTCTCCTCCTCCTCCTCCTCCCTCCTCCCTCCTCCTCCTTCCTCCTCCTCCTCCTCTCCTCTCCTCCTCTCCTCCTCCTCTTGCTCCTCCTCGTCCTCCTCCTCCTCTTCTCCTGTTCTCGTCCTCTTCCTCCTCCCCTTCCTCCTCCTCTTCCTCTCCTCCTCCTCCTCTTCCACTCCTCCATCTTCCCCTTATCCTTGCTTCCTCCTCCGCTTTCCTCCACAGCCATCGGTTCTGTGCTCTTGGCCTCGGCAGCCGTCCGCGGCGTGCTAGGATCAAGGAGGGCCGCACCGACTTCAAGGAGAAGCTCCTGGATAAGCGAAAGGCCTGCATCGCGCCCGCTCCGCCCTCCTCCCGTAGCGTCGGGCTCATCGTGGCACCACGCGCGACCCTCGGGGGCCTCCTATCTTGAGCTGTCGCTGCCAGGGGCGTCGCTGCGTTTGCTCGCACTGGACGGGTGTTTCTCGCAGAAGCAGGCTCTCTTGCCTTCTCGTCCAAGCCTCAGCATCGTCTACCCGATCCCCTCTCCACTTGGGCCATTGCATTTCGGCACCGCCAGGTCGCCCGCCTGGGTGGGATGGGCCCCGCGAGTCCCGAGGGAAGCAGCAAAAGTGTCCACACCCAGGGGATCAAGTCGGCCAGTGGGGCCATGGTCGTGCCGGTGAAGATATGGATCGATCAAGCGATACTCACGGCCATCGTCACTTTCTTCTTTGAGGCCAGGAGGGGGAGGAGGAGGAGCAGGAGGATGAGGAGGAGCAGGAGGATGAGCAGCAGCAGGAGGAGGAGGAGGAGGAGGAGGAGGAAGAGAGGAGGAGGAGGAAGAAAGGAGGAGGCGTTGGAGGAGGAGGAGGTGGAGGAGGAGGAGGAGGAGGAGGAGGCGATGCCGGCCAGGACCGTGCGAGCGTGGCGGCCGCGCGCCGTTCGTCCGTGCCGTCCTCGCAGCGGGCGGGGTCCGACCTCAACTGCGCTCGGACGGGCGCCATTCCAGGGCAGCGTCAGCGGGGAGGCTGGGCCCAGGGGGGGGGGACGCATCGAGCCCCCAATCGCCCATCCGTCGCCGACGAGGGAACCGATAGCCCAACCCTCCCAGGAATGTTGCGGCTTCGCTTCCTGGGGCCTATCGCCCACCTGCTGGCGATGTATCGCCGATTCCAGCTCGATGTCCCCCGCCTGAGCCAGTTCCCCCCCTGAAGTTTTCTCTCGCCATTGCGCCTCTCCTTCCCGCCCTGGTTCCTTCCTCCCTCCGTTCCCCTGGACTTCAGAACTGGCGCCGAGATGTCTCGTTCGATAGTAGATCACGGCAGCCTCGTATACCCTCGTAAGCCCGTCTTCAGAGTGCATCCGCGTCTATTCGCGTATGGCAATCGGTGAGACAGCGCCGATTTAGCACTGATTCGCGTCGACGAGATGCGTCTCCGCGTCGGCTCGGCGTTGATTGGTATCGATTGGCGCCGATCCGCAAGAGCCAGCAAGATGGGACCGGAGATTCCCATGGAGCTGCCGCGGAGGGCTCGAGCGGGTCCGCCCCGGCGTTCCCCCCCCACGCCGTCCCTGCCGCCCCCGACGCCGGTCCGCTCCGCGCCCTCCCGCCCGCAGCGGCCCCTCTCCGTGCGCTTCTGCGCCGCTGGTCCAGGGTCGGGAAGAGCAGGCTGGGCGTGGTGGAAGCGGACTGGTGGGAGCGTGCAGACAGGAGGACGCAGGATGTCAGAGCCCCGAATCATCAGGGGTAACTCGGGTCAGGGATAACTCGGGTGCCTGTTTCGGGAATCCGAGCCCGACTTACCCCGGACCCGAGTTACCCCGGATAATTCGGGCGTCCAGAGCCCCAAATCATCAGGGATAACTCGGGACAGGGCTAACTCGGGTTCCTTTTTCGGGAATCCAAACCCGAGTTACCCCGGACCCGAGTTACCCCGGATAACTCGGGCGCCCAAGGATGGCAGCGATGACGGTACCAGCGACAGCGATACCAGCGACAGCCACAACAGCGATCACGACAACGATCACGACAGCGATAGCGACGCCGACAACGATCATTTTGAGACTGTTCGCTCTTACTGGCACGCGTGTTTGGCATTCTGTATACCCAAACCCTCGATTCCCGCCCACTTCGTCTTCGATCGCACCCCTTTCGGGGGGAGTGTTTTCCTTGTCGGCTATTGACTGCAGTGCAAGGAACTCTCGAGCGAGAGCGCCGTTCCTGAGTTCGGGGGCCTCTCTGGCCAGGCCAGGGGATCTCGGAATACATATTGAGAAATATCGAGCGGGAACCCTTGTCGCCGTGTCTGGGCCTCCACCAACTTGCCTGGATTAAGAAACAATCTCGAGCGATAGCGCTACTCTTGAGTTCGGGGGCCTCTCTGGCAGGGGCCTCTGCGAATACATC
Source organism: Prorocentrum cordatum (assembly GCA_963575745.1). Classification (NCBI taxonomy): domain Eukaryota; class Dinophyceae; order Prorocentrales; family Prorocentraceae; genus Prorocentrum; species Prorocentrum cordatum. Next base: position 137,439 of record CAUYUJ010014872.1, read on the forward strand.
TTGAGAAAGTATCGAACGACAGCCCTTGTCGTCGTAGTTGGGCTTCCACCAACTTGACTGAATTGCGAGGAAGTCTCGAGCGACAGCGCCGTTCCTGAGTTCGGGGGCCTCCCTGGCCAGGGACCCTCGGAGTAAATCGTGCAGAAGTATCGAGCAGGAACCCTTGTAGTCGTGGCTGGGCCTTCGCCAATTTGATTGATTTGCGAGGAAGTCTCGAGCGAGAGCGCCATTCCTGAGTTCGGGGGCCTCTCAGGCCATTGTGTCTCGCGGGGTAAATTGTGACGAAGTATGGAGCGGGAGCCGTTGTCGTCGTAGCCGGGCCTCCAAGGGCCCACTTTTACACTCAAGCCAACGCTAGCGCGGGAGCCTCGTTCTCATAGAACATGTAGCCAGCGTCGAGGCGAGAGCGCGCAGAACCGTTTCCGGAGATCAGCAATATTTATCTCGCAAAAGTATTCGACAACGAATTGGTGGAAGATGCACACAACAAAGTTGATGCAGGATGGTAGCGATGACGATCGGCGGCGAAATCCCGACCCTGCCCTCGCCGATCGACGATTCAGGCGGTTCGATGGGCGACGGGGGCAGGGTTCGGAATTTAACATGTGGCAAAAGTCGGAACCTACCCCCGCCTCCCATCGATTCAGAAGAACCGATGTTGGGTGGGGGCAGGCTTCGGATGCCGCTACCTAGACGATAACAGCGACAACGATAGCAACAAACATCAACAGCAACGCTAACAACGACAACAACAACAGCAACAACAGCAACAACAATAATGACAGCGGATCGTTGCTATCGTTGTCTGAGCAAGTGTCAGTGTGGTGAGGCTATCGGTGTCTGGGCAAGAGTCAGTGTGGTGAGGAATATTTGTCAACATTTTGCCGCGTGGTGTGGATTATTTGTCAACATTTTGCCGCGCCTTGCCACGGAGCACTGGCCGAGTGCGCTGCGTTCTGACCGCCGCGATGGACCGTCCAGTGAATTTCTGCCGTGCGCGTCCGCCGCTGGGCTGCGGCGAGGTTCTGTGGTTGGTGGTTGGGTGTTGAGGAGAGGTTTTGGTTCAGCCTCCCCCCCAAAAAAACAGGACACAGGGTCGTGTGCGGGCTCCTCAGGAGCGAAAGAAGGACGTACATGTACATGAATCCACGCTAGTTTCGAGAATACGCATTGCCCGAAAGTTCGTATGACGCGGCCGGTCTCGCAGATCGAGGGGCCGTGTTCATGTACATAGTTGGGTGCGTACGTCCTTGGTGGGCTCCCTAGCTCCAGGGGAGGTGGACTTGACCCTCACCCCCTTCTGCGCGAAGGAGGGGTGGGTCGAGCGGTGGAGCCCCTTTTCCCACCCTCGCGCGAGGGGGGTGGGTGTGGGAGCTCCACCCCCCTTTTCGGGGGAGGTTCTGGTGAGGGGAGGGGGGGGGGCTACACCTTAGGCGATGCTTAAGAAAACATAAGTTTTCGGCCAGAGTCTCGATTATTCTTATCGTTTCAATGTAAATCTTAAGATTTTAATAGAAGTGTTGGATTGTTACTCAAGTTCTGAGACTATGAATTTCTTAACCCATGATTTCTTAAGCATTTCGCAGGGTGTAGGTCCTGTGTGAGGTGGGGGGGTGTCCAGTTCGCTGGGTGCTTGGGGTGTTGGGGGTGTTTTGGGGGGAGTGTTGTTCGACGTGTCGAGGCATGCTTCGCACCCGACGCCAGTGAAACGTGCTCTCTCACAGTACGGGATCGTGTCCACCTGCTTAGGGTTGGTGTGCGGGCACAGTGGCAGTGTGTGTGTGTGTGCATGTGTGTGCATGTGTGTGCGTGTGTGTGCGTGTGCGTGTGCGTGTGCGTGTGCGTGTGGGCGTGTGGGCGTGTGGGCGTGTGGGCGTGTGGGCGTGTGGGCGTGTGTGGGCGTGTGTGGGCGTGTGTGGGCGTGTGTGGGCGTGTGTGG
>CAUYUJ010014872.1:139477-177603 GCA_963575745.1 Prorocentrum cordatum
GTGCGTGGGTGCGTGGGTGCGTGGGTGCGTGGGTGCGTGGGTGCGTGGGTGCGTTGGTGCGTGGTGTGCGTGGGTGCGTGGGTGCGTGGGTGCGTGGGTGCGTGGGTGCGTGGGTGCGTGGGTGCGTGGGTGTGGGTGTGGGTGTGTGTGTGTGTGTGTGTGTGTGTGTGTGTGTGTGTGTGTGTGTGTGTGTGTGTGTGTGTGTGTGTGTGTGTGTGTGTGTGTGTGTGTGTGTGCGGCTGTCTTTAGGCATAGCTTTGCGGCTGGAATGGGTGATGGAGCGTAGGGAGGGGGCGCGGGGGGATTCACGCCCCCCTACCCGCGACGACGCTTCCCTGATCATCTCATTTGTCGGTCACCTACGACCCAGGCAGAGAGACACCAGTGTCACAGGGACGTATACGCAAAGCTAAGCTTTAGGTCCACAGCCTTGTCGTTCCGATTCTTTGCCAGGGGCCATTTTCAAGCAGTGACGATGCGTCTTGGCTATGAATGTTCTAGCAACCTGCAGTGGTTTGTGCGAAGCGTTCACAGGACATGTCTGACTGAGACAGTCCTGTTTCAATACGTCGTTATTTTTTTGAGGCCAAATCATGTGGTTTGTACAACGCGTGCTTTGAGAAGTTCTCTGGTTGAGTCAGTATTGTTGAAGCACGTCGGTTTTAGGTACGGACTTCGCACTCAGAAGGTCTGCTGGCTCTGCCAGCAAGTCGTGGCAGGCCTACCCGAACGACAGCACGACCGGTCCCTGCTGCTCGACATTTCAACTTTGAGTTTCTTGCATGGTCGCAGCAGACGGCGGGTTTGTTGTGCATATTGTTCTCTTCTTCGCGCGCAGGCAAGGCTTACCAGTTTGAAACTTATCCCGATCCTTGTGTTTGGCATCACCTCACCTCGATGCCGATCTTAAGGATTCCCTTAGTTTCTGAGGGCACATCCCTAAGATTGTCCTCGCTTTTTGCTCGCCCATCTTCGGTATAGGGATAAGTTCGAGGCTGGTTAAAGGCTGAAACGCAGCGTAACGGAGCAAGGTTGCCGTGAGTATTGTTGACGCCTTGTCTTTTCTTTCCTGGAGGCTTGCCGTGTGTGTGTGTGTGTGCGTGTGTGTCTGTGGCTTTAGCTCGAGCGCAGGACACGATGCCCCAGCCAAAACAATGTTGCTGCTCTGCTGTTCCGCCAGCCGCGACAGTGTCGTAATGTTGCAGCGCTCTGGTATCTCACATCAGGTTTCAGCTGCGGGTTGGAGGGTTGACCGTCGCCATTCCTACACGTTCTAGGTTCAATATTGCTCCAGGGCTTCTGATCTCCCGATGTCTCTTCTGCTGTATCCCAACCACCATCGGGCTTGGATGCCCCAGCGTCTCTCCAGATGCCCCAGCTCCCCTTCATCTTGTATACATGTCGAGTCGTGCCGGACCCCTGGTCAAAGCCTTCGTCCAGGGTTGATCAGCCCCTGCGTGCTGCTGCCTTCTGCCCTCCCTCGTGTTCTGCCTCTGTCGCGAACGTGCTGGTCTCCGCCAACCTCTGCCTGCGCCGCCGGGCTGCCCGTCAGGCGCGGAAGGGGGGGAGCACCAACAAGGAGAAGAAGCGCAACAAGCCGCAGTTGATGATGATAAAGAGTCGCCAAGTGCAGACAAAAAAGGCCGCCTCGCGCCCCTCGATTCTGACCTTTGGATATGGGGGGCCACCGCAGGAAGAGTGTCTCGCAGGGAGGGTCAACGATGTATGAGAGGTATCTGGTAAGGGGTCGCACGCATGCGCATGTACACGCGGGTGTATATGTATATACATAGTTTATACGTGTAGTGTATATATATATATATATACATACGCGTGCTCATTATTTGTACGTGTCTGCAGATGTGGGACCATACGCATGTGTGTTTCCAGCGTGAACACCAAATAGTAGATCATTGCGCTGCTGATGTGCGCTATGTGTAGTGCAATCGGTGCAACCTCTGCGGTACGAAACATGCGGTGCAACCTATGTAGTGCAGCCTACGCGGTGCAGTCTGTGCACTGCAGTATTGGTGCAATACATGTGGCGTGAGTTATTTCTTGTGGTGGAACGAGGTAGATACAGTTGACGTGAAGATCGGAAGTGGTCAACTCCAGCAGCCCACCCACCCACCGTGACTTCTAGGAACAGTCACCAGTCCACGATTGCAATTACGTGTCAGGATTTGTTTGCAGAGCAGCCAGCGCAGATACCTACTATATGGGAAGACTAACGTGCAGATACCTGGCAGACTTTGCGATGATAAAGACATTGTTTTCTGTCGCTGTTGAAGCGCTCTACCTGCGGGGCCCCAATATATGCACCACCAGGCGGCCATGAGGAAATAACAAAATCCTGCGCGCGACTGCCCTGACAGGGGAGCCACTGCCTGCCCCCGCCAAGCACAAGTACTTGCCACGTGGTCATGCGCGCAGATGGCGGCCACATTTGGTCGCGAATCGTTGCTCCCAGGCACCCTATGGCAGCGCGGTGGTGGTGTACAAACACGATGGACCCCCCGGGAATTTTATACACCACCCCGAAGTATACACCACGTGAATGTGTTTTTTTTTGCGCATGCAACCGCGTGCCCAAACGACGCTGCACACGCGACATGGTACCACCGCGAGATTTGACGCACCCTGCAACCCACCGCCGATACAAGAATCCGATCAATCCCCATGGTGGGCGTTTTTTTATTCATTGTTTTTCCAATCGGCGCCGGCCCTCGCACCGCCCCTCCCCCCCCCCCCTCCCAGAGTGTGTCTTGGATGTTTTTTGCGCCTTTTTCGATTCGGTGGGGCCCCTCCCCCATCGGCCGCACTGTTCCAAACAGTCGCGCTAAGCAGAGGTCCGGAGCCAAACCACCCCCCCTCCCCTCCCACAATACCCCCCCCCTCCCCCCCCCCCGCTTCCCTCCAATGTCGAAGCACCTGATAAAAAAGCGATCGCATGACAGAAAACAGGCCCGCGGTGGTGATGTATATGCGTGGGTCCCGGACTACCTTTCTTCGAACAACCATGGTCTTGCAAGGATTTTGACACGCGCGCGTTGCGGCGCGCGCGCGCGTTGCCCGCATGGTGCTTCTTGGTGCGATGTCGTGCACGGGTCGCATGCCAGGCCAAGGCAGATGCTTCTCATGGTGCGGTGAGAATGTGCGTTATGGGCGCAATTGCTAAACTCTCGTTGTTTTCCTGTGATCTCAACAAGTTCGCGCGGCCAGGACAGTTTCAATGTTCGTGGTGACGGAACTGACGGTTTGTTTTTATGCTGTTGTTCTGAAGCGCGTGCAATGTGACTTGAATGGTTTCGAAACGTGCCCGCGCGTGTGGACTGTGCAATTTTTTGTAGGGGTTAACCGAATATGATCGTTTGATCCGACCGAGTGGGCGCGAATAGTATTATTTGACCTGTGCGAGGGGGGGGGCGATGCCTGGATGGGCTGGATTGGTGAAAGTTCAGATCAGACGGAAAATTTCCAATGAAGCAGAATCATATGTAAATTTCTGTGGTTTAGGGGGCCCCCGATAAGTCCGGGCTTCGAAGGAGGGTGGGCCTTATTATTCGTTTGACCGGAGAGTTGATATGGACCGTCTTTACGTCGTCAATTGCATTGCTCGCGCAAACATCTCACCCACTGTTCCGAAGTTTGTTGGCAATACCCTGATTTGCGACAATGACGATGACGATTTCGCAGGTGATGTTGATGACGATGGTGAGGGCGATGCCGACGACGACGATGGTGAGGGTGATGGAGCCGATGGTGATGAATCCGACGAGGCAGCAATGCTGGCGATGATACTGGTAACGATGGTGCTGGCGATGATGATGACCAAGTTCCCGCGTGTGGAACCTTGACGAGGGCGACGACATCGACATTGACGCTGTGTTGTGGTGGTGGTGATCCCAGCGATAGTGATGATGATGATGAGGATGATGAGGATGATGATGATGAGGAGGAGGATGATGATGATGGTGATGTCGACGACGGCAATGTTGATGTTGAAGATGTTGAGAGCGATTGGTCTGATAAACATCGTGGCATAGTTTCATATTTACAGCCATTGTTTTTGTCCGCTGTTCTTGAACACCTCTATGCTACATTCGTGATTTCGACGTGCGCGCGCTGTAGTATTTGAACAGAGGCGTGTCGAAATTATTGACACACCAGTTTGTTCCTGACGGCTTTTGGCGTGTGCGCGCGGCGGCGCGCGCTTGTGCCCCGCACTGCGTTTCTGAGATGGGTTCTCAGTATACGCTTTTCTTATACCAATTCAAGCGCACCACTTGACATTCTTTGACAGAGATGACAGGGGGTGGATACTGGGATGGCCTGGGATGGAGTGATCCCTTATGGGCATGAGCGATGGGGCATACCCGTATTTGAATGGCTTTGCGAACAGGTGTACCGATGACCCCAGCCTCGAGAAGGGGGGAGAGGCTATCACTTGCTCAGGAACCAGAATGTGTCAAGTGCACTCTGTGTGGTGCAGCGACTGCTATGTTGGGCAGGCCATGTGGTGCACGCTGCCTGGTGCAATCCGTGTCGTGCGAACGACCGCCAGCGCACAGCCGGAGACCTGGACCACGCCCGCCAGCGCACGAGGTGCACACGAGGCGCCCAAGGGGTGGGCAGTGGCGGAATCTGGAAGACAGCTGGTTTCTTGGAGCCGAGCAAGGGCCTCGGAGTGGAACCACCGTTTGGGGACGTGCTTGTGTTTGTGTATGTGTGTTTTGATATATGCGTATGCACGTATGCACGGAGAGTTGGTGTGAGAGAGAGAGAGAAAGAAAATAACAAAACAAAGAGAGAGAGAGAGAAAGAGGAGCAGAGAGAGAGAGATAGAGGGAGGGAACGAGGGAGAAAGAGAGAGCGAGAGAGAGTAGGCGAGCTGGAGGAGAGAGAGAGAGGTGTATAATGAGAGTGGCTTTCGGCCCGCCTCTCTCCCCTTTCCCTCCTCCTCTCCCCTCCTCGTCGCCCCCATTTGCTCACGTCCCTGCTTCCACCTTCCCTTCCCCCCTCTCTCTCTTCCCTACATGGCCCTCCCGCCTTCCCTTCCCCGCCCACTTTCCTTGCTGCAGCGAGATCGGTTTCCCGCAGGCGCAGACTGCCAAGCAGAAGCTGGGCAACCTGCGGAAACACATCAGGCGTCGCCCCCAGCCCTCCCCTCTCTGCAGGCAAGACGCCGAGACGAGGCAAAGGTTGGGCTGCGAGGGAGGCTCGATGCTCCTTGGATCCTTCCAGGGCTGCTCCTCGGGCGGTCCTCGTGCACGCTAGCGCTTGTGGGGCCAACAAGGGGTTGCGTTCCTTATCTATAGTGGGGGGCCCATGCCAAGGAGCACCCTACTTGCCTCCAGGGTGCCCTTGGTTCCTTTTGGTTTCGATGGTTTTACTGTGGAAAGCGTGACGCTCCCACACCAACAATCAATGGACGTCCTGGGGTGTCAGGGGTGCTTTTTTTGTGAAAGGTTCCTTGTGGACTGGCCCCCTGCTGTAGTGTTCCTTATGTCGGCGGCCCGACTGCATCTCCCTGTCGTTCCCTGCTCCTCCTCCTCTTTCCCCCCCCCCCCCCGGCTTGGGGCTGCGCCGCGCCCCGCCGCCCTGGAGCTGGCGGCCCCCTGGCCACGCGAGTTGCCGCGGGATGCGTGCCCCTCCTGCTCCTCCTCCTTCAGCCTCATTCAGCCTCCTCCCTCCTCACTTCCTCCTTCCTCCTTCCTCCTTGCTCTTGCTCCTTGCTCCTCTCCCACTCCTCCTTCCTCACTCCTCCTTCCTCCTTCCTTCTTTCTCCTCCTTCCTTCTTTCTCCTCCTTCCTGCTTCCTGCTTCCTCCTTCCTCTCCTTCGTCTCTCTTCGTCTTTTTATTGCAGCCCTGGCGACGGTCGCGAAACTCTCGATGTTCAGAGCCTTGCGTGGCCGTGCGGTTACCCGCTCGCGCTCCACACGTGCTCGTTGCCTCCGCCCGCCACCCCTCCCTCCTCCTCCTCCTCCTCCTCCTCCTCCTCCTCCTCCCTCCCCCTCCTCCTCCTCTTCCTGGTCCTCTTCCGCCCCCCTCCTCCTCCTCCTCCTCCCTCCCTCCTCCTCCTCCTTCCTCCTCCTCTTCTCCACCTGCTCCCTTCCTCCTCCCTTCCTTCTCCTCCTCCCCCTTCTCCCTTCCTTCTCCCTTCCTTCTCCCTTCCTCGTCCTCCTCCTCCCTTCCTCCTCCCTTCCTTCTCCTCCTCGTCCTCCTCCCTTCCTTCTCCCTTCCTCCTCGTCCCCTCGTCCTCCTCCTCCTGCTCCCTCTGGGAGGAGGGTATAAAATAGTACCCTTACAGCTACCCCTGCCTCGTTGTCCCCGTTTTGGGCTCCTTGGGAAGCCCTCGTCGCCACCGCTGGGTTCGCCTCGAAACTCTGGTCAGAACGCCCCCAGAGAGGTCCGGGGAGTAGCGGCATCGGTACCTTCCGGTTTCCCCACCCTCCGTCCTCCCCTCCCCCTCTCCGCCTTTTTCCTCCTGGTCCTCTTCTGCCTCCCTGCTCCTCTCGTCCTTGGAGTATGTGCTGGCGTGGCCTTCTCCTTTAAGAGGTTCGCCCCGTAGCTATTCGTGGCGCCGCAGTTGCCCCTGCTCGGGAGTCACAGTTAGTCGGCCCGGATTAGCAGGTCGACCCTGCCAAAGTAATCTGGAGGTAGGAAAGGGGCTGGAGGTGAGGGGGTGAGATCGAAGTGGACCGGAGAGCCCTCCTACCGGGAAATCGGTTTCGGTTTCGTGTTCGTGCGTGCCGTGCGTGCGGGCGAGGCGAAGCTGCGTTGGCGGGCGAGAAATAAACCTCCTGTGGCTGAGGCGCGGCCGGACCAAAAGTCTCCCTTCCGGCAACCGGTGGCCCGCGGTGTCCCGCCGGTGTCCCGGGCGAGAAATAAACCTCCTGTAGCTGAGGCGCGGCCGGACCAAAAGTCTCCGTTCTGGCAACCAGTGCCCCGCGATGTCCCGCCGGTGTCCCGCTCGGGGGCCGGTGGCGCGCGGTGTCCCGCCAGTGTCCCGATGATGATGATGATGATGATGATGATGATGATGATGATGATGATGATGATGATGATGATGATGATGATGATGATGATGATGATGATGATAATGATGATGAAAACGATGACGATGATGATGATGATGACGATGATGATGATGATTCTGCTGATGATGGTGACGATGATGATGATGATGATGATGATGGTGGTGGTGATGATTATGGTTCTTCGATGATGATGATGATGTTGATGATGATGCTGTTGCTGATGATGATGTTGATGGTGGCCCGATGACGATGATGTTAATGATCCTGGTGATGTTGATGATGATCAGATGATCTGATGATGATTATGCTGATGCAGATGATGATGATGATGATGGTGTCCCGATGATGGTGATGAGGTTGATGATGATTATGTTGATGATGATGTTGATGCTGATGATGGTGCCCCGATGATGATGAGGATACTGATGATGATGACGATTATGGTGCCCCGATGGTGATGATGATGTTGATGATGAGTATGTTGAGGAGGTGATATGATGATTTTGATGTCGGTGGTCCAATGATGCTGATGGTGATGATGATGGTGTCCCGATGATGTTGATGATGCTGATGTGATGATGATGATGGTGACGATGATGGTGTTCCGATGATGGTGATGTTGATGATGCTGCTGGTGCTAGTGATGATGATGATGATGATGATGATGATGATGTGGTGTCCCGATGGTGATGCTGATGTTTATGATGTTGTTCGTGATCATGCCGATGAGATGATGATGGCGATGATGGTGGTGTTCCGATGATGATGATGAGAGTGTCCCAGTGATGATGATGTTGATGATAATGATGATGGTGACGATGATGGTGTCCCGATGATGATGGTGATGATTGTGATGATGATGATGATGTTGATGATGATGGTGATGAGATGATGATGATGATGATGATGATGATGATGGATTCTGATGATACTGATGGTGATCATGTTGACGACGTTGATGACGACGATGTTGATGATGGTGATGACATTGATTGTGATATCGATTGTGGTATCGATAGTGGGATCGATAGTTAGGCCGAATGTGAGACCGCTTGTGAGATCGATAGTGAGATCGATTGTGATATCGATCGAATGAACTAGATCGATCGAGATCGATTGTGAGATCGATCGAGTGAGATCGATCGAGCGAGACCGATAGTGAGATCGATAGTGAGATCGATAGTGAGACCGATCGAGTGAGACGTTGGTTCCTTCCCCCCCGAACCTCCTTATCACCCGAAGGGTGGTCGTATAGGTATGGTATACAAGCGGTGTGGTGCTATTGTTTTTGTAAAGGGGGCTCTGGCGATGTTATTCCTCGCAGATAGCATCGCCATTTCCACGATTGGCACAATACCCCTTTATGCCACACCCCTTTCCGACCTCAAGGATTAAGGGTACACTTGTGTCCTGCGTCTCGCGACCCATGCCTCCTACACTCCTGCGGCAGCGTGGCCCTCGGAAGGGTCTTGCGTTCTCTCGCGTGCCCTCTCCAATCGAGTCCCACTGTACTCACACACCCGACGATTGCTTTCCTATCGGAGGTTGATAGACCTCCTACCCTGACATGTCGATTGAGAAATTTGCCGTTTTCGGTTCGCGAGAGGGCGTCGTGGCCGTCATTTCTGCGGGTCCACGTCCGTCGGTTTCAGTCCTGGGCCGTTTTCACTCAAGGGCGGTTTACTAAAGGGAGGCTTGTCCACCGCTGAACGATTGCTTTTCTGTCGCTAGACCCTGGCATGGCCATGCCCTTCCCCTATCGGTTGAACTCGTCAAGATGTTGCATTTGAGCATCATGGCCGTTTTCGAGGCGAACGCTTAGAACTGATTGTCGTCGACGGCCCTGCCCCGTTCTGGCGCTGCAGATATCTACGTGCCCCCCTAACGTGGACTCCCCACCTGACGCCACCGAGTGCCTGGTGACACCGAGCCAGCCCCGCACGGAAAGGGCGTGACACCTGCATTCAGGCGACACGCTTGTCTCTCGGGAGTGGACAGACCTCCTACCCTGACACGTCGATTAGTGAATTGTCCGTTTTCGGTTTTCGAGAGGGCGTCGCGGCCGTTATTTTTGCGGGTCCAGGTCCGTCGGTTTCGGTCCCAGGTCGTTTTTACTAAAGGGAGGTTTACTAAAGGGAGGTTTGTCCACCGCCGAGTCTCGGAATGATGCTTCGACCTTTGCGTGGACCACAGTTTTGATCGAAAATGCTGCTGTCGCTTCGGCGCTCCTGCGACGTCCTCCATTGAGCATGCCGTCGTCGCCTTGGTGCCGGCCACATGTCTGATTGAACATGTTGCTGTCGCCCAGGTGCCATCGTCATCCTTCATTGAGCATGTCGCTTTCGCCTTGGCGCAGGTCACCTCTCTGATTGCAAGTGCTGCTGTCGCTTCGGCTTCGGCGACGTCCTTCATTGAGCATGGCGTTCTCGCCTTGGCGGCGGCCGCATGTCTGATTGAACGTGTTGTTTCCGCCCAGGCGCCGACGTCAGACGCGTTTTTATACCCTCTGTGCCATAACGCGCGTTATGCCCCCCCAGAACGAGACGCTCCCCCCCTCCCCCTCATTTTGCGCCTTCGACACTGCCATTGCGATGCTCGCAGACTGCTGTGGTACTTGTCGTCGATGTTGTCGTCGTCGTTTTCGTCGTCGTCGTCGCTTTCGTCGTCGTCATCGTCGTCCTCGTCCCCGTCCCCGTCCTCGCCCTCGTCCCTGTCGTCGTCCTCGTCCTCTTCGTCCTCGTGAAGGGCGTCTCCCTCGTCCTCGTCGTCGCCGAGGGCCTCGAAGGGCCTTTAGACGCCTACAGAGGTTTCCAGAGACCTTTGACCTCTAGAGACCTTCAGAGCCTTCAGAGGTGGCCGTCGTCCCCGTCGTCGTCCTCGATCTAGTCGTCGTCATCGTCGTCGTCCTCGTCGTCGTCGTCGTCGTCGTCGTCCTCGTCCCCGTTCCCGTCGTCGTTGTCGTCGTCCCCGTCCTCGTCCTCGCCGTCCTCGTGCTCGTCCTCCTCGTCGTCCCCGTCCTCGTCCTCGTCGTCGTCGCCGAGGGCCTCCGAAGGCTCTCCGGGCGCCTCCGCAGGCCTCCGGAGGCCTCCGGAGGAGTCCGGCGTCTCCGTCGCCACCGCAGGCGCTGCCCGACGTGGGGGAGCGAGCGTCGCCCCCCCCGCGGCGCCGTCGAAGCACGTCGAAGCACGCCGTCGTCGTCGTGGTCGTCGTCGTCGTCTTCGTCGTCGTCGTCGTCGTCGTCCTCGTCGTCGGCCTCCTCGGCCTTCTCGTCCTCGTCCTCGTTGCGCTCGTCCTCGTCGTCGTCGTCGCCGTCGTCGTCTCCGTCGTCGTCCTCGTCGTCCTCGTCATCGTCGTCGTCTTCGTCGTCGCCCCGGGTCTCGTCGTCGTTGTCGTCGTTTGGCGCTCGGGCGCCCTCGCCGTCCAGCAAACACCAGCACTTACTAATGCTCGAAGGAGTGTATGGGGGAACCAAAACACCTGGTGCTGCACGCATGCACTGCGCAGTACATGGGCGATGGTGCACGCCTCTGCGGCGGTGCATCCTGTGTTGCACACTGTCGTGCTTGCTGTGATGCGTACAGGAGCTGCGGTACTGGAACCACACTGCGGGTGGGGGGGCGTTACGTTTCCCCCCCCCGCCCCCCCCCCACAACGCCCGTTATGGCTGCGAAAGTAAGAATGCGCTCGTCCTTCATTGAACATATCGTCCTCGCTGTAGCGCGGGCCACACGTCGGAACCAAACTCACAGTTGCTGTTGCCTCGGCGTTGGCTGCATCCCTCATCGAGCATGTGTTTCTCGCCTTGGTGCACGCCACATGTCTGATTGACAATGTTGCTGTTTCCTCGGCGCCGGCGACATCCTTCATTGAGCATGTCGTTCTCGCTGTGGCGGCGGCCACATGTTTGATAAACCATGGTGCTGTTGCATCGGCGCCGGCGTCATCCTTTCTTGGGCATGTCGTTCTCGCTGTGGCGCTAGCCACGTGTCGGATAAAACATGTTGCTATCGCCTAGGGGTTAGCCACATCTTCCATCCAGCATGGCGTTCTCGCATTTGCGGCGGCTTTCGCCCAGGCGCAAGCCGCACGCATGATCGCGATGATTGCTCTCACCCCAACGCGGGTCGCAATCTCGACTCGGAAAGTTGCTTTCGCCTGGGGCCTAGGCGCCGGCTGCGCGCATGATTGAGATTGCTGTTCTCGCCACAGCGCGTGTCGGGCTCTGGATTTGGAATGCTGCTTTCGCCTGGCACTGACCGAAGACATGTCTGCGAATATTGTTGTCACATCGCCGCTTCGGCGCCAGCCGTATCCTTGATTGCGAATGCCTTTTTCGGCTTGGTGTCATATTGTGCAACCGCTGGGGTGCCTGCCACATCTGGATTGTGAGCGACTTTCTCGCCGGACGGGAAGACGGAGCCTCACAAGCTTGTGGGCTGCGCAAGCTTCCAGATCGCGGCTGGCCCCATCCGCGGCCAATTTGGCGCCAAGGTGCCGATTGGGCTTGTTCGCCTTGTTCCATTGGTTATCCCAGTGCTGGTCACACTGGTGCTGCTGGTGCCGCTAGTAGTGCTGCGCATGGTTCTGCTGAATTTCGTCGTGCTGGACACACCAGTGTTGCTTCCAGTGACACTCCTCACACTGGTACTCTTCGTTGCTCTTGTGCTGGTGCGCGTAATGCTGTTGGTTCCCGTCGGGCTGGTTGCAGTGGTGACACTGGTGGCGTCGGTATTGCTACCCGTTGTGCTGCGGCTTCCTTTCGTGCTGGTCACAGGTGCTGCTCGAGGCGCTGCTGCTTCTGCTGCTGCTTCGCGTAAGGCTGGTGCCTTGTTGATGCCCGTCACACTGGTGCATGTTTTGTTGCTCATTCCCGTCCTGCTGATCACAGTGGTGCTGTTGGTGGCGTTGGTAGTGCTGCGCGTAGTGCTGCTGCTTCCCGTCCTGGTGGTCACACCGGTGCTGGTGGCGTTCGTGCGTGTGCGCTTGGTGTCGCTGGTTCCCGTCGTGCTGGCCACATTGGTACCGGTCGTTACGCTTTGTGTTGTTGGGTACTGATGTGCTTGTCACACTAATGCTGCTGGCTGTGCTAGTGCTGGGGCGCGTGGTGCTGCTGCTTATTGTCATGGTGGTCGCACTGGTGTTGCTAGTGGCCCTACTACTGCTGCGCGTGGCGTTTCTGCTTCCCGTCATGATGGTCACAGTGCTACATATTGTGGTGCAGTTGTTGCTGCACGTGGTGATGGTGCTTGCTGTCGTGATTTTCACAAAGGTGCTACCGGTAGCACTAGTGTCTGTCGCATCATCGCAGTGCTGCTGGTGGCGCTTGTGCTGCTGTTGGTGGTGCTGATGGTTTATGTCGTGCTGGTCGCACTGGTGCTGCTGGTGGCGCTGGTGCTGCTGCTGCTGCTGCGCGCAGTGGTGCTAGTGTCTGTCGTGCCACTCACAGAGGCACTGCTGGTGGCGCTGGTGCTGCTGCGAGTGGTGCTGATGTTTCCTGCCGTGCTGGTCACAGCGGAATTGCTCGTTGCGCTCGCGCTGCTTCTGCTGCACGCCCGACGCGTGGCGGCCCGCAGCCGCCGCGGCGGGCAATGTCGACGCTGGCGCTGCGGCGGCCGCTGGACGCCCTGGACGACGACGGTGGGAGGGCGCTGCCCAGTCGGGGGTGGACAGAACCCCCAATAGTGACACGTCGATTAGTGAATTGTCCGTTTTCGGTTTTCGAGAGGGCGCCGTGGCCGTTATTTTCCAGGCTTGCGCCCGCCAGGTTTGGGCCCGAAGTCGTTTTCACTAAACCACGTTTTACTAAAGGGAGGTCTGTCCATCCCCGACCCAGGGGCCGCTGCTGGCCAGGTTAGGCGCCGCTGCTGGCTAGGCAGGGCGCTGGCGCTGGGCGTCGGATCTGCTGGCCGGGGCGGGCGGCGGCACGCGGCGTGCGCTGACGGAGGGCCCACGACGAGCCATTACCAAGGGCTCCCACGAGGGCGCGAAGTTATTCGCGCTTCGCGGTCCTCGTTCCTTCTCCCCCTCCTCCTCGTCCTCCTTTTCTCCCTTTGGGGGAGCGGCGCGAGAGCGCGAAGTTATTCGCGCTTCGCGCTTCGCGCAGCGCGAAGCGCGAAGTTGGGAGCCCTAGCATTACCCCGTCTTCGCGCTCGCACTGGCGCTGCTGGATTGCACTGCCATGAAAGGCCCCGGAGGGCGCAACGCTTCTCCTTGGGATCGCCCGCCAGTCGGGCTTGGGCAGAGCAGCAGTTGCTCCCAGGGTGGGGTTCGCACCGGCTCCAATCCAAGCTTCGCGCTGACAGACTGCGTATATTTGCTCTGGGGCTGTCCCTGGTGTCCAGCGCAAAATCGAGCGATCCAGGCCGTGACGCTCTGCGCTGGAGCACGGGAGCGCTTCCCTCTCCGCCGGCCTGGCTGGCGGGGGCTTGGGGGGAGCTCGCGCAGTCCAGCGCGAATCGCGTGGTGCTGCTGGTTCCCGTCGTGCTCGTTCTGGTGGAATTGTTGGTGGCGCTGTCGATGCCTCGCGTGGTGCTGCTTCTTCCCGTCGTGCTTGTCGCAGTGGTGCCGCTGGTGGCGCTCGTGCTGCAACTGCGTTCGGTGGCGCTGCGTGCTGTCGTGATCGTTACAGCGGTTGTGCTGGCGGCGTTGATGCTGCTTCGTGTGGTGTTGTTGCTCCTCGTCGCGGTCGTCATAATAATGCTGCTCTTTGCGCGAGTAGTGGTGTGCATATGTACGTGTGTGTGTATGTGGTTGTGCTGCTTGTTGCCGTGCTGACCTCGGAGCTATTGCTGGCGTCGCGTGCTGCTTCGGTTTGTGCTGCTACTGGAACTGTTGGCCGGGTTGGGCGGCGGCACCAGGCGGGCTTTGACAGCGGGCCCGCGACGAGCCATTACCCCGTCTTCGCGCTCGCCCTGGCGCTTGAGCGCTGCCATTCTAGGCCCTGATTGGCGCAAGCCGTTCCTTGGGAGCGACCGCGCCCCTCCCCCCCGCCTGTGTGTGCGGCGGGGGGGTCGGGGCGCTCGCGCAGTCCAGCACGAATCGCGTGGTGCTGCTGGTTCCCGTCATGCTCGCTTCAGAGGAATTGTTGGTGGCGTTTGTGTTGCGGCGCGTCCTGTTGCTGCTTTTAGTTGTGCTGGTTGCAGTGCTCCTGTTGGTGATGCTGGTGCTGGTGCGTGTCGTGCTGTTTGATTATGTCGTGCTCGTCACGGTGGCGCTGCTCCTTGCGCGTGCGCTGGTGCGTGTGTTGCTGCTGCTTCCCGCCGTGCTGGGCACACTGGTGCTGCTGGTGGCGTTTGTGGTGCTCCGCGTGGCGCTGCTGCTCCCCGTCGTACTCGTCACAGTGGTACTGCTGGTGGCGCTGGTGCTGCAACGTTTGGCGCTGCTTCTTGCTATAGTTGTGGTCGCAGTGGTGCTGCTGGTGGCGTTTGGGCTTCGTCGCGTGTTGCTGCTGCTTCCCGTGGTAGTGCGCTGGTGTTGGTGGCAGTGTTGCTGGCGTTGGTGCCCGTGTTAGCGCTGTTTGGTGCAGTTTTCAGGAGACACTGTTGGTGTCGCATGTGTTGCTTGCGCTACTATCTCTGCTGTTGCTGGTGCTGGTGGTGCCGCTGCTGCTGCGCACGGTGCTGCGGCTCCTGGTACCGCTCGTTTCGGTGGTGCTACCTGTTGTGCTGGAGCCACAGCGCGTGCGCAGCGGGAAACCACGCCTACGATTACGACAGGTGCTCTCGCCTCACCGGTGGCCACATCCACTACATTGAATTGTTGATTTGGCATTCGCCCAGGCCGTAGTCATGATTGCGAATGTTGCTTTCGCCACAGCGCATGCCACATCCATGATTGTGAATCCTGCTTTCGCGTCATCGCCAGCCACATCAATGAGTGCGAGCGTTGTTTTCGCATCAGCGCCAGACACTGCCAATGACTGCGAAAGTCAGTCTCGCCTCAGCGCCAGCCGCATCCGCGACTACGACGGCTGCTCTCGCCGCAGCGCCATCCGCATCCACGACTGCGAATGTGGTGTTCGCCTCAGCGCCGGCCACACCCGGGATTGCGAAAGTTACCCTGGCGCTGGCCCGATTCTCCATGTGAGCCGAAGGGAGATCAATGATACAGCTGTCAGTTTTCCATTGCGTCTTGCTGTATCGTTCCACTCTGGTGCCTCAGTTGCCAGAGCGCGCGCGTGACACACTGGTGTCGCCGAGCCGTCGGTCACGTTAGCTTTAATGGGTCAGGTCAGCTCTTTCTCGGTGTCGACAGGGGCTGGGTCAGGTGAGGCCAGGGATTTGCCAGATTGGGGGACCTTGTATTGACGAGGGTCCTCACGGACCCCGAACAAAAATTCTAAAGGCCTTTGGGAGGTTCCCAAGACGGACCCCAGAGGCTGTATAGGATTTAGCCCAGTATCTCTCACTCAATCTATCTGTGTTCCTGGCCATCTTCCTTCTTCAAGCATGGACCCCTGCGGCCATTCTCACTTCTTGTGAGCTTAGTTCGGGTTATGTTTTTGTGTCGCTTGGCGTTGCCCAGCTTGTCCTGCCTCCATCTATCGTATGCTGCTTGCGCTTTGATGTTCCCTCTTCTGCCCAGGCCTACCAATCGTTTGTCGCTTTCCTACCAGCCCTCAACCCAGCCTTCCTCCCCGCGGCAGTTCGTTGAAGAAGAATGCCAACCACCAGAAGAGGCGACGCTGATAAGATGGCACGTTGTCGTGCTACTCCCCCCGCGGGCCGCATCCACCGAGCTGTGGACGGCCGCCTGCGCCGTGGGGACAACATGTGCGCTCGCGATGCCGCGCGCCTCTTGGGGGGGGGCCCAGCCCGTTGCCCCCGTTGGCCCCCCGCCCGGTTTGCTGACTTCTCCCTCCCCTCGCGTGCTCCGCCCTCACCCTCTCCAGCCCCCTGCGCTGTTTCCCCTCCCTCCCCCCGCTGTTCCCTTCCACATCGAGCCCCGCCCCCCTCCCGCCCCTGTCATGCGATTTCCTCCGCCACCTTGGCCTGACCCTTCAGTCTAGCGCTGCTATCCCCAGTCACCGGGGGGGGTGGGACAGGACGTATTCTCTGCCTTTGTTTCTTCGCGTCCTATTCTGCGCAGAACACATGTCCAAAACTCGGTTGATTTTGACAGAGCTTTCCGATCCATCCTGCATCTTACACCCCCCTCCCCTCGCTGGTGCGCGCCACGGTCTGAGTTTCGCCGTGTTCGTCGCCGCACGTCGTCAGCATGTGCTCGTGCGGCTCGCCACGCTTCTCGATGCTGCTCATACTGGCAGCTCGTTGTCGCCCCTGGGTGTCTTTGCATCTCCAGGCCGTTGTCGCGAGTGTCGGGGTGACCTGCTGCATCAAGGGCTCCTATGAGGGCGCGAAGTTAGTCGCGCTTCGCGGTCCTCGTTCCTTCTCCCCCTCCTCCTCGTCCTCCTTTTCTCCCTTTGGGGGGGCGGCGCGAGAGCGCGAAGTTATTCGCGCTTCGCGCAGCGCGAAGCGCGAAGTTGGGAGCCCTAGCTGCATGAACAATCGATAGACAGTGACGTGTGTGCACAGTTTTGTGTATACACTGTATACACACATATATGGGAACTCCTCGTTTATTGCGAAGGCCTCACGGCTGGTGCCTCCGACCCTGAAGACGACGAAGATGAAAGGGAGGGGGGGTGCAGCGGGAGAAGGAGGAGTGGCAGGAGGAGGAGGAAGGGGTGCATCGGTCATTTGGTTCTCGTCTGTTATCTCCTTTCGCTGCGGCTTATCCTGCCTGAGAGAGGGATGAGGATAAGGAGGAGAAGGAAGATGAGGAGGGGTAGGTGGAGGAGAAAGAGGATGGTAAACGAGAAAGAGGATGAGGAGGAAAAGAAGGAGGATGAATAGCAGGACGACGAGTAGGCAGAAGAGGGAGGTCAGGAGGAGGATGAGGAATAGCAGGAAGAAAAGGAGGACGGACAAAAAACGAGGAGGAAAAGGAGAAGAAGGATTTTGAGGAGGAGGGAGAGGAGGAGAAGGCGTAGGAGGAGTAGCAGAAGGAGCAGGAGGAAGAAGAGAAGGGGGACAGATGAGGAGGAGGAGGAGGAGGAGGAGGAGGAGGAGGAGGAGGAGGAGGAGGGAGAGGAGTGGAGGAGCCTCTTTGAGCCTTGGTGGGGGTGTTCCTGGAGAGCCCCTGGGACGTCTAGGAGGCTTCTTGGATCGTCTTGGGGCCATCTTGGCCGTGTTGGGCCGATCTTTGAGCGACACGGGGCTCTTGAAGGCAATCTTTGGAGCCATCTGCGGCATTCTGGGTTCTTTTTAGGGCTGTTCGATATGTCGGGGCCGCCCGGGGGAAAACGAATCTGGGAGGCAACCCTCCCTGGGACCCACCCCGGGACCCCCCCCCCGGGGACCCCCCGGGGACACCCCCCCTCCCCCCCCCCCGGGAAGGAATTAAAGGGAAGGGGCTTCCTTTCGACTCCAACACGACGTTGTGCAATTTCGCTTTGGATGGCGCGCTTGAGGAGGGCCCAGGGAAAGGGACGGGGGACGAGGGATACGGCGATGAGACGACTGCGACGACGACGAAGACGACGAGGAGACGACGGAGACGAGAGTCGAACGGCGAAGCGCCTCGCACACGCCGACAGGGTCGGCGGATTTCCTTTCAGAAGGTTGAGTCTTGGGGTGCTCCCAGGTCGCCCGGCCAGTGCCCGGGAGCGTTGTGGCGGTAAGAGAAAATGCCGCCCGAGGGGCCCGCGCGTCGAGGCATTGGCAGCACGTTGAGGTGGTTCGGCCCGTTTCGCATGCGACATCGTCGGAAATTTGCGTTCCGAGTTGACCAGATTTGACATGGTCCAGCCCCTTTCGTTTGAGACATCCTCGCCAAGTTGGGCTCCCAAACGCTTCGCGAGAGGTGGTCCAGCCCATATCGCTTGACCTCCAAACTGGGACACCTTGACCTAAGGTTGCCTCGTCCGTTTCGCTTGAGGCATCGTCGCTACGCTAGGCTTGAATATGCCGCTCGCGAGATGATCTGGTCGGTTTGGCGTGAGACGTCCCCGCAATTCTTGGCAAAGAGATGCCGCGTGCGAGGGGGTTAAGCCAGTTTCGCATACGTCACCGCAATTCCGAGCAATCGTTGAGGAGTGCGAAGCGAGGAAGGAGTGGGATGAGGAGGAGGAGGAGGAGTAGCGCGATGACTGAGGGGGGGGGGCGGAAGGATACTGCTCGTATGGCTTTCAATAAAGTGCTTGTGTTTTCAATTCTCTCGGGGCACTTCTCGTCGCCAGGGCTGGACGCGGCTCGATCGTGCCTGGTGATGCGGGTTGGTGCTCTGCCGACGAGGGGTGTGTCACGGACCCGTTCGCGCCTAGATTGTGGGGATGTCTCGAACGGTCCGTCTGTCTTTCGAGGTGGAGGCGTGTTTTGGAGCTGCATGGTCCTCGCTGGCCACTTAGGTTGACTCTTCGGGGCTGTTTTGGGCCCCATCCAGGGCTGCTTACCTTGGCCCGGGTGCCTGGGTCGTCCGGGACAGCTCCGGGCGACCCCGGCAACTCCAATGGCGGTGCCGGGGAGGTGCCGGGGAGGGATTGTCCTCAAAGAGTTGGGTGCGTCCCATGTCGGGGGAACGTAAGACCCGGGTTTGCCAGGACTCGGGTTCGCCATCGTTTTTTGACGACCGCGACTCGGATTTTGACGAGGAGGAGTTTTGTGGGATGTCTGCAGCGGGAGGCCTCGTCAAAATGCAGGCTCGGCCTCGTCATTTTTTTGACGACCTCGTCGGGGATTTCCGAGTCCCCCGTACCCGGGTCTTACGTCTCCCCGAAAAGAGTTGGGTGCGTCCCATGGCCCACAAAGAGCCATCCTCGGAACTTCGTGCTCCGACTGCCCTGAGTTGATGGGCTCTTTGGCTCGTTTCGCTTCAGACGCCTTCACAACTCTGGATTCCAAGATGTGGTTCGCGAGGTGCTCAGGCGCGTTTCGCCTCAGACATCCTGCGAACCTTGGGCTACTGCGAGATGCCCTGAATTGATATGCTCTGGCCCATGTCACTTGAGACGTTGTCACAACTGGGTTCCAAGATGTGGTTCGCGAGGCACTCAGGCACGTTTCACCTGAGACATCCTCGGAATCCCTGGCTCTCACCGTTTGGCCTGAGACGTCCTCGCAACTCTGGGTTGAAGTTGCAGTTCACGAGGTGCTCAAGCCCGTTTCTCTTGAGACATCCTCGGAGACCTGGGCTCCGAGGTGCCTTGAAGGTTCTTTGGCCCGCAAGGCTTGAGACATCCTCGCAACTCACACCTCTGGGTTTCAAGATTCGGCTCGCGATGTCCTCGCGATTCAGCCTGGGCTCCAAGATGTGGTTCGCGAACTACTCAGAAGCGTTTCGCCTGAGACATCCCACGAACCCCGGGCTACTGCGAGATGCCCTGAATTGAGCTGCGCTTGCCCGTTTCGCGTGAGACGCTCTCACAACTCTGGATTACAAGACGTTGTCCGCGATGTGCTTAAGCACGTTTCGCCTGAGACATCCTCGGAATATCTGGCTACCAGATGCCCTGACTTGAGGTGACCCGGATGTAAGTGCGCCACGCTTGAAGGCGACAGTGACAGAGTCATTGTTGGGGTTGCCCCCAGTGCCGGGGAAGTTGTGGACCAGTAAAAGATGACAACATCAACAAGAAGTCGCCATATACTATATACATGTATATGCACCTATATATACATATATATAACCGTTTGCGGGCGATAATCATGTACCCCCCCTTTCCCCTCTATGTTTTATCCCCGTTCAACAGGATTTCATTGTGGAGAAGGGCGCGGAGGCCGAACTTTCTAATCCACAGGGGAAGTTGCGAATTGAGATGACTATCATCTCATGTTGGCTAGCAACAAGCGGCAACGACTTGGCCAAGGCCAAGGCCAAGCACACGTCCAAGCACAAGTCCAAGCCCTGCATGGACCCCATGGCGTCGGAGCCGAAGTGTGCCGAGCGCCTGCTGGCAAGTTGTATAGCCACGAGCCTCGAGATCTCTCGAGTCAGTCTTGTGCCGAGCGCCTATTGGCAAGTTGTATAGCCACGAGCATCGAGATCTCTCGAGTCAGTCTTGTGCCGAGCGCCCAGGACCACCATCATCATGATCATCGTCATCACCGTCAATCTACTTAATGTCTAACTAACATCACCTTCCCCGGGACAATCGTTGATGATTCCCGCTGGACCCCCGATCTTTATTATCTCCGGGGTATTATTATCGCCCGCGGTCGGTTATCATTATGTATATATATATATACATATATATGTATACACATACATGTAGAGATACCCCTTTCCATGGGATGGCCTAGTTCGCAACCATCCAGGAACACTTTCTAATATCCTCCCCCCAGAGGCGGCCCGGAGAGGCCAAGGGGGCCCCAAGACGGGACAAGAGTGCTCGAGAGAGCGCCCAATAGGGTTCAGGAGCCCAACAACGGCCCAAGAGGCGCCCAAGATCGTCCGAAAGGGTCCCAAGATGGCCCCAAGAGTGGCTCAAGAGGGGGAACACGAACCATCAATTCGAGCCTTTCGCCGCAAGAGGCCCCCTGGATGCCCCAAGAGGCCCCCGAGAGGCCCCACGAGGCCCCCAAGAGGCCCCACAAGAGGCCCCCAGAGGCTCCACAATTGCCTCAAAGATGCCCCCGAGAGGCCTCCCACGATATCCAACCCATGCACGGTCGCGGGATGGGTCGAAGGCCACTAGGCGATCCAAGACGCCCAAGACGGCCTCCAGGCAGCCTAAAAAGCTCCAAAGGTACGCAAGAGGCTTTCAAGGGGTCTCTCAGCAGAGCTCGAAGAGGCAACTTAACATTGATGTTGCACGAGTTTGTGAACAAGTTCGGCGTCTTCTGCTTGTTCCGCTTCCCGACGCTGTAAGACGCCGCAAGAGGCTCCGAGGATCGTCCCAAGACAGCCCCAAAACGGCCGAAGAGACGTCCAAGACAGCCCGAGAGGGCCCCAACCGCGGCCTAGGATCGGGAACGTGATCCGAGAACCCGAGATCTTCACCCCAGGAGACCCCCAGAAGGCTTCAAGAGATCCCCAAGAAGCCCCAAAGAAGCCCCAAACAGCCCCGAGAGAGGCCCCGAGGGCACTTGAAAAAAGGTAAATGCATCAGTTCCCTGTGTTCAAGTTCGCATGGCAGCCTGGCTGCACTGGCCACAAAAAGAAATATCATGTTTCCTCCTCCTCCTCCTCCTTCTCTTGTTCTTCCTCTTCCTCCTCCTCG
This sequence comes from Prorocentrum cordatum, assembly GCA_963575745.1. NCBI lineage: Eukaryota > Dinophyceae > Prorocentrales > Prorocentraceae > Prorocentrum > Prorocentrum cordatum. The sequence continues at coordinate 160,736 of CAUYUJ010014872.1, forward strand.
TCCTCAGCCTCCTCCTTCTTCCCCCAGGAAGCCCCTTCACCTCCCGTGCTCCTCCCTCTCCCTCCTTCTACGTCCAGCCGCGTCGAAGTGCAGGGCCCACAAATTTCCACTTGGGCCTGTTATATTCCGCCGTGGGGGGACCATAGGAAGTCTTGGAAACAATTTTGGCCGTCTTCGTGGTTCTTGGAAGCTCTGGAGAAGAAGTATCTTAGAATCGAGGCCCCCAAGAGTTCGACCATACAGCCTAGCTAGATCTTGAGCGCGCGCGAGGCGCTCGCGATGGTTCTAGTATGTATTCACGTATACATAAGCCCATCGGTATGCTTGTATATGTCTATGTATGTATACACAGACTTGCACAGGTTAATTTCCTTCATGTAACTAGATGTGTGTATATATAGATATTGATACAAACACTGTATAGCTATGTATGCGTGGTTTGTATGTGTGTACGTGCGCAAACATCAGCATTTGTGCATATGAATAAAATCGTGTATCGGAATCGACCAGGGAAGGTAGATCGCGAAACCGATCCGACCCCAATCGGAAACCGAAAGCTGTCTCATTACCCCCCCCGCAATCTCATTACCCAGAGGGAAGCTTTCCTGGAGTTGTCACATGGTTGCACCGCGGTGGTCCCGTGGACGACCGCGAGGGGAAGGTACAGGCCAGGGAGGGGGCGACGGGCGGGAGACCCCGCAGGAAACCTCCGGGCCGGTTCTGGACATCGCCTCGGCGATCGCAGCGGCCATAAATCTCGGGACCTCGCAAAGGGGGGTAGTGCCACAGGGGGGGGTGAGTTCGGTCCGTTGGCGCATCGAACCGCAGACAAACTATGCAAAACGAGGTCTCCGGCCACCGCCGGAACCCGAGAGGCGACGACAATCGGGGCGCGCGGGGTGCATCGTTTCTCGGAAATTCGATGCACCAGTGGATCCGACTCTCCCCCCTCAGGGTCCCCCCCCCCCCTTTGGTGGGCCCCGAAAATCGCGCCATGCCCCCTCCGAGCCCCCTCCCCCCCGTGCTGCAGACGTAGCGACGGAGAGTCGCTCGTTCGTGCCCAGCCTGGGGAGCCGGAGTCCTGCCTGCTTTTTCTGCCTCCCCGCTCGGGGAGGCTCCTCGCGCTGCCAGGGTCCTCCTCCTTCTCCCCCTCCTCCTCCTCCTCCTCCTCCTCCTCCTCCTCCTCCTCCTCCTCCTCCTCCTCCTCTCCTCCTCCTCCTCCTCCTCCTCCTCCTCCTCCCTGGCGAGCGGGGGGCCTCCGCCGGCCCCGCGCGGGCAGGCGCCGGCCCCGCCGCCGCCGCGGAGAAGGCCAGCCCGAAGGCCCCGCGGCCGCCCGCCCCCGGGGTGGGAAACGTCAGGAGAGGAAAAAACACACAGACACACCGACCTCGCATCTCGGCGCACGCACAAAGCCTTGCATGGCCCGAGTCTGGCTCCCTCGCCACTTCGGCTCTTCCGGCCGTCCCTCGCCTCGCGCGTTCCCTCTTCCTCGTGCCTCGCTGTGCTCTGGCTCTGTGCACTGGGGCAGCGTGTCCGAATCTGCGGCGCCGGCGGCGCGGCGTGCAGCGCTTCTCCCCAGGGTTCAGGAGGGGACAAAAACACACAGACACAATTAATCGGCGATTCCCAGAAAATATGGGAAAATATGGGAAGTGGGGGGGAAGACAAAAACCCAGAAAATATGGGAAAATATGGGGGATATGTTTTACTTGTGTGTATTTATTTGTGTGTCCCTGTTCCCCTTCAAGGGTGCCCGACGGAGTCGGGCGCCACCTCCAGGCGCTGGCGACGGCGCTGGCGCGCCCCGCCACTGCTCGGCCGCCGGCGGGTCTGCTCGTGCCCGCGGGCCAAGGGGATGCTGTGCCTGCAGGAGGGCCCACGGAATTCAGGAGGAAAAGAAACACACAGACACAATGAATCCTCCATTCCCCAGAAAATATGGGAAAATATGGGAAGTGGGGGGGAAGACAAAACCCCCAAAAAATGAGAAAATATGGGGATTTTTTTTTATTTGTGTGTATCTATTTGTGTGTTCCAGTTCCCCTTCAGGAATGCATGCAGCCGCAGCAGGGGCAGCACAGTCAGCGAGCGAAGAACGGTATGGAATAAGCTTTTTCGCCGTCGGGGGCGCCTGTCCCAGGGCGGCCGGAAAGTTTATACCCCTACGGTGGCACCGTAGGGGTATAAACTTTCCAGCCGCCAAGGGGCAGGCGTCCCCGACGGCGGAAAAGTTTATCTTATACCGTTCTTCGCTCGCTTACATAGACTCGCACAGTGCAGTGAGATGGCTGTGGCGATCATGGTGCTGCGGATGCCAACGCTGGCGACGCGTTGCGGACGATGGCTGTGGCGGTGGGTGTTCCGATGATGACGATGGTGAATTGATGAGTTTGCGATTCATCCTGCCTGTGGTGCTGGTGGTGATAATTATACTGATGTTGATGATGAAAGGGGGGCAGGGCAGGGCCAGTGTATACCCAAGACCCACCAGAAAACCGTTCCTGCACCGTCGGCACCGCGAATCAGAGTCATTGTTGCGTCTTGGCAGTCCTAAACGTGCCAGGCCGCCGTTCCGTGGACGCTACCGTCGACAGTACGAACCCTACAGATAGTTGCAGACTAGGGTTTAGGGTTTAGGGCTTAGTGTTCTTGAAAACCACCCGCTCTCCACTTTCGATGCAGCTGCCATTCAAAAAAAAAACGAAAGTGCGTGGCGCAACGGCGTGAACTACATTTGGAAATCGTCCCGCCCTCCATCCGTACATCGTTGCAAACTTAAGACCAAGGTGCGCGGCGCTAAGGCAGAAACAACGATACTGAAAACCACCCACCTTCAGCCCGTGAAACTCTTGCAAGCAGCAGGATCTGAAAGGGTGAGGAAGTATTAAGCGAAACGCTCCGCCCAGCTTCCCGACACGATTGGCGGTGCAACACGGATGTATTAGTTTGAAGGGGCAGGGATGAAGGAGGATGTTTTTGAGGATAATATTGAGGATGCCGATGACACTATTGGCGATAATGCTGATTATGATGATGGTCCGGAAGCTTGTGAGTACGATGATGGTGAAGATGCAGATGATGATGATCATGTTGATGATCATGTTGATGATATTGGGGGTGAGGATGACTATGATGACGATGGTGATGATGATGGTGAGGTTTGTGGTGGTGGTGATTGTGGTGGTAATGATGCTGGTGGTGGTGATGGAGGCAATGGATAACGCGCATGGGTGTCGTGTGGAGTCGGATCAGAATCACGTGAGCAGGAAGAGGAGCAGAAGCAGGGCGAGGTGGAGCAGGAGGACGAGGAAACAGGTGGGGGAACAGGGATGGGTGTGGAGCGTCGGGAGGGCGGGCGATGGCAGGTGTCACCGCTGCGCGCGGACTTGTTGCCACTGGGGCAGGAAGGGGAGCGGGTGCGCAGGGAGGGGCCTCGGGGCTGCCCGAGGCGAAGAAGCAGAAAAAGGGCAGGGACAAGGCACGCGTCCGGCTGGGGGCGTGGGCGTCCCTGGTGGACGGAGCACCGAACGGCGATCGCCACCTGCATTCAATTCGCACAGTATGGACGAGCGACTTTCCGTGGTTACCCTTGCACCCTTCCCCTTCGGCTCATGTTTGGCTGCTTTCGCTGGCCGCGCCCCGCTTGCAAACTGTCGACATGGCCTTCCAAGGCCCTTCGATCTGTGCTGCCTATCTTCATCATGCGGGCCGACTGTGCTCTTCAGGCTTTACGGAAGCTCGTAGTCGCCACATGCGCGACGCAAAACAAAGTGGTCGCCTATACCGACGTTGCCGCGTAAGCTGCCCGCGTAAGGTCGCGGGTGCGTGCCCCCGTCCCCAAGGCACCGCACCGGCCTGGCGGCCCGCGAAAGCCACCGCGTGAGGTCGTTATGCCGTCTGATGTGAGGCCCGTTTATTTCCGTCGCTTTCATGCGCGTTGCTTGGTCTTCAACCCGCCAGACAGCCACCGCCGTCATCCACCACCGCTGCCGCTGCAGCCGCTATTGGGCGCATGCTGATGGCGGATTCGTGTCCCGCGCATGCCTGTGTACGTGAACACCAGATCTGTGGTATGCGCATGCTTTTGTTGCGCATAACCCTCCAGTGTGCACGGGCCTTAGCGGAGGCACAGGCTCTCTGGATTTCATTGTGCGCATACTGTGTGCTTGTGATCTGCACATGCTTGTCCCTGTAATTGCAGCAGGCATGTGTTTTCATGCTGTACATGCGCTTTGATGTGTGCGGACACTGGCTCCTTCGATAGACGGTCGTGTGTGTGTGTGTGCACATGCGTTCTGCGTGTGAGTTCGTTTGCAGTGTACCCAGACTTGTGTTGCACATCGGACGTGCTGATCAGTTTTTGTGGCGTACGCAGACAGACTTGGCTGTGCGCGCGCACAGGGCTGTTGCGTGCTCGTGTCTTACACATCCAGGCCTGCCTCGGCTCGAAATGCACCACACAGCGGCAACGGATGAGCACGATTGTTTTCTCTCCTCTCACCTTGCTCTTCCCTGAATGCAGCCTCTTCCTCCCTCAGCGTTTCCACCTCCTCTTCACTACTCCCTCGTTCTCCTTCTTGTCATCGTCCTCTCCTCTCCCAGCCCCTCTCACGGCTGCTGTCGCTGGTGTTCCCAATCCAATTCCTTCTCCTCATCGCATGAATCTTGCTCGCTGGCAGCCCGTGTGGCGCACGGGGCACCCACGTTCGTCTCGCTGGCGCGGTTGTGTTCACATGCGCGCTCTGCGCACAGTTTATGCACTGCCCTGTGTCTGTGGTTCGTAGGCGACGCTGTGGCAATAGACGCAGTTGCGTTCATCGGCTGTGTGCGTACAGGCGCAGTAATATTTCCCGCCCTTCGCCTTTTCATGGGCGTCGAGTGGATCACGAGTCCGGTGTCTTTCCTTCGGTTGCCTGATCTCACATTGGCAGTGCAGTTGCAGTTCTAGCGACATTCTCGACGACGCTCTGAGACGTTCCACCGCATCCGCGACATGGGGCGTGGTGTTATCTAATGGCGAACCCATCCGCACTTCGAGGTATCGCGCGAGATTCGATTTCAGAAGCTTTGCACAGCAGTCCCTCGTCCGCCGCCGGTCGTCGGCGTCGTCGCCGCCGTCCCTGCTATCGGCGTCCTCGCGGTCGGGGCCATCGTCGGCCGACGTGTGCCCGAGGTGTAAGACTTCTACCCCCTACCCTGTCCCAGGGGGGAAAAAACATACAGACGCAATTAATCGTCGATCCCCGGGAAAATATGGGAAACTATAAGAAGTGGGGGGAATGACGAAAACCCAGAAAATATGTAAAGGTATAGAGATCCTGGGATTTGTGTGTATCTATTTGTGTGCACCTGGGCCCCGCCCCAGGGGGGAGGCCCGCGGAAGAGAGGTTGAGAGGGGGGAGGGAGCCGAAGGAGGGACGGGTGGCGGTGGGCGCAGGGAAAAGAGGCGACGGCAGCCGGCCGAGGACGGGAGGCAAATGGGGTGCGTGCCACCGTTTTTCTCGGCGGGGGGCCGAGCGGGTCGCATGAGCTGTCCTTGGAAGTCGGAGGGGGAGGAGGTGCAGGAGGAGGAGGAAGAGGAGGAGGAGGAGCCAAGCTGCCTGGATCACCCTTTGTTCTTCCGCAGAACTCCCTGAGCTTCTTTATTTTCGTATCGGAAGAAAACACCGGTTTGCATTTTGGGCCCGTGACGAGCCAGAAGCGCCAACAAACATGCGACGGTGTGTTAGCGTTTTGTGGGCTCGTTTTTTTTATCCTTTTGTTTAGGCCCGCCGTTGCGGATCATCAGGTTTCCAAGTTTTTGGTTTGCTGGTCGAAGGTTGGTCCTCGTCTTCCCTGCTGTCTTCGCTACAGTTTTATCAGTTTCTGGCGCCGTTCTCCATCTCAGAGCTCAAAACGAGAAACAACAACCCTTTAATCAGGAGGGAAAGAAACACACAGACACAATTAATCGTCGACTCCCAGGAAAATATGGGAAAATATGCGAAGTGGGGGGGAAGACAAAAACCCAGAAAATATGAGAAAATATGGGGAATCTTTTTATTTGTGTGTATTTGTTTGTGTGTCCTGGGGCCCCTTCATTTAACACTGGTCTAACATTGGCCCGAAACAGGCCCAGAGGCCCGATGGCCCCAGGAGGGCCATCGGGCCCGTAGGCCCGACGCCCCAGCAAGCAGCGAGGGCAGGAGAAGAGCAAAAAGGAACAGTCAAATTGAGAGTACACCCTGCGAAATGCTTAAGAAATCATGGGTTAAGAAATTCATAGTCTCAGAACTTGAATAAAAACCCAACATTTCCATTCAAATCCTAAGATTTACATTGAAACGTTAAGAATAATCGAGACTCTGGCCGAAAATTTAAGTTTTCTTAAGCATCGCCTAAGGTGTATAGTTGCACTGCACGTCAGGAGATGGAACTGCTGACGTCGCAGACGGCAATGTTCAACAGTGTGACCAGTTGACCTGTGCAGCTAAACGCGCCTCCCTCCCCTCCGCCCCTCCCGCAGAATTGATCCTGGCTGTTCCTGGACCCTGTTGCAGGCGGGTGGGGTCAACCCCACAAGACGCGTTGCTGCAGACAGTCGCACGAAGCAGAGGTCCGGAGCCAGAGCCCCCCACCCCCCACCCTCTTCCGCCCAATGTCGAACCGCCGAGCAAGAGCACGTTCTGCCTGGATCGCTCCCAGGCGCCGCGCTGCCTGGATCGCTCTCCGGGGCAGCTGCCCAGACGGCCCCGTGGGGCCCTTCGCTGCACGGGCTGGAGAGCCGTCCTCCTCCCGCGGGGGGGGGCGCCATGGCGCTGTAGCATAGCCGCGCGCCGCGCGGCGCGGCACGGGAAGTCTGGCGACCTGCACTGTGGTGGAGAGCGAGGGTCGGGAGGAGGAGGAGGAGGAGGAGGAGGAGGAGGAGGAGGAGAAGGAGGAAGAGGGAAGAGGAGGAGGAGGAGGAGGAGGAGGAGGAGGGGAGGAGGGGGCGAAGGCGGATTCGGAGAGGGAGGAGAAGGCGGGGGAGGAGGAGGAGCAGGAGAAGGAGGAGGAGGAGGCGGCGGAGGAGGAGGAGGGGAGGAGGAGGAGGCGAAGGAGGCGAAGGAAGCGAAGGAGGAGGAGGAGGGGGAGGGGGAGGCGAAGGAGGCGAAGGAGGCGAAGGAGGAGGAGGGGGACGAGGAGGAGGAGGAGGAGGAGGAGGAGGAGGAGGAGGGAGAGGAGGGAGAGGAGGAAGAGGAACATCAATCTTTCTCTGAGTGCCGTCCTGTCGCTCACGGGCTTCCTCGGCGACGCGCAGGAGGGACCCGTCGCCGGAACGACCTCGGGTGCGGGCCCACAAGGGCCCCCTGGGCACCGGCATGCGCACCTGGGTCTGGCCGCCGCTGCTGCCCCCTGCATCCGCGCCGCAGAGCTCACTCTTGCCTGGGGCCACTCTTGCCTCGCCGTCCTGCTCCTCCTTCCGCTCCTCCTCCTGCTCCTTCTCCTGCTCCTCCTCCTGCTCCTCCTCCTGCTCCTCCTGCTCCTCCTGCTCGTCCTCCTCCTTTTACGTGTAGGCGATGCTAGAAGAGGGGGCACGAGGAGCGGCCGAGGACGAGAAGGGGGAGGAGGAGGGCAGCAAACGTTTGGGGCCCGTGGCGGGCCTCTAGGTGGCACCCTCCTCCTGCGAGAGCGCCCTCCCAGCCAGGCCAACCACGCCGCAGTTGAGCCCGCCGGCGAGGACGAGGCCAGGACGAGCGACCCCTCTGGGGCGAGCCACCCAGAGAGAGGGGAGGGGATGAGGGGGAAGGACGCCTTCTCGTCCTCCTCCAGCGTCTCCTTCTGTTCCTTCTCCCCTTCCGCCTCCTCTGTCTCCCTGTCGCCCCCCTCCACCTCCTCTCTTGTCTTCGCAGGGGAGGGAGTGAGGCGACAGGTCCCCCAGGCACATGTGCAGTGCCACGAGCGCGCGCTGGGCAGTATCATTGCGCACTGCTATCCAGCTGTCCGCTGGAAACGGGACCAGATCTGCAGTGCCCAGCAGGAAGTAGCACGACTGATTTGCTCCGCGTGCTGGTGAAATTCGACTGCCCATGCCTGCCAGGGCTTGTCCCTCTTTCGGCGGCCCGGTACCTGCATCCACTCAGAAGAGGAAGGAAGGCTCGAAGCCGACCTGCTGGACAAGGTGGCCTCTAGAGCTGGAGTTTGTTGGGTCTGGCGCATACTGCGCGCCATGTGGCCCCAACCCACACACCCACCCAGAAGATAACATAACGCCCGCCGCCCCATCCGCCTGCGAACCTGGTCGGGCGCCAATCGACATCGACAGCCGCGATCCCTCCAAACATGCAAGCATTGATTTATCGCGAAGTCTTGTCTATGAGGTCTATATATATATGTGTGTTATGGGTGTGCATGACTTGCAACCCAATCACGTACACGACACATACATACATACACGTGGTCATACATACAAACACGCAGACACACATACATACATACATTCATACATACATGCATACATGCATACATGCATACATGCATACATACATACGTGCATGCATGCATGCATACATTCACATGTCACATACAGACACACATCCATACACACATACAAATATACATACACGCATACATCTATACATATATGTTTATACACACGTGCATCCACACATACATACATACGCACACACACACACATACATCATACGTACATGCATACATTCATACATACATACTTACACACATAAGCACACATACATACACATGTACACATACCTGCTCACATACATGCATACCTACCTACCTACATGCATACATACATACATGTCCGCCTGTATGCATACATGCTTACACAAGTCCATCCATACATGCATACATGCATACACACACTCACACATACATGCACACACATATACACACACATCCATACACACATACATACATACATACATACACACATACCTACATACATACCTACATACATACATGCATGCATACATGCATACATACATACCTATATCCATACATACAACCATATATACATAATACAAGCACACGTAACTCATACATACATACATGCATACGTGCATACATGCATGCATGCACACCCATTTATATATATATGGTTATATTTGTATATATAACTATATACATTCATACACACGTACACACCGACTTACACGCATACATACATACGCACATACATACATACCTACGACGTTTCCCGATTTATTCGATTCTGACTTGATTCGGCTTCGAATCCGAGTTGGGATCCGATGTCTCAATGGATGCGTTCTAGCCTGCCGATGTCTGCTGTTCCGACTTTTACCGATTCGCCTGCCGATTTCCGCCGATCCGCTTCGTGTCGATCGCCGATCCGAGTTGTCGATTCGACTCTGGGATCTTCCGACAATAGGTGCACATGACGCCCGAGGAGGCACCACCGAGGCCCCAAAGACGTTCCGATCAGGCCCCAACGAGCTGCCAAGACCCGCCCCAGAGGTACCCGGCGCCGAAGACGCCCCGAGAGGCCCTCGAAAGCTTCAGGAGCCCCCAAGAGGCTCCAATAGGCCCCTAAGAGCCACTCGGAACGCCTCTTGGGGGCATCTTGGAGCTCTTGTGGGGTGCATGCGCAAGCCTCGGAAGCGTGTCGGAGGCGGAAATGCGAGAACATACCCGTCGTGAGCGTTGCTTAGTTGTTGCATTGATGTGGGCCTCTCTAGAGCCTATCTTGGAGGCATCTCGAGATACTCTTGGTTGCTCTTTGGGGCCTCCAGAGCCAACCTAACCAAACTAGGCATTCCCTCAAATCCTTTTTTCAACAAGGGCGCCCTCGAGGGCGCGAAGTTATTCGCGCTTCGCGGTTCGGCTCCGATTCCCCTTCATCCTCCTCTCTTCTCCTGGGAGGCGGCGCGAGAGCGCGAAGTTATTCGCACTTCGCGCAGCGCGAAGCGCGAAGTTGGGAGCCCTTGTTCAAGTTCGCCCATCCCCCTCCGTCTCCCTCCTGTCTCTTGCTTTGGCGGGCTCCAGAGTGCGTTTCAGCTTCCCCCATCCTTCGATGTCCGCTCGTGTTCTGTTATTTTGTTTGCTTTTGGTTCCTCTCCGCCTTCCGTTCCACACCTGTCTCGTTCCTCTCTTCCTTCCTCCTCCCCGCTGCGTCAGTTTCCCTCCTCCCTCTTCCTCGTCTCTCCTTCACGCCTTCCTCTCTCCGCCTCCCTCATGCGTTTCCGTCTGCCCCCTCCCTCGTCCTCATCTCTCCGTCACTCTTTTCCTCCTTCCGCTGCCACCCTGTCCCTCTGAGTGGTAGGAGGCCAAGCTTGAAACGAAGTGGGGTTCCCTCGAATCTTTTTTTTTTTCAAGTCCCACCCCATTCGACATGTCGATTCCTGACGCCAGGAGCCTTGGGGAGGCTCCCGAGGCGCGCCTAATAATCGCAAGAGACCACCAGGACACCCCCACCAAAAACCGAAGAGACCCCACCCCCAGAAGACCCCAAGAGCCCTCCAAGAACGTGTCCCGAAGGCATCAAACGAGACTCCCAGCGTGGTTTTCGCAGGCTGTTGGGAGCTCTCCTGCGTCCCTTTATAGGCAGCCCCGGGTCCTCCGCGTGGCTGCCTTGCGCGCCTTCCTTGAGCCTTCCTGGGCGCTTTCCGGAAAACGGCTGATGGGAATCGCCCTGCACGCATACCCATGGCGCGAGTCCTGCTGGACGTCGCCTCCATTAGAGGGATGAGCCGCGCGACCTTTCTGGTACCGTATGACGTGCAACATTTCGACGCTTCCCAGCAAGCCACCGTAGGACCCGAGGGATTCCCAAGACCGCGCCCGATGAGGCTTCGACTGACCTTGGCAGCCCTTAGATGGTTAGAGTTGCCCATATCATTGGACCCCAGGGTTTCCGAACGACCTCCCAAACACTTCCCAGAGTCCGAGGGACTCTCCAGACGCCCAGAAGATCGTCAAGACCGCGAAACCGCGAAAGACGGTCCACAGGCCACGACCCTTCCGAAGCCTCCCGAGGGTTACTTTCGGCCAGCTGCTCGGTGTATCTGCTCAGAGCAGCAGGATATCTTAGGACCTTCTTATCCAATGACTCCTGAAGCGTCCATCGACGATGACGACGTTGATGATGATGCTGATGATGATGATGCCGAGGATGATACTGCTGATGATCATGATGTTGATGCTGATGATGACGATGCTGATGACAATGACGATGATGATAGTGAGGATGATGATGTTGATGCTGCTGATGCTGACAATGACAAGGATGCTGATGCTGATGATAGTGACGATGATAAGGATGATGATGGTGCTGATGATGATGATGATGATGATGATGATGATGATGATGATGATGATGATGATGATGATGATGATGCTGATGCTGATGCTGATGCTGATGCTGATGCTGATGTTGCTGATGATGATGACGATGACGATGAACATGAAGATGCTGATGATGACGATGCTGATGCCGATCTGCATGCATGTCGACATATACATATACATACACAAGCATGTACATGCATATCTAGACATAGACACATTGCATAATTTGCCTCCCCCGTCCCCCCTGCCGAGCCTGCGGCCCCTGCGCTGGTGGCCGCCGCGCCTGCGGCGGCCGCGGCGCCAGCAGCCCCGCTCGCCGAGGCCGGCGGGAGGGGCCGGCCGCTGCCCTTGCCGCTGGTGTCGCGGCGCTCGCAGCGGGGCCCCCGTGGCGCCCGGCCCCTCTGTGCTGAAAGCCGGCGGCGCGCGACGGGGGAAGGTCGGGTTCGAGGTTCGAGGTTTTCGTGTCGTCGTCGTCGTCGCTCGTCGTCGTCGTCGTCGTCGTGCGCGCGGATGCTGTGGTGGCGCTGGATCCGCACAGCGGTGCGGGGGCGTTACGTTATGCCCCCCCCCCAAAGGCACCCCCCCCAATAACGCCCGTTATCGCCGCGAATGAAGAGACGCGCTCCAATTTCTGGAGGCCCGCGCGAAGGGGTCGACCTAAATGGTGTTTTGTCGATCTCGTGGACCGTTTTCGCTCAGATCTCGTTTTGCAACAGGGGCGGATTGCAGGCAAGACGAGGGAGAACAAAGACAACACAAAAAAAAAAACGAAACGCTGTCCGCGCGTTCTGTGTTCTTCGAAGAAGAAAGAACGCCATAAACAGAAACTGTTGGCGCTCCGCGCGGAGTTCTTGGATCTGCGCCGGGCCCCGCAGGCGGCGCCTGCGGCGCCGCCCCTGGCGCCCAGGCGCCGAACTCGGTGCTGCGCGAGTGCAGCAGGAGAGGTTCAGGAGGGGAAAAAACACACAGACACAATTAATCGGCGATTCCCAGGAAAATATGGGAAAATATGGGAATTGGGGGGGAAGACAAAAACCCAGAAAATATAGGAAAATATGGGGACTATTTTTATTTGTGTGTATTTATTTGTGTGTCCTAATTTCCCTTTAGAGGTGGAATGATGAGCACTTTGGTCTCGCCAGGGGCTCTTGGTTCTTGTGTTCGGTCGGGCATGTCCCTCGACAGGAGGCATGCTCAATCATAGCCAAAACAATGTTATGGTGACGATGGTTCGTGCTCTTCAGACTCCTCTGCCTGTGTTTGGCCATCTATGGATTATTTCTCATTCGCCCCCCCCCAGCTGCGCCTGCAGGAGGACGTGCCCGACCGATTTTTTTGCGTGGTGCTTCCCGAGCTGTCTCTTCCTCGGAGGAGCACTGCCCCCCCCCCCCCCCCCCCCGCAGCAGCAGCAGCAGGCGCCGGCCGCCCGATCACTTGTTGTGTGGTGCTTCCCGAGCTGCTTCTTCCTCGGAGGAGCGCGGCCTGCCCCCCCCCTCCCCCGCAGCAGGCGCCGGCCGTCCGGCGGGCCCCGGCCCCAGGTGCTGGCCCGGCGCAGGGGGCTCTGGGCGGCAGCCCCTCCAGCTGCGGGGCCGTCCCTGCTGCTGCGCCCGCTCAAGCAGCGGCGAAGGGTCCTATGGCTCGCCCGTAGGCCTACCAGAGAATGTTCTAAGAACCTCTTGTGGTTTGCACGACGTGTTCTGAGAACCTTTCTGGCTGGGGGATTGTCTTGTTCTGACACATCGGGCTTCTGTTCTGAGAACTTTGTTTTTTTGTGCTTAAAACAGTTTGTTTGGTTCTAAGGATATTTCGTGGTAGGCCTATAGGAATGCCGGGACGGTCGGTCCGGCTCCCCCCCTCCTCCTCCTCCTCCTCCTCCTCCTCCTCCTCCTCCTCCTCCTCCTCCTCCTCCTCCTCCTCCTCCTCCTCCTCCTCGTTCTCCTTGTCCTCATCTTCTCGTCGTTCTCCTCCTCCTCCTCCTGGTCCTCCTCCTCGTCCTCCTCCTCATCCTCCTCGTTCTCCTTGTCCTCATCCTCCTCCTCCTCCTCCTCCTCCTCCCTCCTCCTCCTCCTCCCCCTCCTCCTCCTCCTGCTCCTCCTCCTCCTCCTCCTCCTCCCCCTCCCCTCCCCCCCCCTCCTCCTCCTCCTCCTCCTCCTCCTCCTCCTCCTCCTCCTCCCCTCCTCCCTCCTCCTTCCTCCTCCCTCCTCCTCCTCCTCCTCCTTCCTCCTCCTCCTCCTCCATCTCCTCCTCCTCCTCCTCCCTCCTCCTCCTCCTCCTCCTCCCCTCCTCCTCCTCTCCTCCCCTCCTCCTCCCTCCTCCTCCTCCTCCTCCTCCTCCTCCTCCTCCTCCTCCTCCTCCTCCTCCCCTGCTCAACCCGCGGACCGCACCCCGCGCCTGTGCCGCGGCAGCGCCGCGCCCTCCCGCTCGGGCCCATGCCTGCGACGTCGGATGCGGCGGCCGCGGGCCCTCGGAGGGGGGCCGCGCACGGGGCAGCGGCCGCGGAGGGCCTCCCCGGATGCTATGGCTAAGTCGGGCCTGTCCCTCTACACCTTAGGCGATGCTTAAGAAAACTCAAGTTTTCGGGCAGAGTCTCGATAATTCTTAACGTTTCCATTAAATCGTAAGCTTTTCATGGAAACGTTGGGTTTTTGTTCAAGATCTGAGACTATGAATTTCTTAACCCATGATTTCTTAAGCATTTCGCAGGGTGTACAGGAGGAATGTTCAACAATAGTCAACAAAAATAGTCTGGGGACGATTGTTCGAGCATGTCTGGGTATCTGTGGGCGGGCCTTGCTGGGTATTTTTTTTGAGTTTTTTTCTGTGTATTGTCTGAGTATTTCTGTGTCTGATTCCATGACGTTCCAACCTGCTTTAGCCTTGATTCGGGGGCGGCCAAGAGGGGGGTGATGACTAGGGGGGGGGAGATTTCATGATGGGGGCCATGAGATCTCCCCAGATTTCATGGCGCCTCTTCGTATTTCATTACGTCCTTGCCCCCCCCCCGGGCCACGCACATGCCGCCGGCCATGATTTGCGCTGATGGCCTGCCCCTCTACAGGAGGAAAATTCAAAAATAGTTGAAAAATAGTCGGGGGACGATGTTTTGAGTATTTCTGGATATTTGTGGGGTATCTTTTGACTATTGCTTGTTTTTTGTGTCAAAATCCGCCTGTAGGGGGACAGGCCCGACCTAATGCTATAATGTTCAAGCCTACTTTAGCCTTGACCACCAGAAAGAAGTCCGAGCACCAGGAACAAATACCGACACTCGAGGGTCTTTTCACGCGTCGGGCCCTGGGAGACGCTCGTCCGACACTGTTTCGGCACTCGTTCGACACTTTCCCGGGTGCTCGAAGTTATTTCTGGGATGTGGTCCTTCAGTACGACGGGAGCAGCATAACCTGGATGTTGGTTTGGCGCAGGTGGGCTCCTGGAGGTAGCCCCTGCAGCTTCGGGGCCGTTCCTGCTGCTGGGGGGACTGGATTTTCGGGCCGCGCCCGCGGCGCATGGTCGAGCCGCGCTGGTAGCCCCTCCAGGTTTGGGGCTGTCCCTGCTGCAGGAGACTGCGAATGGCGCCCAGTTGTTTCTTGCATGTTGGATTGACGTGAGCCTTGCGCCGAAGTTCAACACAAGGCTTGGACCGTGTCTCTGCGTGAGTTCTCTAGACTTGGATTGTTTGTCTGGGTGAGGCTGCCTGATCATGCGTTGGGCGCCCTGCGGCTGTTCGGGAGAGGCCACGGTCACAATCGCAACCAACCCAGAAGACCAAACATGCTTGTCGCTCGTGTGTCGAGTGCGTTTTCGTTGAAGGGGGCGCCGACTTCCTGGTCCCCCTCGCCCTTCCCCTCCTCGGCCGCCGCCTCCTCCTCCTCCGGACCCTCCTCCTCCAGAGCCGTGTGGGCTGCGCCCGACGATACTATTTGTTTTCGCTCCTTCACGCTGTGCTGGCGTTGCACCCAGCGCCCATCGAAGCCCGCATGTCTGCATTGCGTGGCCAATGGCCCGCTGGGCGCAAGGTGACCAGTCCACTCCGGCTCTCGGGACGACCGACATGGGTACGGAAAGAATGGGTACAATGCCCAACAGCAGTTCCTGTTCATTTTGAGCAGGGCTCGCTGTCCGCGCCGCCGCGGCCTGTGTCTATTTGAATCAGAAGGCCGCCTGCCCAACAGCGGCCGCTGTTGGTTTTGGACACCATTTGTTGTCGGGCATTGTACCCATTTCTTCCGTACCCATTTCGTCGGGGGTGGACAGAACCCCCAACAGTGACACGTCGATTAGTGAATTGTCCGTTTTCGGTTTTCGTGAGGGCGCCCTGGCTATTATTCCCAACCATCCTGTGGTGTTGGGTCCTCGCTTTGAAGAGACGGTGCCCCGCGTTCCCTCCTTCTCCTCCTCCCGCTGCCCCCTCCCTCCTGCCATCATCATCATCATCGTCATCATCATCATCATCGTCATCATCAACATCACCATGATATTCGGCGTCATCATCAGCACCACCCTCCGCATGTCTCTATTTCGGCACACCAATCACACGGTTCGTGGCCCCATAGGGAGCTCCACCGAAGCCCCCAGTGGCAGGGTTCGCATGTCGGCCCCGCCTCATTTTGGCGCACCCCTCACACGGTTCGTGGCCCCATAGGGAGCTCCACCGAAGGCCCCAGTGGCAGGGTTCGCATGGCGGCCCCGCCTCATTTTGGCGCACCCCTCACACGGTTCGTGGCCCCATAGGGAGCTCCACCGAAGGCCCCAGTGGCAGGGTTCGCATGGCGGCCCCGCCCATTTTGGCGCACCCCTCACGAGGATCGTGGCCCCATAGGGAGCTCCACCGAAGGCCTCAGTGGCAGGGTTCGCATGGCGGCCCCGCCTCATTTTGGCGCACCCCTCACACGGTTCGTGGCCCCATAGGGAGCTCCACCGAAGGCCCCAGTGGCAGGGTTCGCATGGCGGCCCCGCCCCATTTTGGCGCACCACCCTCACACGGTTCGTGGCCCCATAGGGACTCCACCGAAGGCCCCAGTGGCAGGGTTCGCATGGCGGCCCCGCCCATTTTGGCGCACCCCTCACACGGTTCGTGGCCCCACAGGGAGCTCCACCGAAGGCCCCAGTGGCAGGGTTCGCATGGCGGCCCCGCCACATTTTGGCGCACCCCTCACACGGTTCGTGGCCCCATTGGGGGCTCCACCGAAGGCCCCAGTGGCAGGGTTCGCATGGCGGCCCCGCTTCATTTTGGCGCACCCCTCACACGGTTCGTGGCCCCATAGGGAGCTCCACCGAAGGCCCCAGTGGCAGGGTTCGCATGGCGGCCCCGCCCTATTTTGGCGCACCCCTCACACGGTTCGTGGCCCCATAGGGAGCTCCACTAAAGGCTTCAGTGGCAGGGTTCGCATGGCGGCCCCGCCCCATTTTGGCGCACCCTCACACGGTTCGTGGCCCCATAGGGAGCTCCACCGAAGGCCCCAGTGGCGGGGTTCGCATGGCGGCCCCGCCTCATTTTGGCGCACCCCTCACACAGATCGTGGCCCCATAGGGAGCTCCACCGAAGGCCTCAGTGGCAGGGTTCGCATGGCGGCCCCGCC
>CAUYUJ010014872.1:177703-180203 GCA_963575745.1 Prorocentrum cordatum
TCGGAACATGGGGCCCTCATGAATCGTTTTCGGGGCCCTTTGGTGTCCTCGTCGTCCGTTTGGAGGCTTCCTTGAGCTTGGAAAAAAGCACGCGACAAGCCGCGACGCGAAAAGCCGCGACGCGCTCTAGGGATTCGTAGGGATTCCTAGGTAGTGAAAATCCTTAGGAATCCTTGCAAATCGTAAGGAATTGCAGGGGGTCCCAAGGATTTCACTAAGGGCCCGGACGGGCAAGGCGTTCGGATTGCGCAAGGAGTCTTAAGGATTCGCTGGGGATTCCTGAGGATTCCGGGTGATTCCTAAGAATTCCTTGGGATTCGTAGGGGTTCCTAGGGAGTCGTAGGGGAGTCGTAGGGATTCGTAGGGATTCCTAGAGATTCCTAGGGATCCGTAGGCATTCCTAGGAACTCCTAGGTGAAATCCACATGGGTCCTGTACATCGTAAGGATTTCTAGGGGTCCCTAAGGATTTCACTAGGAACCGGGACGGGCAAGGCGTCCGGTTTGCGCAAGGATTCCTAAGGATTGCCAGGGATTCCTAAGAATGTCTGGGATTCCTAGGGGTATCAAGGGAGTCGTAGGGAGTCGTAAGGATTCCTAGGGAGTTGAAGGGAGTCGTAGGGATTCAAAGGGGTTCCTAGGTACTCCTCGGGAGTCGTAAGGGTTCGCAAGGGATTCCTGAAGATTCATAGGGGTTCCTAAGGATTCCTAGGGAGTCGTAGGGAGTCATAGGGAGGGAGTCGTAGGGATTCCTAAGGTTTCCTAAGTACTTCTAGGGATTCCTAGGGATTCCTAGAAGGTCGTCGGGATTTGCAGGGATTTTTCAAGATTCCGAGGGATTCCTGGAGATTCCTAGGCATTCCTACGGATTCCTAGGGATTCCTAGATAGTGACATCCTTCGGAATCCTTGCAAATCGTAAAGATTTGTAGGGGATCCCAAGGATTTCACTAAGGACCCGGACGGGCAAGGCGCTCGGATTGCGCAAGGAGTCTCAAGGATTCGCTAGAGATTCCTATGGATTCGTTGGGAGTTCTAGGGATTCCTGGGGATTCAGGAAGTCGTAGGGAGTCGCAGGGATTCCTCGGGAGTCGTAGGGAGTCGTAGGGATTCCAAAAACCTCCTATGCATTCCTACGGATTCTTGTGGATTCCTAGGGAATCCTATGGACTCGTAGGGATTCGCAGGGAGTCGTAAGGAGTCGTAGGGGTTCCTAGAGTCATAGGGATTCACAGGGAGTCGTAGGGAGTCGTACGGATTTCTAGGGATTCCTCCGGATTCCTACGAATTCTTAAGGGTCCCTGGTGATTCTCCTGGGGATTCTCAGGTCGTGAAATCTTTAGTAATGCTTGCAACGCGTAAGGGTTGGCGGGGGTTCCGAAGGATTTCACTAGGGACCCGGACGGGTAAGGCGTTCGGTTTGCGCAAGGAGTTTTTTTTTCTGGATTCGCTAGGGATTCGCAGGAATTCGTTTGGATTTGTAGGGATTCCTGGAGATTCCTAGAGATATCAAGGGAGTCGTAGGGATTCGTGGGGATTCCTAAGAAGATTCCCAGGGATTCCTACGGATTCGGAGGGATTCCTAAGTCGTGACGTCCTGAGGAATCCTTGCAAATCAGAAGGATTCGCAGGGGGAAGGATTTCACTAGGGATCTGGACGGGCAAGCCATTCGGTTTGCGCAAGGAGTTTTTTTTCAGGATTCGCTCGGGATTCGTAGGAATTCGCTGGGATTCCTAAGGATTTCTAGTGATTCCCTGGATTTCCTATGGGTTCGTAGGGATTCTTAGAGATTCCTAGGGATTTGTAAGAATTCGTTGGGGTTCCGAGGGGTTCCGAGGGATTCGTAAGGATTCCGAGGGAGTCTCAGGGATTCCGAGAGATTTCTATGGTTCCTCAGCGATTCCCATGGATCCCTAGAGGTTCCTAGGGTTTCCTAGGCATTCCAAAGCATTCCCACGGATTTCTATGGATTCCTAGGCATTCCTAGGGATTCGTAAGGATTTGTAGGGATTTCTCGAGATCCATAGGGATTGAGGATTCCTAGGTACCTGGACGTTTGGTTTAC
Organism: Prorocentrum cordatum; assembly: GCA_963575745.1. NCBI lineage: Eukaryota > Dinophyceae > Prorocentrales > Prorocentraceae > Prorocentrum > Prorocentrum cordatum. The sequence continues at coordinate 179,768 of CAUYUJ010014872.1, forward strand.
GCAAAGAGTCTTGCGGATCCGTAAGGAAGTCCTAAGGATTCGTAAGAATGTGTTGGGATTCAGGGATCCCTGGAGATTCCTAGGGATTCGTAGGGATTCCTAGTCGCTCCTATGGGTTCCTAAGGATTCCTATGCATTCCGATGGATTCCTAGGGATTCTTTTGCATTCCTCCAGGTTTCCCCGGGATTCCTAGGCATCCCGATGGATTCCTAAGAATTCCTGGGTATTCTTCAGGATCCGTAAAGATTTCTACGCATTCTAAGGGGGGTCCTGGGGATTCCTAGGCATTCCAATGGATTCCCTAAGGATTCCTAGGCATTCCTATGGATTCGACGTAGTGAATTCGTAGGAATCCTTGCAGAGGTTCCCAAGGATGTCACTAGGGACCCGGACGGGCAGGGCGTTTGGGTGTGGACCCCGACGGGCAGGGCGTAG
>CAUYUJ010014872.1:182703-230203 GCA_963575745.1 Prorocentrum cordatum
TAGTAGTAGTAATAGTAGTAGTAGTAGTAGTAGTAGGAGCAGTAGTAGTAGTAGTAGTAGTAGTAGTAGTAGGAGTAGTAATAGTGGTAGTATTCGTAGTAGTAGTAGTAGTAGTAGTAGTCGTAGTAATCGCAGCAGTCGTAGTTGTAGAAACCGTTCTAGTAGTAGTAGCAGTAGTTGTAGTAGCAGTGGCATCAGGAGAAGGAGTCGCAGTAGCTGTGGTAGCATTAGTTGTGTTGGTGGTAGTAGAGTAAGAGTAGTAGTAGTCGTAGTGATAGTAGTAGTAGTAGTAGTAGTAGTAGTAGTAGTAGTAGTAGTCGTAGGGGTAGTAGTAGTAGTATAGCAGTAGTAGTAGTAGTAGTAGTAGTCGCAGGAGTAGTAGTAGTAGTAGTAGTCGTAGTCGTAGTAGTAGTCGTGCCAGTCGCATTCGTGTTTGCATTCCTGGTAGTAGCAGCAGCAGCAATAGTGGGGGTGTTCGTAGTAGGGGTGGTAGTAGTAGTTGTAGTCGTAGTCGGAGTTGTCAGTTTAGTAGTCGTACTGTAGTAGTAGTAGTAGTAGTCGTCGTAGTAGTGGTCGTAGTAGTAGTCGTAGTAGTAGTAGTAGTAGTAGTAGTAGTAGTAGTAATAGTAGTCGTAGTAGTAGTAGTAGTAGTCGTAGTCGTAGTACTGGTAGTATTAATAGTGGTAGCAGTAGCAGCAGTCGTAGTAGTAGTAGTGGTAGCAGTAGTAGAATTAGAAGTAGTAGTAGTAGACGTAGTAGTAGTCGTAGTAGTAGTAGTAGTAGTTCTAGTAGTAGTAGTAGTAGTAGTAGTAGTAGTAATTGTAGCAGCCGCAGTCGTAGTCGTAGTAGTAGTAGAAGTAGTAGTAGTAGTAGTAGTAGTAGTAGCAGTAGAGGTGGTTGTAGTCGCAGTCGAAGTGGTAGCCGTAGTCGTAGTAGTCGTGAAGACAGTAGTAGTGGTAGAAGTCGTAGTGGTACCATGGGTGCTAGTAGCAATTGTAGTTGTAGTAGGGGTAGTAGTAGTCCTAGTAGTAGTAGTAGTAGTAGTAGTAGTAGCCGTAGGCAGCGTAGTTATCATAGCAGTCGTAGCCAAAGTCGTAGTCGCAGCAGTAGCAGTAGTAGTAGTAGTAGTCGTAGTAGTAGTAATAGTAGTCGTAGTAGTAGTAGTAGTAGTAGTAGTAGTCGTAGTAGTCGTAGTCGTCGTAGTAGTCGTAGTAGTAGTCGTAGTTGTAGTAGTCGTAGTAGCACCAGTAGTAGGCGTAGGCGCATGAGTAGTAGCAGTAGTAAGAGTACTCGTCTGGCCGTAGTATTACTAGTAGTAGTCGTAATAGTACTAGTAATGGTTGTGGTAGTAGTAGTCTGATTATCAGTAGTAGTAGTAGTAGTAGTAGTAGTTGTAGTAGTAGTAGTATTAGTAGTAGTAGTTAGTAGTAGTAGCAGTCGTATTCGTAGTAGTTGCAGCCGTCGTCGTAGTAATTAAAGTCGTAGTAGCGGTAGTAGTAATTGTTGTCGTAGCATTAGTAGTATTAGTAGTACTATCTGTCGTAGTAGTAGTAGTAGTAGTAGTAAGAGCAGTAGTGGTAGTAGTAGTATGGGTACGAACAGTGGTATTAGTAGTAGGCGCAGTATTGTAGTAGTCGTAGTAGGGGTCGCAGTAGGAGTATGAGAAGAAGTAGTCGTAGGAGCGCAGTAGGAGTAGTTGTAGAAATAGGTAGTAGTAGCATGAGCAGCAGTGGTAGTAGTAGTCGTAGTAGTAGTCGTAGTCGTAGTAGTAGTAGTAGTAGTAGTAGTAGTAGTAGTAGTAGTAGTAGTAGTAGTAGTATCAGTAGTAGTAGTCATACTAGTAGTAGTAGTAGTAGTAGTAGTAGGAGGAGGAGGAGGAGGAGTAGTAGTAGTAGTAGTAGCAGTAGTAGTAGTAGTTGCTGTTGTAGCGGTATAAGTCGCAGTACACGTGATAGCGACCGTAGTTTGCATGTCAGCTGTAGCCGCAGCAGTAAGAGTCGTGCTCAGCGTAGCTGTAGCGGAGGAAGTTGTGCTAGTGGTAGTGGTACTGGTATTCATAGTGCCAGCATGGGTAGCTCAGGCTTTGGGCGCAGTGTGTAGTCGTAGAGCCGTTTTCACGTGGCACGCGCTGTATGTGCAAGTTTTCGGCGTAGTAGTAGTCCTAGTAGTAGTAGTAGTAGTAGTAGTAGTAGTAGTAGTAGTAGTAGTAGTAGTAGTAGTAGTAGTAGTAGTAGTAGTAGTAGTAGTAGTAGTAGTAGTAGTAGTAGTAGTAGTAGTAGTAGTAGTAGTAGTAGTAGTAGTAGTCGTAGTAGTAGTAGTAGTAGTAGTAGTAGTAGTAGTAGTCGTAGTCGTAGTAGTCGTAGTAGTCGTCGTAGCAGTAGTAGTAGCAGTAGTAGTACTAGTAGTAGTACTAGTGATAGTAGTAGTCGTATTAGTAGTACAAGTAGTAGTAGTGGTAGCAGTAGTAGTAGTAGTAGTAGTAGTAGTAGTCGTCGTCGTCGTCGTCGTCGTCGTCGTCGTCGTAGTCGTAGTCGTAGTCGTAGTCGTGGTCGTTGTCGTCGTAGTCGTAGTAGTAGTAGTCGTAGTAGTAGTAGTAGTCGTAGTAGCCGTAGTCGTAGTAGTAGTAGCAGCAGTAGCCGCACTAGTAGTAGGAGTAGTGGTAGCAGCGGTTCAAGAGGCAGTAGCTGTAGCCGCACTGCTTCGGACTTGTGGTAATGGTGGATGTATGGGTCGAAGTAGAGGAGGTCGCAGTAGCACTCGTAGTAATAGTATCTGACAACTCGTAGGTCCAAGTCGTTCCTCGCTTTGGCTTATCATTAATAGTTGTGGTAACGGTTGTACGGCGGCAGTACCAGGAGTAGTACATGTAGTCTTCGTGGTTGAAGCATTGTGCAGTCGTTGCCTCGATGCGCTCAGTAGTATGGGTACTCGTGGTAGCGTCCAGTGTAATCCAAGTAACGATTGTATCATGTGTAGCCGTACTAGTCTCAGACGTACTTCAGAGGAGCAACAAAGACCACCCCACCGAGAACCCGTCGGCGGGGGCGGTCGACCCCTGGGCGGTGGCACAACCGAGCGTCACCCAGTATAGGACGACTCTCATTCGCGTCACCGCCCAGGGGTCGCCGCCCCCCCCCAAAGCTGGGTTCTCGGTGGCGGTGGTCCACGCTTCTCCACTGAGCACTTCCGGGCGTGGTCGTCGTGGCGTCCGCCGGAGCCGACGGCGTTGTCGATTCATGTGGTGTGGTAGTGTTCAATCTGGCCTGTACCTCTACAGGAGGCATTTTCAAAAATAGTCCAACAAAAGTCTGGGGTCGATGTTTTGATTTTTTTGGCTATGTCTGGGCGTCTTTCTAAACTATGTTTTATTCGGGGGCGGAAAAGAGGGGGTGATGACTCGGGGGCGGCCATGATATTTCCCCAGATTCCATAGCGCCTCTTCTTGCTTCATTACGTCCCTGGCCCCCCCGCTGCGCCGCGCACATGCCGCCGGTCATGAGTTGCACCCCCCCCTCTTGGACACCCCCCTCTTGGCCGCTCCCGACTTATTCTTCGTTCACAGTCCGCCTGAAGGAGGACATGCCCGACCTACCGGTAGTGTGAGCGGATTTTCTTTTGCAGCTCTTGTGGCTCGCCGGGTGCCCCGCTCGGGAGGGCCCACGCGAGCCCGCGGGGCGTGGAGTTTCAGCCACCCGCACGGGGCGTTGGGGGGAGGAGGGAGGGCTTCTCAAAAGCACCCCCCCTGCTTCTTAGAAGGGCGCGGACCCTCTCTGTAGACGTAAGGCCGGCGCCTTCTAAGAAGCAGCTTCCCTCGAAGGAGCCCTCTCCCTTCCCTCCACCCCCTGGTGCGCACCGCCAATCGTTAGTGGTTTCCCCTCGCGGGTCGATGCCAGGGGAGCGCCTGGCACCCGGGCTGAACACGCGCCTTGCTCAGGCTCGTCGCAGGTGCGGGCACCGTGCGCCCTCTCCCCACTCAGGAGGAAAAGAAACACACAGACACAATTAATCCTGGATTCCCCAGAAAATATGGGAAAATATGGGAAGTGGGCGGGAAGACAGAAACCCAGAAAATATAGGAAAATATGGGGAATCTTTTTATTTGTGTGTATTTATTTGTGTGTCCCAGGGCCCCTTCACCCACGGGCTGCGGCCTGAGCTCGTCGTCGGTGTGTGGGCACCGTGCGGCCTCTCCCCCACGGGCTGCGGCCTGAGCTCCTCCCTTGCGCTCTGGCGCGTCGCCCGCCTGGAGGAGAGAGCAATCACAAAAAGAGTGCGGTTCGTGAAAGGTGGAGGAGGAGGAGGAGCAGGAGGAGCAGGATGATGACGAGGAGGAGGAGGAGGAGGCGGGAGGCGGAGGGCGGAGGGCGGAGGAGGAGGAGGAGGAGGAGGCGGATGGAGGAGGTGGCGGAGGCGGAGGCGGAGGCGGAGGCGGAGGCGGCAGCAGCGAAGCAGGAGGGTGCGGCAGAGGGTCTCTTAGCAGCGGCAGGAGGGTGCAGCAGCTGCAGCCGCAGGGCTGCTGCCTCGCGGCGGCGCGCCGCCCCGCGAGGCCAGCGGCCCGGCGGCGGCGGCGGCGCGGGCCGAGGCCTTGCTCCCGCCGTTAGCCGCCGGCGGTGCGTGCGTGCGTGCGTGCGTGCGCGCGTGTGTGTGTGTGTGTGTGTGTGTGTGCGTGTGCGTGTGCGTGTGCGTGGCGTGTGCGTGTGCGTGTGCGTGTGCGTGTGCGTGTGCGTGTGCGTGTGCGCGTGCCTGTGCCTGTGCGTGTGCGTGTGCGTGTGCGTGTGCGTGTGCCGTGCGTGTGCGTGTGCGTGTGCGTGTGCGTGTGCGTGTGCGTGTGCGTGTGCGTGTGCGTGTGCGTGCGCGCGTGCGCGTGCGAGTGCGCGTGCGCGTGCGCGTGCGCGTGCGCGTGCGCGTGCGCGTGCGCGTGCGCGTGCGCGTGCGCGTGCGCGTGCGTGTGTGTGTGTATGTGTTTGTGTGTGTGTGTGTGTGGGTGTGTGCCCGCTCTCGGTGCTCTTTCTGCGGCCTTTCGGGTAGAGCCAGGACCCCAGGCAAGGGAACCCGGAAAGTAGCAGGACCCTGGAGCCCCTCAATGTCAAGCAGTGGCGAAGATCCCTGGCGCGCCTATAGGCGCACCAAACAATGTTCTCAGAACCTTGTGTGGTTTCCACGAAATGTTCTTAGAGCATTTCTGGCTGGAACTGCCTTGTTTTCACACATCTGGTTCATGTTCTAAGAACATCGTTTTTGTTCTTAGAACACTTTTGGTTTCTCATGACATGTCGTGGTGGGCCTACAGGAATGCCGGGACGGTCGACCTTTGCTCAAAAAATTGCCAGAGTCACTAAACCACGTCTGCCGCAGCTTTTCCCCCCCAAAAAAAAATTACAAAAAAAACACGGGCGACGGCAGTTCCAGGTCGTGGAAGGGGCGGGGGGGGGCGTCCCCCAGTAATTACACATCACTAAACCAGATCCCACTAGACCCAGTTCTGCCACCGCCCGGGCCTTTGCGTGAGCCCTGCCTGCACGAGCAACTCCAGCAGGGAAGCACGCCAGTGCTGTCTGGCCTGTGCTTTGCCTAGCACGTCTGCGCACAGAGAGGTGGCGACCTCCACGCCCCGGCCCAAGGAGGCAAGGACCATGTCCTGATGAGAGTACAAGTGCGAATGCGAATGCGAATGCCTGCAGGACGCCCCTGCGGATGATGAGGCGGTTCGAGGGGGGGAACATCTCACTCAATCGATCTCACCATCGATCTCATTCGATCGGGCTGGCTCGTCGATCTCACTTTCGATCTCACTATCGACCTCACAGTCGATCTTAGGGTCGATCCCACTATCGATCGCGCTGTCCCTATCCCTATCGACCGCACTTTCGATCTCGGTCGATCGATCTCGATATCGATCTCTCTGCCGATCTTACTGTCGATCTAATTACCGGTCGCACTGTCGGTCTCACAAGCGATCTTGTTCGATCGATCTTATTAGTTATTGAACTCGTTATTGGTATCGCAATCGATCTCGCGATCGATTCCACAATCGATATCACTATCCTTCTCATTATCGATCGCACAATCGATCACGCTCGATCGATATTACTATTGATCGCGTTTTCGGTTGCACTCTCGATCTCGCTCGATCGAGCTCCCTATCGATCTCACTATCGATCCCACAGTCGATCGCGCAATCGATCTCACTGTCGGATCTTACTATCGATCCCATGATCGACTTCAGTGTCGATCTTACTGTCGATCTCACTATCGACCTCACCATCGATCCCTACTGCCGACCTTCGGTATCACTATCGATTGCACCCGACCGATGTCACTGTTGGTCTCACTATCAATCTCGAAATCGATCTCCCATTGAATAGCACGATCGATCTCGCTCGATCGAACGCACGTTCGATTGCACGATCGATCTCGCACTCGATCTCACAATCGATCTCACTATTCCCCTCACTATCGCTTTCACAATCGATCCCTGTCGATCGAGCTCGAAATAGATCCCTATGGATCTCACTATCGATCTGACTATCGATCCCACCATCATCGATCTCACTATCTCACTATCATTCTCGCTATTCGTCGCACTATCGATCCAACAATCGAATTCACAATCGATCGTACTGTCGATTTCGCTATCGTTCTCACTCGACCGATCTCATCATCAGTCGACCGACCTCGCTCGATCGATCTCACCATCGATCCCACTATCTAACTCACACTGGATACCAATAGCAGTCGCACATGGCTGCCATCATCGATCTCACTACCGATCTCACTACCGATCTCACTTGATCGATCTCACTGTCGATCTTTAGCGATCTCACTGACGATTTCACAACCGTTCACACTATCGATTGTGCCACTGATTTCACAATCGATCTCACTATTGATCTCACCATCGGTCACACTTGATCGATCCTATTCTGTCGACCTCACCGTCGCCCTCACTATCGATCGCACTACCGATCACGATTCCTTCACTATCGATCTCGCTATCTCATTATTGATTTCAAGATGTATTCCACCATCGATGTCGCTGTCAATATTACTATCGGTCTCATTATCCCTCTCACTACCACCTCTCCTTCGATCTCACCATCGATCTCACTATCTATCTCACTGTCGATCCACTGGCGATGCTGTCATCGATCTCCCCAACCCTTTCACTACAGATCTCACTTCATCGATATCGCAATCAATCTCACTATCGATATCACCATCGATCACACCAACGGTCCTCGCTATCGATCTCACTATCGATATCATTTTCGATCTGGCTCGATCGATCTCACTATCGATTTCACCATCGATCTGGCAATCGACCTGGCTCGATCGATCCCACCATCGATCTCGCAGTCGATCTCCTTGATCAGTCTCACGAGCGTTCTCGCCCGATCGATCTCACTGCCTCTCTCACCATTGATATCACTCGATCGACCTCAGCATCGATCACATTGTCGCAGTCACTATCGATCTCACTACCGATGTTACTATCGCCCTGACATTCGATCTCAATGTCGACCTCATCAATAATCTCACGATCGATCTTACTCGATCGATCGATCCCACTCCGTCGACCTCACGATCGATCTCACTATCAATCTCAAATTAGATTTTATCATCGATCCGACGTTCGTTCTCACGATCGCTCCCACTATCGATCTCACTACCGATCTCACAATCGAATTTACTATCACTCTCATTGACCTGTCTCTCGATCTCACTCGATCGATCTGACCGTATCGAACTTACGATTGATCTCACTCTCGACCGCACTCACGATCTCACAATCGATCCCACGATCGCAACCGGTCTCGCGCTCAATCTAATGTTTGATCTCACAATGGACCTCACTTTCGATCTCACAATCGATTTTCCTTTCCCTCTCACTATCGAACTCACTATCTTTCGATCTCACTCTATCGATTTCACTGTCGACCTCGCCATCGAATTTTCAATCGATATCGCTGTCGACCGCGCACTCGATCTCACTATCTCTCCCACTATAGAACTCACAAACTCTTTCACATTCGATCTCGCTACCGATATCACTATCGCTCTCACTATCGATCTCACTCGATCGGACTTACTAGCGATCTCTCGATCGATCTCACAATCGATCTCACACTCTATTGTTCTATCGATTTCACTCTCGATCCCACCATCGATCTCACTATCGTTATCACAATCGACCCCACTCGATTCATCTCACCATCGATCTCACTATCGATCTTACGGTTGATCTCGCTATCTCCCATCATCGATCTCACTATCGATGTCACTATCGACCTCTCTACCGATTATATTGATCGCTCTATCGATCCACTTGCCGATCTCACCATCCATTTCACTAGCGGTTTCACTTTCGATCTTACTCGATTGACCTCACTATCGATCTCACTATCGACCTCACAATCGATTTCACAATCAAGTTGAAAGTCAATCTAACTATCGATCTCACTCGATCGATCTCAGTATCGACCTCACTATCGATTTCACAATCGACATCACGGGACACCACGGGATACCACGGGTCACCGCGTTACGGAACACCACGGGCCACCGCGGGACACCACGGGCCACCGCGGGACACCACGGGACACCGTGGGACACCATTGGGTCACCACGACGGGACACCCTTGGCCACCGCGGGCCAACGGGGGGGAGGGGCGGTCTTTTGGCACAGCGGTGCCCGAGCCAGAGGAGGGTTCATTCCTTCCGCCCGCCCTCGCACCTTCGCCTCGCCCGCACGGACGACACGAACACGAAACCGAAATCGATTCGTAGTACTAGTAGTAGTAGTCGTATTAGTAGTCTAGTCGTAGTGGTAGTTGTAGTTGTAGTAGTAGTAGTAGTAGTAGTAGTAGTAGTAGTAGTAGTAGTAGTAGTAGTAGTAAGAGTAGTGGTCGTAGTAGTAGTAGCGGTAGTAGTCGTACGAGTAGTCGTAGCAGTGGTGGTAGTAGTATGCAGTAGTAGTAGTAGTAGTAGTAGTAGTAGTAGTAGTAGTAGTAGTAGTAGTCGTGGTAGTGGTAGTGATAGTAGTAGTAGTAGTAGTAGTAGTAGTAGTAGTAGTAGTAGTAGTAGGGGTAGTTGTAGTAGTCTTAGAAGAAGAAGTCGTAGTAGTTGTGGTAGTCGTACAAGTCGTTTTAGTAGAGTAGTAGTAGCCGCAGTAATAGTAGTAGTAGTAGTAGTAGTTGTAGTAGTAGTAGTAGTAGTAGTAGTGGTAGTATTAGTAGTAGTAGCAGTAGTGGTAGTAGTCGTAGTAGTTGGAGTAGTAGTAGTACGTAGTACTACAAGTCGTGGTAGTAATGGTGGTGGTAGTAGTATGTACTAGTATTTGTACTTGTTGTTTTGGTAGTAATAGTCGTAGTAGTTGTCGTAGTCGTAACCGTAATCGTAGTAGTAGTAGTAGTAGTAGTAGTAGTAGTAGTAGTAGTCTTAAAAGTAGTAGCCGTAGTCGTAGTAGTAGTAGTAGTAGTAGTCGTAGTAGTAGTAGTAGTATTTCAGTCGTCGTCGTCGTGGAAGTGGTAATAGTAGTGTTAAGAGTAGTTGTAGTAGTAATAGTAGTAGTAGTGATAGTAGTTGTAGTAGTTGTAGTAGTAGTAGTAGTAGCAGTCGTAGTCGTAGTAGTCGTAGTTGTGGTAGTAGTAGTAGTAGTAGTAGTGGTGGGTGCCGTAGGCAAAACAGACACTACACTCATTAGTGGTAACAGTAGTAGTAATAGTAGTAATAGAGAAATTTGTAATAAACGCAGTCGTAGTAGTAGTAGTAGTCGTAGCCGTAGTAGTCGTTGTAGTCGTCGTAGTCGCAGTAGTGGTAATGCTACTTTTTAGTAGTGGTCGTAGCAGAGGTAATGTTCGCAGTTATAGTGGCACTAGTAGTCGTAGTAGTAGTCGTCGTAGTTGTAGTAGTAGTAGTAGCAGTAGTGATAGTAGCTGTAATACTAGGTACACACATGCATCCATCTATACGTGCATACACACATATTCATACATACATGCAAACAAACAGACATACGTACATACACGCCTATACTATACAGACATGCGTGCCTGCCTGCACGCATACATACATACATATGCACATGCATACACATATACATACATGCAGTCAAGCATGTATGCGTATACACATACGTACATACATCCATACATACGTAACTACAGACATACACATATACCCGCCTACCTACCTAAGCATGCACGTACGTTCATACGTACACGCGTACATGCATACGTACACACATTCATAAATTTCTACACACATGCATGAATACGCACGTATGGTGCACGAACATAAATATACATATGTTCATGCATCCTCTCATAGAAACATCAGAACATACACATGTATATATTCAGGCATATGGGTTCATGGGCAATTCTATATATATATATATATATGTATATATAGACAACTTCAGGTACATGAATTCAAAGTTGTACTTATATATATATATATATATATATATATATATATATTAGGAGACGCCCCCTCGGGCTTGGCCTTGTTTGTTACCCCCTCCCCAGCGTCTCCAAGGGGCCTCTAGACCGCCCAAAGGGCCCCCAAGGGCGGCCTGACGCCTTTAGACGGCACACGAGCTCTCCAAGAGAGCATATTGATACCATTCATGCCGCTGCGGAGCGCACACGTGAACCTGCGATGCACCACGGTCGTTCCCTTACGACATTCTTCACATCAGCGTTGAGAAACGTATCGGCTCTGCCATGCGAGTCGACAAGCCCATCGATACCCAGTCTGGCTATGTGAAACGCATGCTAAATTCACAAGAGCGAGCTGCTCTCCATCCATGTAGCTTGGCGTGCAGAGGAGTGCGAGTTGCGCTGGATAGAGAACGCGTTTTTTTCACACACACACACACAAACACACACACACACACACGCACACACATTCACTGCCATCCATCTCCACAGAGTTTGAGTTTGAGTGCTATCATGTGTTGCGAAGTCTTATACGATGGCTTGATTCTGAAATGGCAGCGCTATCTATCAGCGCACTTTTGGGGTGGTTTCAATTTCTAGAGTCCACCTTCACGCGGACGTCTTGGGAGTGGTCCGATATCCCCCCCTGTCCCATCTGTTCTCCCCACACTCCCTCCAGACCCTGCCTGCAGCATCTCCTGTCCGTACAGGCGATAAAGAGTTCCTCAGTGTTTCCGGGCTTCCTATAAGGCTGCTCCAAGTTGTGAGCTCGCAAGCTGCTCGGCAGTGCCCGGGCGTCCCACGAGATCAGGCGAACCTGATGCTCCAAGAGCTCGAGTGGATTCGATCCCTCCGTTCCTCCTCGCCCTCCTCCTCCTTCCCTTCCCCCCCCCCCCTCCATCCAAAAAAAACGCAGAGGGCGAGATCCTGCTGTCCTTCAAGGGGGCCACGTTCGTCGGCAGGAAGGGCCGCTTCACGGATGCCCCCCCCCTCCCGCGCCAGTTTTTGATCCGCTTCCCGTCGCGCGTGCCCTCTCCTTCTCTGCGTGTACCCATCGGTCGTTGAATGTAGGCATTATTGGATTCCATGATCCGACCTATTTGGAGCGCCTTCCTTATTCAATGATCGAGTGGTTTCCCCTCTTCCCTCCTCCTTAGGGGGCGGGCGGGCACCCAATCTACTTTCAGCGCCTTCCTACTTCATTTTTCTACCTACTTCTTCCGACCCATGGTTCATTGATGCGTCCGCGAGCTGGTCGTCCCCCGGGCTTTCAGAGTTCGTGCGCAACAGCAGAACGAGGAGGGGAAGGAGGAACACGAGTACAGGTACGAGGGGCAGAAAGCGGAGGAGGAGGACACGGAGGCGGAAGAGGAGGTGGTGAGGGTTGCCGAGGGTTTGCTGTGCCGTTGCTTGCGTCCGTGTGCCCGCACCCATGCTTATCTTCGTCTACGTCCGGCCGTATTGCCCCCTCTGTTTCTCCTTCCGCCTCTTTGTCTTTCTCTCCGTATACACACACGCATTTGCAATCGTATGTGTCTGTACGTGTGTATGTATGTATTCATGCATGCATGCATGCATACGGACACATCTAGATACATGTTTATGGGTGCGCGCACATATCGGTGCCCCTGCTTCCCTTGTTGTGCAAGAAGACTCTGGCATCGATACTTCTCTTTTCAATTTCTCTTCTCCTCACTTCTGTTCCGAACACGCAAGGGCGCCTACGAACAATCAGCGACATTGTGAAAACAAGCAGCGAACACATGGGAAACACAAATACAACCCAAAACAACACACAAAACGAAAACACCAAAACAACAACACATTACCGGCCCCTTTCCTCAGAAGTTCTCCCAGAATCGGAGTTCTTGTTTTGGAGGGGAGGGGTATCTTTGGCTTCCTAAAGAATTTTCATTGTCATTCGGCCTCCGCAGAAGGATTCTTATTGAAACTCCACAGAAGGATTCCTATTGGGATCCTCCACATAATGGTTCCTGTTGAAATCCTCCTCCGAAGGATTCGCGTTGAAATCCTCCACAGAAGGATTCAAATCGAAATCCTCGACTCAAGGCAATCCGTATTGGGATCCTCCACAGCTCCTCGCCCTCCTGCTCCTCTCCCTCCTGCTACTGCTCCTCTTCATTCTGGCCCCTCCTCTCCGCTTCGAGGTTTTACTCACCAATCTAGTTGTGAACGCAGCTCCACAACTAATTTTGCGAGGACCCCCCCGCTACGAGACATTACTCACATAACTAGTTGTGAACGCGGCTGCACAGCCAGTTTTGTGAGTAACGTGGCCTTCCTCACCTTCGTCTTCCTCCTCATCCTCCTCTTCCTCCTCACCCTCCTCATGCTCCTCCTCTTGTTCAGTCCGCCCTCTCCTCTCCACTTCGAGGGTCTTACTCACCAATCTTGTTGTGAACGCAGCTCTACAACTAGTGTTTCGAGGAACCTCCCGCTACGAGACATTACTCACATAACTAGTTGTGAACGCGGCTCCACAACCAGTTTTGTGAGTAACCTGGTCCTCCACACCTTCGTTATGCTCCTCGCCTTCCTCTTCTTCCTCACCCTCCTCCTCCTGCTCCTCCTCTTGTTCATTCTGCCCTCTCCTCTCCACTTCGGGGTTTTACTCACCAATCTAGTTGCGAATGCAGCTCTACAACTAATTCCCTACCTAGGCTCTGCCTAGAAGGGTTCTTACTCGGTTTGCTTAGAGGCCGGGCTTTGGGGCCCGCCCCGGGCCGTTCCCCCAGTATCCGCCCCGCGGTTCCCCCAGTTACGCCCCTTTAGCTTAGCGTTGCTTATCTCATCTTAGCTTTACTTATTTCATCTTGGCTGAGCTGGGGTTCACCTTAGCTCAAGTTTATCTTAGTTCGCTGAGCTTTAGCATAGCAGAGCAAAGCATAGCATAGCATAGCGTAGCACAGCATAGCGCAGCATCGCATATCATAGCATGGGTGTAATTCCCTACATAGGCTCTGCTTAGAGGGTTAGCTTAGCTTAGCTTAGCTTAGCATAGCGCAGCGCTGCATTAGCATACCATAGCATAGCATAACGTAGCCACGCATAGCATAGCATTGCGCAGCATATAATAGCATAGCATAGCATAGCATAGCATCGCATAGCGCAATTTAGCATTGCATAGCTAAGCTTAAAGGGCCGGGCAATGGGGCTCGCCCCGGGCGGTTCCCCCGGCATCCGTCCCGAAGTTCCCCCAGTGACGTTCCCTTAGCTTCGCGTTGCTTATATCATCTTAGCTTAGCTTATTTCATCTTACCTTAGCTTAGCTTCATCTTACGTCAGTTCCCTACCTAGGCTCTGCCTAGAAGGGTTCTTACTCGGTATGCTTAAAGGGCGGGGCAGTGAACCCCGCCCCGAAGTTCCCCCAGTATCCGCCCCGCGGTTCCCCCAGTTACGCCCCCTGGGTTCACCCAGCTTAGCTTAGCTTAGCTTAGCTTAGCTTAGCCTATTTCATCTTAGCTTAGCTTCGCTTCGCTTAGTTTTGCCTAGCCTAGCTTAGCTTAGCTTAGCTTATCTCCTCTCAGCTTGGCTTAGCTTAGCTTAGCTTAACATAGCTTGGCTCAGCTTGGCTTGAATTAGCATAGCTCCGCTCAACCTAGCCTAGCTTTGCTTAGCTTAACTTAGCTTATCATAACTTAGCTTACCTTAGCTTAGCGTAACACAGCATAGCGCAGCGCAGCATTAGCACAGCAGATCATAGCATAGCACAGCCAAACATAGCATAACATAACATGTCATATCATAGCATATCATAGCATATCATACCATACCATAGCATAGCACATCATAGCGCAGCATATCATAGCATAGCATAGCATGGCATAGCATTGTTTAGCATTGTACAGCGCAGCATATCATAGCATATCACAGCATAGCATGGCATATCATAGCATAGCATAGCACAGCGCCAGGACGCATAATATATGTAGGTGTAGGCGTAGCTGTGGATGTAGGTGTAGATGTAGATGCAGGTGTACATGTAGGTGTAGATGTAGATGTAGATGTGAGTCTCGCTGTTGATGTTGATGTAGATGTAGATGCAGGTGTAGATGTAACTGTAGCTGCCAGTGTAGATGTATATGTTGCTTTCCTAAATGCTTCAACTCCTAGGTCGGGTCGCACTGGGATAATTATTCGAGGAACTTCCAGCTACGAGACATTACTCCCAAAACTAAGTGAAAACGCCGCTCCACAGCTCTATTTGTGTGAGTAACGTATTCCTCCTCACCTTCGTTCTGCTCCTCACCCTCACCTTCTTCCTCCTCGCTTCCCTCCTCCTACTCCTCCTCTTGCTCATTCTGCCCGCTCCCTTCCGCATCGAGGCGTTACTTACTCACACATCTAGTTGTGAACGCAGCTCCACGCGTAATGTTGCGAGTGACCTCCCACTGCGATATATTACTCCCAAAACTCAGTGTGAACGCCGCTCCACAACTAGTTTTGTGAGTAATGCGTTCTTCCTCACCTTCGTCATGCTCATATTCCTCCTCTTCTTTCCCCTCACCCTCTTCATTATGCTGTTTCTGCTCCTGTTCAGTCTGCCCTCTCCTTTTCACTACGAGGCGTTAGGCGCGCAGCTCCGCAACTAGTTTTATGAGCAACCTCCCGCTACGAGACATTACTCTCAAAACTAAGTGCGAACGCCGCTCCACAATTAGTTTTGTGAGTAGTGTGTTCCTCCTCGCCTTCGTCATGCTCCTCACCCTCCTCTTCTTCCCCCTCACCTTCCTCAGCCCCTCTGGCCCAAGGGTCCTGTGGATCCTGGGTCTGCCGCGACATACTTCAGAGGGGGCCGTATTGCGGCGGGCCATGTCATGGCGCGCAGCCGTGCCTTGGCGGTCGGGCGAGGCGCGGGAGCACCAGGACTTCGCGGCCGCGGTGGTGCGCGCGGCGGTGCAGGGCGCCATGCAGGCGGCGGGGGGCCCGAGCCGCGGCAGCAGGCGGCTGGCGGGCAACCTCGCGAAGGCGTGGCCGTTGGTCAGGCCGAGCAGGGCCTCTTCGCCCCAGGCCCTTTGGCGCTGGAGGACGGCCACATCGAGGGCCCTCCTGGGCATTGGGGGCCGACGACGGCGAGGACGACGTTGCCCCCTTCTCCTACTCGCTCTACCACCGGAGGCGCTGCGGGCACGACCGCGAAGGCGCCGAACAAGTTCGTGACGGTGGCCACGAGGTGGACGCGCTGGATGGTGGCAAAGTCGACGGCCAGGACCGCGCGCTCGCGCTCCAGGTCTGCTTCGGCGGCGCGCTCACCGAAGATGATGGCCTCGGCGTCGGTAGCCTCGTCGGCAGCGGGCTGGAGCAGCGCCCCGCCAGGTGCTTGGGTGGGCGCGAGGCCGCAGAACCATGCGGTGGAGAGCAGAACCGAGCAGGAGGGGCAGGAGGTGAAGAAGGAGAAGAAGAGCGAGACGCGGACGCGTCGGACTCGGACCCCGCGCGTGGTGGACTAGAGGGCGATGCAGGGCGTGCTGCAGCTGATCAGGCACCAGGGCTGGCGCCGGCTCCCGAGTGTTTCGCGATTGGCGGCAGCGCGGAGCCAGAGTCCATGGGCAGCCCGCGGGGCGAGCTGTTCGACTGGTACGACGGCGAGTTCGAGACGGAGTTCCAACATAACGAGGTCAAGCAGCTGGCGGACATCCCGCCGTTCTCGCAGTTGCGGGCGGAGACGGCCTGTCAGTCGGCGGCGCGGGAGGAGAAGGTGTGGGAGGTGATCATCATAGAGAGCGGGGGCTGCTACTTGCGGGGGCAGCAGGCCGAGGCGGCCAGGCGACCTGCGCGCGGATACGGTCATCGGCGTGGTCGGGCTGCAGACGGAGGTTGGCGGTCCCATGGCGGCGGTGGTGGAGGAGAAGGAGAGTGCGCTGGTGGGCGCTGTGACCTGCGGGGGGGGTCACGGCCATCGGCATTGCGGCCGGAGCCCTTTTTGGTGCTGCTGCGGAGCCTGATGGGTCACCAGGCGCCCGCGGCGCTGCGGCAGGCGTGGTCGGGCCGCAGGCGGTGATTGGCGGTCCACAGATGGCGGCGAAGGGGAAGGAGAGTGCGTGGGGCGCGGCGACCCGCGAGATGGTCTTGGCGAGCCTCCACGAGATGCTCGGACTGGTGACCAGCGGCGGGATGAAGGACGACGGCTTCAAGGCGTGGATCCTCGAGGAGATCGTGGCCTGATCAGGCCCGCCCGTCGGCTCGGGCGACGCGGGCGGCAACGGCGCGATCTTTCTGGAGAGGAAGCTCACTGGCGAGGATGTCGCCGAGATGATCCGCTTGGCCGTCGGCGAGATCGAGGTCGGGACTCCCGAAGGGGCGCCTTCGTCAGTCCTCAGGCCCGAGTGAGGCCGCGGGCCCCGGGGGGGGGGCCTACCCTGCGGGGTTTGGGGCTCCTTGGGCCGCGGTTTTGGGGCGGTTCTTTGCTGCCTGGCCCTTGTTGGGCCTCGGTTTTGGGGCGGTCGAAGCTGCCCTGGCCCTTTGGGGCCGTCGGCCCCGCCGAACCTGTGGGTGCTGGCACCCTCCCTGGGGCGGGGCGTCTGCGCGTGCGTGAACGATGGGGTCGCCCCTCTCACCGGTTGCCGAGCTCCTCACCCTCCTCTTCCTCCTCAGCCGTCTCTTCCTCCTCCTCCTTTTCCCCCTCCTGTATGTGTATATATATATACACAAATATATACATATGGTGCACGCGTGTAATCTCAGCGTAGACAGTTTCCACATTTTGAGCGTCGACGGGCGCGATGTAAGGTGGACGTTCCCTTGGGGGCTCTTGCGCCGCTTGCCGCTTCGAGCGCCGCGAGGTGACGTTCGGATCCAAGAGGGAGGAGGAGGAGGGGGAGGAGGAGCAGGAGCAGGAGGAGGAGGAGGAGGAAGAGGGGGTGGAGGAGGACGAGGAGGAGGAGGAGGGGAGGAGGAGAAAGAGGATGGGGAAGGTGAGGAGGAGGAGGAGGAGGAGGAGGAGGAGGAGGACGACGACGACGACGACGAGGAGGAGGAGGAGGAGGATGTGGGAGGGGAGGAGGAGGACTGGACTGGACTGGAGCAGTCGCGAAGCGATGGGAAAAATCACGCTGGCCTTGCCCGAGCCCGCGGCGAAAAGGAAGGCTCCGATGACGAACTCTGGATGTGCCAACGGTGAAAGAAACGCATCGAAGGACGTGATCGTACGACCTGAAAGCTGAAGCATACGGAACACGGGGATGCCGTAGCTGAGTCCCTCCAACACGCCACATCCCAGAACCGACCAGAAACAGCGACATCGTTCACTCATCAGGCCCATTCTGGCGCAAAAGTTGTCCAGGCGAAGGACCCGACCGTATGCAGTTGTGACTCGCGCAGTTGTGGGAACCGTATTCGGTGGAACCCCGCATGGGGCCGCGAAGCGTGTGGGGGTTGTGCCAAAACCAGGGGTGACGCCCGACTGTGAGCGTTGCCACTGGGGGGCCCCCATATGGGGCCACGAAACACGTCAAGGGTGCGCCGAAACGGGGGTGACGCCCGCGTCTGAGCATTGCCATTGGCGCCTTCGGTGGTGGGGCTCCGTATGGGGCCACGTGCGAAGGGTGTACCCGCACGGGGGTGACGCGCACATGCGAACTGCGCGATTGGGGCCTTTAGGTGGAGCTCCCATATGTGGCAACGACGCCTACATGCGGACTGTACCACTGGGGCTTGAGGTGGGGCTCCCCATTGTGCCACGAAGGTCGCGAGGGGTGCGCCGGAAGGGGGGCGACGCCCACATGCGAACTGTGCGGCGTCAAATGGCTTCTTATGGGGCAACGAGACGTGTCAAGGGTGTGCCAAAATGGGGCGGCGCCGCCGTGCGAACCGTGCCACTGGGGCATCATGTGGAGCTCCCCGTGGTGCCGCGAAACGTGTGAGGGGTATGCCAACGTGGGGCGGCGCCGCCATGCGAACTGCGCCACTTGGACATTAGGTTGCGCTCTGTATAGGGCCACGAGAAACGTGTGAGGGGTGCGCCAAAATGGGGGGGCGGCGCCATGCGAGGTCCGCCACTTTGACTTCAGGTGGAATTCCCCATGGGGCCATGAAGCGTGTGACGGGTGTGCCAAACACGGGGCGGCGGCGCCATGCGCGCTGCGCCACTGGGACCTTAGGAGGAGTTCCCTATGTGGCCACGAAGCGTGTGAGGGGTGTGCCAAAATAGGGTTGCAGGGCCATGCGGACTGCGCCACTGTGACCCTCGGTGGAATTCCCCATGGGGTCGCCAAACGTATGGGGGCTGTGCCAGAATGGGGTGGTGGCGCCATGTGAGCTGCGCCATTGGGGCCCATGGGACCACGAAGCGTGTGAGGGGTGTGCTAAAAGTGAGGCAGCGGCGCAATGCGAGGTCCGCCACTGTGACCTCGGGTGGAGTTAGTTCCCTATGGGGCCACGAAACGTGTGAGGGCTGTGTTAAAAATATGGCGGCGGCGCCATGCGAGGTCCGCCACTGTGACCTCAGAGGGATTAGTTCCTTATGGGCCACGAAACGTGGGAGGGCTGTGTCAGAATGGGGCGGCGGCGCCATGTGAGGTCCGCCACTGTGACCTCAGGTGGAGCTCCACATGGGGCCACGATGCGTGTGAGGGGTGTGTCAAACATGGGGCGGCGGCGCCATGCGAGGTCCGCCACTGGGGCCTTAGGTGGAGCTCCCTATGGGGCCACGAAACGTGTGAGGGTGTGTTAAAAATATGGCGGCTGCGCCATGCGAGGTCCGCCACTGTGACCTCAGGTGGAGTCAGTTCCCTATGGGGCCACGAAACGTGGGAGGGCTGTGCCAGAATGGGGCGGCGGCGCCATGCGAGCTGCGCCACTGGGGCTTTAGGTAGAGCTCCCTATGGGGCCACGAACTGTGTGAGGGGTGTGCTAAAAGTGAGGCGTTGGCGCCATGCGATGCCCGCCACTGGGGCCTTAGGTTGAGCTCCCCATGGGACCACGAAGCGTGTCAGAGGTGTGCCAAACATGGGGTGGTGGCGCCATTCGAGCTGCGCCACTGGGACCTTACGTGGAGCTCTCCATGGGGCCACGACGCGTGTGAGGGGTGTGCCAAAATGGGGTGGCGGCGCCATGCGAGCCGCGCCACTGGGGCCTGAGGTGGAGCTCCCCATGGGGCCACGAAGCGTGTGAGGGGTGTGCCATACATGGGGCGGCGGCGCCATGCGAGCTGCGCCACTGGGGCCTGAGGTGGAGCTCCCCATGGGGCCACGAAGCTTGTGAGGGGTGTGCCATACATGGGGCGGCGGCGCCATGCGAGCTGCGCCACTGGGACCTTAGGTGGAGCTCCCTCTGGGGCCACGAAATGTGTGAGGGGTGTGCCACAATGGGGCGGTGGCGCCATGCGAGCTGCGCCACTTTGGCCTTGGGTGGAGCTCCCTATGGGGACACGAAGCGTGTGAGGAGTGTGCTGAAACAAGCAGATGCGGGGAGCCAAAGCAAGGAGAGGGAGGAGGGAGGAGGGGGAGGAGGAGGGAAGAGGAGGAGAAAGAGACGCGGGGCGCTGTCTTTTCAAAACGAGGACCCAACACCAAAGGATGGTTGGGACAGAAGTTATCCACCTCGCCAGGCAACGCGTATGACCCACACCGCGAGTCGATGTGACAAAGAGCCACGCGGCTGCGCCGACATGCGAACCTCAACACATGAAACAACGAGATGCAGATAATACCCCTTGTTCGGGAAAACCTTTTGTCCAAACACAATCATCCATTGAAATACACCTAGGCGGGAGGCGTCGGGTCAGTGCACGCCGGCTCCTCTGTCCCTCCCGCCTGGGATGGATAACGAAGAGACCAAGCAGGAACGTAATTACCATAAGTATGTGCACAGCATGATGAAGGACAGCACTGCGCAGTAACTCCAGGGGACGCACCAGCCGTTGGTCGCCGCCTCGCCCCTGCAATCACAAATAGCTTGGAGACCAAGGGCGCGCTTCCGCCCGGGATGGATGCCGAAGAAGAGGTGCAGGAAAAACACCCAGGATAACATGCGCAGCAAAACATAAGAAATTGTTGTGCGGCTGCTCCCAGAAATAACCACACCAAACATCGATCGACACTTGCTCCGTTAGCTTCTGGGATCGCTGTCCAAAGCCGCAGAGATTGGCACACGTTAAGCTGAGGTGAAATCGGTTCGATGCGGCCCTTATTCAATGATCTGCGAACACCACTAGTGGGTAGCGGGCTACCCCCAAGAGGGATCGCCTCCTCCACAGACAGCCCCACAATACCAATACCACGTCGAAATGATGCTACCCAATGCCCCTCAAGCGCCGACGTGGAGGCACGGACCTGGGAGTCCAGTGGCAAGTGTGAGCTCAAATGGTTACGACACGCGCCTCGGGCCCCCTGTGCTTGATGAGAGGAGGAGGAGGAGGAGGAGGAGGAGGAGGAGGAGGAGGAGGAGGAGGAGTTGGAGGACGCGGGCTGCGGCGGAGAACCGCCTTTGCGCCCGCACTGCGCAGGAGGAGGAAGAGAGACAGTGCCCCACGTCGGCCCCAAGCGTGCAGACGGAGGTCTCGAGCTCATTTTCGCACCAGGTGGCCGACCTCAGAGGCCTCCTTTCATCTTGTCCCGTTCGCCCTCCCGCTGCTTTTCATCCTCCCCTTTAGGATGCAACTCCTAGTAGGCTCAATTCGGCATCGGCGCTGGTATATTCGTGGTCCAAAGCGGGCCTGGTCCAGCGCAATACACTTATATCTGGCATTGTCCCGTGCTCAACCCCAGGCCCGAGTCAGCCTACTCTGCTCTACTGGTCCCTTCATCAGGGTGACTCGCCCTCATTGGTTCTTGCGAAGACCTCCCAGGAGTTGCCTCTTACCCCCTTCTCGGCTGCGAGCGAGGGGGCGAAGTGAGAAGGAACAGGCCTTCTCAGAAGTCTCGGAAGCACCCCAGCCTTCTGAGACGTTTCCTACAGTGGAGACCAATGCCAAGAAACACCCTGCTTGCCTCCAGGCTGCCCTGGGTTTCTTGGGTTTCGATGGCTCTGCTGTGGAAAGCGTGACGTTCCCACATCAAGAATACATGGACGTCCTGAGGTCTCGGGTTGGGTCTCGTGTGGAAGGTTTCTTGTGGACTGGCCTCAATTGTAAGCCTTCCCCCAAGCATTATGATGTTCCAACCTATTTTAGCCTTGACCACCAGAAATAATTTCGAGCACCAGAACAGACAAGTGCAGAAACTTGAGGGTTTTCACCTGTCGGGCCCTGGGGGACACTCGTCCGACACTGTTTCGACACTGCCTCGACACTCTTTCGACACTTTTCCGGGTGCTCGAAATGATTATTGGGATGTGGTCCTTAAGTGCGATGGTAGCAACACAACCCAAGCACAGCACACATCCCCAGAAAGCCCGAGGCCCTCCGAGAAGACCCGCAGCCTTCTGCGAGAGCCAGGCTTCCCCTGCTCGCTTCCCCCCCCTCGCTCGCCGTCGACCCTATTCGTTGTTGCGCGGGCCCCTGACCTCTCGACCACTCCCCCCAGGACTTGTGTTTTTCCATCGCGCTCCTCCTCCTCCGCCTCCTCCTCCTCTTCCTCCGCCTCCTCCTTCGCCTCCTCCTCCGCCTCATCCTCCTCCTCCTCCCCCCAAGGCAAGGCGTCCGTAGCCATTTTGGCTCAAGCCTGCTTTGGGCGCCAGGCGGGCTGTTGCTGCCCCCTGCCGCGGCTCGGGCGATGGCGGCGGTCCTTCCCCTCGTCGGGGATCAGGCGGCGTTGCTTGCGCCGCTGGTCAAGGCGGCAGCTGCTGCGGCTGCTGCAGACGGCGGCGGGCGGCAGGTGGTTGCCGCCGCTGTCGCTTCGGCCCTTCGCGTGGGCGCTTCTCTCCTCGCCCCGCGCCTGGCTTCCGCGGTGGACGAGGAGGTGGCGGCGAGGGAGGAGCTTGGAAGGCCTCATCTGACCGAGATGGTGCGGGCGGGCCGCGAAGGCGTCGTGGCTCGGCCCTCTGGGGCCAGTCGCGCCTTCCGCGGCTGGGCCCAGCACGCGGATTTCGGCGCAGGGCCGCAGGCGGTGCTTGCCACGGCCGGCGAGGCCCGGCGCCGGGCGCGTGGCCGCCGTCGTGGGGCTGGCGATGCAGCGTCGGCTCCCGCCACGGACGCTTTGGAGGGCGACAAGGTGGAGCTGAAGTCGAAAGTCTCATTGCACCCCTGCGCTCAGCGGATGGGGGAGCTGATGAAGAAGGACTTAAGTGCGCCCCTGGATGCCAGGCCACCCTGGAGGTGAAGGCGGTGAGGTCGGCCGTCGACGAGCTGGCCCTGGATAACACTCGGCTGTGCAAGGGGGAGACCAAGTGCAACTCGAAGAGGCTCGGCGTGAAGGATCCCAGGGAAACGGTCCAGGAGCAGCTCGACGGGGTTTCTGCCCTGGCCTTCAGTCCCAGGCAACCTGTTTGCCCTTGGAGCCTGTTCGTCAGCGGTGCACTGTAAAAAGCAGCTCGACGTGGACGTGGACTCGGAGCTGCCGAAGGAGGCGTCCCTCAAGGTCCAGGTCGGCAGAAAGGCTGCTGACCTCGATCCGCCCCTGGCCCAGTACGGCCTGGCCCGCGTCGTGACGGCCGCCAGGAAGTACGAGGCCATGCAGCAGGCGGCCTGCGGCGTCCAGCAGGATAAGAACGCCTTGGCTGAGGCGCAGGCTTGTTTCGACGCGGCCGTTGATGATGCTGTCGACGCTGCCTCGGGCATGGAGGAGGACGAGCGCACGGCGTTCATGGTGAAGCTCGGCCTCCCGCCCTAGAAGGTGGCCTTGTGGTGAGTGCCGCGGAGGCTCGTGCCCTCCTGCGGCACTCCTGAGTCGGTGCTGTCGCGGAGGCTCGTGTTCCTCCTGCGGCGGTTGCAGTCGCGGAGGCTCGTGTTCCTCCCGCGGCTGTCTCTTCGCGCGGAGGCTCGTGTTCCTTCTGCGCCGCTGCCGTCGCGGAGGCTCGTGTTCCTCCGCGGCGGCCGTCTTGGGTCGCGGAGGCTCGTGTTCCTCCTGCGACCCTGCCTGCTGAAAAGGAGAAGGATTGAGGCCACGTGAGTGGCAAGGCAGCAGAATCCAGCAGAATCCTCCTCCCAAGGCCCCGGCACGGGCCACGAGAGGCCGACAAGGATGAACAGCCTCAGCCTCGATGTTTCTGAGACGCCAGGATACGTGGGTCTGCCGCCTCCCCTTTAAGTCGGGCCTGTCCCTCTACAGGAGGCATATCCAAAACTAGTAAGAACACAGTCTGGGGGCGATGCTTCGACTTTCCGGATCAGCTCCGGAATCCTTTCGTTTTGACTTACTGTGCTCTACCCCTCGTCCCAAGTGCGCCTATAGCCCGAGGCGGGAATTTATCCATATCCACCGCCTGGAGGGCCAGTTTTTGGAGCCTCGGCAGGCGGTGGATATGGACATCTTCGGACCCCCGGGGGCCGAAATCTATCCGTATCCACCGCCCGCTGGGGCACCAGGGCGTGGGCTCCCAGGCGGTGGATATGGATAAATCCCCGCCTCGCATGTAGGGGGACATGGCCCGACCCGAGCCTCCCCCGCGCAGGACCTGCGGAAGCCGCCCACGTCCTTCTCCGGCGACGCCTTCGGCGGGGCGGGGCGCTCGGCGGGGCGGCCGGGGAGGCCGCGGCCTCCCCGGGGAGGAGGGGGAGGAGGAGGAGGAGGAGGAGGAGGAGGAGGAGGAGGAGGAGGAGGAGGAGGAGGAGGAGGAGGAGGAGGAGGAGGAGGAGGAGGAGGAGGAGGAGGGGGGGGGGAGGGGGAGGGGGGAGGGGGAGGAGGAGGAGGAGGAGGAGGAGGAGGAGGAGGAGGAGGAGAGGAGGAGGAGGAGGAGGAGGAGGAGGAGGAGGAGGAGGAGGGGAGGAGGAGGAGGAGAGGAGGAGGAGGAGGGGGAGGGGGAGGGGGAGGGGAGGAGGAGGAGGAGGAGGAGGAGGAGGAGGAGGAGGAGGAGGAGGAGGAGGAGGAGGAGGAGGAGGAGGAGCAGGAGGAGGAGGAGGTGGAGGCGGCGGAGGAGGAGGCCGAGCGTTCGGCGCTCGGCGAGAGGGGCGCCGCGGCCTCCCTGGGGAGGCCGCGGCGCGGGGCGGGCCTGGGCCGGGCGGCACTGGCTGGGGTGGGGAAGGGGGGGGCGGGCAGGAGACCACGAGGCCCAGGAGAAGGGGTAGGCAGACGAGGAGGAGGAGGAGGAGGAGGAGGAGGAGGAGGAGGAGGAGGACGGGGAGGAGGAGGAGGAGGAGGAGGAGGAGGAGGAGGAGGAGGAGGTTGAGGAGGGGGGAAGGTCAGAGGATGAAGAGGTACCCATACCGCTACCCTCCCCCCGGTTTCCCCCTTCTTGGGCCTTCTCGGGGGCCCTCGTCGCCATCGCCCGAATCGCTTGGAAATTCTTGACAGAGCGCACTCTGGGAGATGCCCGGGGATCGAAGAAGAAAAACATGATAAACATAACGTTGGGCGCTCTGCGCGGATCTCTTGGATCTGCGCTGGGCCCTCCGGCGGCGCCTCTGGCGCCGCCCCTGGCGCGTTCCGCGCGCCAGGGACGGGGGTCCAGCGCGGATCCGAGAAATTCGCTCGGACCTCCAAAAGTTTATGTTTTTGCAGTTTTTGGCTGCTCCAGGGGAGCAGCTGTATCGGTACCTGTGGATCTCCCCCGACGAGTTGTTTGGTTGCCGTCGCGCCCGCGGCCCTCCCGGGAGCAGACCTCTCCGCCGCTCGCCTCGCCGCGCCCCTTGGAGCCGCGAGCAGTGCGCGCGCCTCCCCGGCCGCGCGCACCGCGCGCGTCGCCGTGAGCGGCGGCGTCGGGGAGCCAACGAGCTGCCAGATCGAGGCCGGCGCGGGGAGCATCTCGCGGGCGGGGGCGCCATCGATGTGGGCGAAGGCCTCGCCCCCACTGTCAGGAGGAGGAGGGGGAGGAGGAGGAGGAGGAAAAGGAGGAGGAAGAGGAGGAGGAGGAGGAGGAGGAGGAGGAGGAGCAGGAGCAGGAGGAGGAGGAGGAGGAGGAGGAGGAAGAAGAGAGGAGGGCCATGGAGGCTGAGGGACGCAGGGAGGGGGAGGATGGATGAGGGGGGACGGTGCAGGGAGGCCCTCTCCCTTGCACTTCTCCTTCTCCCCTTTTGACACCCCTCCACCTCCCTCTCCACTTCCCCCTCTGTGGTGGCTCCTGGGAGACGTGTATACATGGGGTGCCGCCCTCCTCCCTTTCTGTTCTTGCAGCGGCTGGCGCGCGCCCGACTGGCACACCGTGGATGTGGACGATGGAAGGGATGTAGCGGGGACGTGTCAGGAGGAGGAGAAGGAGGAGGAGAAGGAGGAGGAGGAGGAGGAGGAGAAAGAGGAGGAGAAAGAGGAGGAGAAAGAGGAGGAGAAAGAGGAGGAGGAGGAGGAGGAGGAGGAGGAGGAGGAGGAGGAGGTGGAAGAGGAGGAGGAGGAGGTCTGGTGAGACGCGCGGGGTCACTCTGCAGGACGTCTAGGGCCCAGGGCCTGGAGGGCCCTCCTGGAGAGGAGATCGGCAGCACTGCCGCCCTGTGCCCCTCCCAGGGGTATCTCGGGGCCGCCAGGCGATGCTCCGACGTCGCCCTCGCTCGGTGCCGCCTCGCAGCAGCGCGGCCCTGCCTGGACTCTCTCCCGCCTCGGCTGCTGGTGTCCGTGCCCCGCCGAGGCCCTGAGCATCTCCTTCACGGCACGGTGGGATGCCCTGCACCAGTGGAGCATGCCGCCGCGCAGTCTTCCCTCAGGGCGGGGAGCCGTGCTCGGCGTGTGCACTGCGGTGCGAGCGGCGTGCGATTCGAGCGCGACTGCGAGCGACGGCCACGGGTGTGGGCGAGGATGCGAGTACAGACGGAGAGACGCGTGCGAGGGGTACCTTTGAACCGGCAGCTTGCACCGAGAACGTTCTAGCCTTGCCCGTGTTGCTCGCGCGTGTGTCCACCGCCGCGTGTGCTGCTCAAGAGGCTCACGTCATTCCGCCGACCCCCGGCAGAGGCGGTGTGCGGCGCTCCCGCTCTCGCACGCGCTGCCCGTCGCTGCCCGTCGTGCCGCCGTGTCCTCCTCTGCCTCTGCCTCTGTCGGTCTTGTCGTGCAGTGTTTCCCGGACGCGTGGGCACCGCCGGGTGTGTCGTGTCGCCCCCTCAGCCCTGCGCTCCCCCCCCCCGCCGCTGCCCCTCGCCGCCGCGCCTCGCCGCAGGAGCCGCGTCGTAGACTTCGGGGGCGGCAAGTCCTCGGACCAGCGGCCCCCAGCGTGATGTGGCCGTCGCATTTGCCGATGCCTGGCGGAGGGAGGGAGAGAGAGAGAGAGAGGGAATGTACTGGGAGATCACGCGTGCTGGTAGTTTCGCATGCTTTATACATACACATACATGTGCAGTGGCATCCAGAAAAGGCGAACTGAGCCAGAGGCAGGGCGATTGTATACATGCAGTCGCCACGCCTCGTGCTACCGGCCGCGCGTGTAAGCATGATCATATCATTGACGTAGATTGACGTTTTGTTGGCAATTCGCGTTGTGCACCCTGCTCCTCGAAACGTCGCACGGTAAAGCCATGATGGCGTATGTAAGGGAAACACGCAGCGAAGCTTGCACTTCTTTCGCTTCGAGGTGCGCGCGCCCCCCCCTTTCCCGACGTATTCCTCTCTTCTCCCTTTGCTCTCCCGCTTCCTATCTTCTGCCTGTCTTTGTCTTGCCGTCTCTGCCTCTGTCTCCGGCTCTCTCATCTTGTCAGTATGTTTGGTCCTCTCTCCCTGTCGCTCTCCCTCTCCCTTCCCTCTCTCCTTCTTTCCCTCTCTTTCCAGTTTCGGCTCGCGAGGTGTGCCCCCTGGGTGCCTGCCAGCGCAGGCGAGGGCCCCCCCGCGCGCGCCGAGATCAGCGCTCGGCACGACGCCGCCTCGGGAGGCGGCGGCACATCACCGAGCGCGACCCCGCCGAGCTGCGGATCGCGCGCTGCTGCACGCCTGGGCGGGCAAGGCCCCGCCCCGCCTCCAGGCCCTGCTGCAAGGCGCGGTTGCCAGGCTCAACCAGCACCACGGCTCTTCCTAAGGCAATATGGTGCCGCAGCCAGCAGATGATGACAAACTGCGGGTCCTTCGTGGACCACGCGAACCAACATGGACCTGCCTCAGCTGCACCACGACTGCAAGCTGGGCATGCGCATTGTTTGCCGCTGTGGGATGGTGGCGCCATACACTGGTGCAGCGAGCAAAGAAGGACGACAAGAACGACAGAGATACATATGCAGGAGGGCCCCCATCGTGTCGCTCGCCGTCCAAGTCGGTGAGAGGGATAGGTCTACGAGCATCGCTTGCGCCATGGTCTCAGGAGGCAAAGGAAATGGCCCAAATCCAGAAACTGTGCAAGCAGCTCCTGGCTGAGAACGAGAAGCCCAAGAAGGCGCAGGGTCAGAAGCATGCAGAGTTCTTGGAGACCGACGACGGCGAGGAAGGGGACAAAGTGGCGGGTCAATCTTCCTACGCCCAGCGCGCGGAGCTGCAGGCACATATCACCAAGTATGAGCAGACGATCAAGCTGCACAAGGAGGACGGCGAGGACGAGCTGGTGCGTGCGTGACCTTCAGAAACAGCTGGGGGTGACCAACGTGCAAGTCCAGGCGCTGCGCGCGCCTGCGATGGCCCACAAGCAGTGCACGCAGAAGCTGGAGTGGGTCAAGAAGCAGATCAGCACTGCCAAGTATGACATACAGTCTTGGCAGCAAAAGTTCGATAAGGTGCAGAAGGGGCTGGAGAAGAACAAGGACTTCCTCGACAGCAACCAGGCTGAGGAACAGGTACTCAGGGCACACGGCGCAGCTCAGTGGAACGGCTGAGAATAGCGTGGACGTGCTCCCAGGCATCCTGCACATCGACCCAGAGAGTGACCAGTTCAAAGAAGACCCAGACCTTTTGCGTTTCTACAAGCCGGTTGCGGCATACCCATTCTTCAGCAAGATGCAGGGAGCATGGCGGCAGATCATGGCGCCCCAAGTTGGCTAAGACGACAAAGCTCCTGTACCTTCCCCTCATCGCGAGCCTGGTGTCCAACCTCGCGGCGGCGCAGCCGACGGCGAACGTGGGCGCAATGCAGGCGGATGAGCTCGAGGTGATGCGAAGCGAGCTACTGAGCTCCTGCGGGGGAAGTCTGACGTCGAGGAGCTGCGCCGCGCCATGCGCACAAACCGGAAAGACGGTGAGACGCTGTCGGTCAATCCCGAGCAGCTCGCCGAGATGGCCATTAACATCCAGAACACGAAGCATCGCAAACTCGACAGCGGAGGAGCGGCCAAGACAGGAGGTTCCTAGCACAGCTATCGCAGGGAGGCGGCCACCTGCAGTCGCGGGGTTGCGCGCTGAACGTAGCGCGCCAGCTTAAGCAACCACTCAGACTGAGGTCATTGAGCCGCATGTCATCGAGACGTGCAGCGCGACTCAAGGGAAGCAGAGATTGAAGATTAGGCAGAGCTGCGCAAAGTCCCACATCGTGCTGGCGCAAGAAATTGGCTGTCACGACTGGGAGTGCGGGCCGACCTTGGGCGCGGCCCTCCTGCTCTCCTGCTCTTCGGGCTGGGCAGGGGGAGGGCCCCGGGCTGCCACTTTGCCCGCCGCCTCTCCGCCACGCCGCTCGCCGCCGCCCCCCCCCCCCCCCCCCCCTCTGCCCCCCCCCCCCACTTTCCAGTTCCCCCTCCCCCCCTCCTCTGCCCTAGCCCCTCTGTCCCCCCTTCTCTCCCCCGCCTTCCCTTCCCGCGATCTCCCCTCTCCCACTCCCCCCCCTCCTCTGCCCCCCCCATTTTCCGGCCCCCGCTGGACAGGGGCAGCTGGGCGGCGGGCGCGCGCGCAGCAGAGGGATCCTTGAGGGGTAGTGTAGCGGTGCTCTCGGCGCTCAAGGCTGAGGAGCTCAGCAGTAAAGCCAGTGGGTTACGCAGGAGGGATGCGCAGTGGGTCTGCGACGCGTCGGCGTGGATGTTCCAATTAGTTCTGAGCATATCCATGGCGGGCTGGGTTGTCCCGGGCCGGGCGAGGCTCGGGCGCCGAGCAGGGGCCAGAGCAGGCGTGGCCGTCGAGACGGAGCCCCTTCGGTCTCGTCTCAAGGCGGCTCTCCAAGCTGAAGGAGGATGGGGGGACAAGCGTGCGCAGTGTGTGCAAGTGCTAAGGCCCCGAGGCGTCTGGCCTGAGCCTTGCCTGAGGTTGGGCTCCACCGTGCTCTCACCGGCGGACTCGCTGCTGGAGTGGGGGAAGCAGTTGCAGAGACAGTCGGATTGGCCAGGGCCGTGGGACACGAGCTACCATGCCTTTGCGCAGAGGAGTTCGGCCGAACTGCAGGGAGGGGCGTGGGCCAAGAGAGGCTCGGGGCCGCATGATCTCCCAGTCATGCAGAACGAGGTCTGCGTCGCCGTGGGCCAGCGGGCGCGGACGGATGCCACGACGCCAGATCTGGTGCCCAGGATTGTCTTGCAGTTGGGGGCCCCGAGCCTGGACTCCGCAGTGTGGCTACTGATGCACATCACAGGCGCTGGAACCCTGGCCGCGCGCCCGCGCGCCTGGA
Organism: Prorocentrum cordatum; assembly: GCA_963575745.1. Taxonomy (NCBI): domain Eukaryota; class Dinophyceae; order Prorocentrales; family Prorocentraceae; genus Prorocentrum; species Prorocentrum cordatum. The sequence continues at coordinate 212,628 of CAUYUJ010014872.1, forward strand.
GAGGGCTCTGCGCCGCGCCGCAGCGCAGGGAGGGGCCGGCGGGCGAGAGCGGCAGTTTCAGATTAATTATGGTTCGTGCGCGGCTGGGTCTGTTGCAGGAGGCGATCCTGCTCGGAAGACTGCAAGATGATTCCATGGCCTCCATCGCCCCGGGCCAGAGTGGCTACGCTAAAGACGTAGGAGGGGCGCGCCTCCTCTTATCCGAAATCTGTGCCGCGGCCATAGGGCAGCAGAGGGCCATCTGGCTGGCGCTCGGGGATCTGCAAAAGGCTTTCCCGCGGGCATGGCGAGAATAGTTTTTCAGGGCGCTCGCCCACCGGGCGGGGGTCACAGGCGGGGCACTGGCCATTCTCGGGTCCATGCTAGAGGAAGACCACGTGCATGCGAACCACAATTATGTGCACGTGGGAGACAGTTGTACGGGGCTTTGCCGAAGGAGGGAATTGGGGGCCCTTCTGTTTTCCCTCGTACATGGATGGCTGAGCTCTCGGTCGCCCTCGTGGACTCTGGGCTGGGGGGGGGCCTGGGGGGGCCCGTGCCGGCGCAGTGGCAGGCCAGGGAATGGTCATGCACAGGGACTCCGGTGGAGACATGGTCAAGGCAGCTTCTCGTGGATATCAGGGAGAGGCGCGAACTACCTTCGCTGCCCCTTCTGGGTGCCCATCGGGATCTGGAGGCCTCGGCCCTGCAGGCGCTTGATTGGGCTGCTCCCCGAAGGCTTCTGGCAGTACTACACGCGAACGACCCGGTGCTTCTAGCCAGCAGCATAGGGAGCATGTTGGGAGCGTTGGGGGTGTTCGCAGCGTGGGCCTACAAACACAAGGCCAGCCCTCACACCAAGGCTACCAAGCACGTGGCCATGGTGTCGGGGGGCCGCCGGTCCTTCCAGGCCTCCCAGAAGGAGGAGCCTTTGGTCCTTGCTCTAGTGGGCCAGGAGCCGATGCCCATCGCCATGGTGACCAAACATCGCTGGCTGGGTCTCCCATGGCGCAGCGACTTGGATCTGTTGGCCATGGGCAGGGATCGAATCAGCGCTGCGGCCTCCCATGCCTCCACGCTGGCGGGCTTGGTGACCCGCGAAGAGCTTGCATTATCTGCTGCGGCCGGCGTGTTCGATTTGCAAGTGGAGGCCTTTTTCAGGTTCGGCAGGTGGCTCTGGACCCCTGTGTCTGGCAGTGAGAAGGCCGCCGACGCGGCGTACGAAGGCTGGGCACGGTTGTTACTGGGCGTTCCACCATGGCGGGGGCCCGCAGCAGCGCTCGGCGAGATGGGCTGGCGCCTGTCGGGGGCTGCGCGACTGGTGGGCGATGTGGCTTCCAGGAGAGCCGCTTTGTGGGCACTTCCCGACGGGGGCCTGTGCCGAGACGTATTCCTGGGTGCGCACGGGTGGGAGGGCGCGACGTGGGCCAAGGCCTCTCAAGTTCTTCTCAGATCCTCGGGCATACCGGATTGGCCGGCATGGTCCATCCAGCACCCGGAGGGCACAAGGGATGGGTACAAGGCAGAGGTCTTGGACAAATTGGCAAGGTCCTCAGAGGAACGCTGGCGGCAGGCAGCTGGCCAGCATCTTCTCCCTCTACCGCATCTCTCCTTGCGTCCAGGTTTCTCGACGGATTTTCGGGAGATAAGGGGGCTTCCATTCCACATGGGAGGTTTTATTGGGCCCGCGGTCGTTGTCGCGTTTTCGGATGGGTGCCCTCGCGCTGGGGCAGGAGTCGGGCAGACGCTCCTGGGCACGCAGCCAAACATGCATCCTCTGTGGTATCAGAACGAGGAGCCGCACCTTTCACGTGCTGGGCGTGTGCGGGGCCGTGGGGAGGCAGCGTGCGGAGTTTTGGCGCGCCCGCGGAACACCACCACCGGAGTCGAAGGAGGCATGTGCGACGGCAATTCTAAGTTCCACACCTGACCAGCCAGGCTATGCGGAGGCCGCCTTGCTCGCGCTGGCTGTGGACACGGCGGAGGCTATGTTCTGGTCGGGTGTGGTCGCCGCGTAGCCTCCCTCCCTCCAGGGCCCTCGCTCTCTCTCTCTCTTTCTCTCTCTCTCTCTTTCTGTCTCTCCCTCTCCCCCTCCTCCTCCCCTCTCCCCTCTCCTCTCGCTCCTCGCCTTCCCTTGCTCCTTCCCACAGTCCGGTTGAGCGCTCCCTCCGCAGGGCCCTCGCTCCAGCGGGGACGCTACGGCAGCGGGCTGCGACGTCGGCCGGTCTGGGCTGGGCTGGAGGTCCCCACCGATTTCCAGGGAGGGTTTTCGTTCCCCCTCCCTGCCTGCCTGTCTGCAGTGGAGTTTCGCGCACGCTGTTTTGATTGCGGGGGCATGGGGACAGGGCGAAGCCCCCGGCAGTTGAGATGCGGACTCTCTGCCGGCCCATCCCACCCCTGACGGTCGCTGTCCCCTCCATCGCGGGCTTTCCATGCACCACAGGTGGCCATGGACCTGGCCGCCTGGAGGCACAGTGGTCGGTGTGGGGATGCTCCGTCGCGGGAGGCTTCCTCCTGCCTGGTCAGGCCCACTAAAAGCATGCGTGCCCGAGGATGCGAACGCCGCCCACTGGGCCACCCCAGCCAGCCCCAGTCCACCTTGGCTCTCCCTTTGCCTTCACCCGCCTCCCTCGCTCCCTCTCCTCCATGGCTCCTGCTCTCCGTCTCCACTGTTCTCCTGCGAGTTCGCCGGTCTGAATGCGCGCGCGACGCATTCGCACGGCTCTCATTCAACACAGAAAACTTGCATGCGTACGCGCGTTTACCCAGAGATGCGCACGTGCACACGCGCAAACATACGTGGATACACATCCTCGCAGAGGTGTGTATGCATACGTGTGCACATGTGCAGCTATACGTTTTGGCACATTCAAGCGCCCACCATGTAAGACAGGCGAATCAAGCAGTATATCTTTGCCGTGGCACGTCCACCGCATGTGTATATGTGAATTGGGGCATGAATCAGAAGTGCGCACGGGTGAGGACAACGTCATCATCTCCAACTTCGAGGACAGCAGGTCCTTGGTCGCGGACATTTACAGAGGTTCCAGTAGGAAAAGGCTCCCTAGTGCATTGGAATCGAGAGGGCATACGAAGGAAAGGAGGACGGAGCGAGGAGGAGTAGGAAGGATGGGAGGGCAGTAGGCGGTGAAGATGTTAATGAATACGAGGAGGAGGAGGAGGAGGAGGAGGAGGACGCGGAGCGCGGTGTAGTCCCTGGCTTGGGGGCTGGGGTGATACCTCCGCGTCATCATCCTCTCCAGAGCGTGGCCTGTGCTCACCAGACTTCCGCTAGACTATCTCGTTCGTTCGCTCACTCATTGTGAGTATGAAGTGCACGCGTGGTATCCCCACTTTTCTTCGATGGCCGCGCAAGCTCTTCTAACAGACCTAATCGTCGTTCCGCCTGTTTCGATGGAGCTGTTCCCCCAACCAGCTGTGAGGAATACGTTCCTAGCTGCGTGACCTGCTCTCGGATGGCTTGTTCGGGCATTCTGGGTCAAGCCCAGGTGCCTCATTGCGCAGGCCAAGGCCAAGCTCGCGCAACGCGATGTTTAACTCGACCTCTCCATACGTTGCCCAATCGCCATCATTCCCCTCACAGTGCTTGCACTTAAGTGTTGCTACGTCTTTTCCAACGAGCTGGGGCCTGTCTGGCGGTCCGGCGGCTACCTTGCTGCCGTCGAGCCCCGCCGAGTCGTCGCTGCCCGTCGACTGAGCCTGCCTGACGACTTGGCGGCTACAGTGGAGACCCGTGCCAAGAAACACCTTGCTTGGCTCCAGGGTGCCTTGGGTTTCTTGGGTGTTTATAGTTTTGCGACGGAAAGCGTGCCGTTCCCGCACCAAATATAAGTGGACGTCTTGGGGTCTCAGGGTTGGGTTTCTTGGGTAAGGTCTCTTGTGGACCGGCCCTGACAGTATAATTGCCGCCGTTGCCGCCCGTCGCGCCTTGTCGCCGCCCGTCGTCTAGGCTTGTCTGACGGTCTGGCTGCTATGGTGCGGCCCCGTCGCCGCCTCGCCGCCGCCCGTCGTCTGTGATTGGCTTGTTTTCCAACACCACCACCATAAGTTGGAGGGGGGAAGAAGGAGGAGGAGGAGGAGGAGGAGGAGGACCCCCTCCCCCTCCAACTTATGGTGGTGGTGGTGGAAAACAGGCCCATCAGTCTGGGCCTGCCTGGCGGTTTGGGGCCCCTGCCGCCGCCGTCGCCGCTCCGTCGCCGCCTCGCCGCCGTCTGCCGTCTGGGCCTGCCGGCGGCTATGGTGCCGCCGTCGCCGCCTCGTCGCCGCCACGTGGGTTGCTCCACTCGACTGCACAGAGCAGGCTGCTCCACATAAATTTCATAGCGTACACTCCAGGCGATGCTTAAGAAAACCCAAGTTTTCGGCCAGAGTCTCGATTATTCTTAATGTTTCAATGTAAATCCTAAGATTTGACTAGACACTCTGGGTTTTTATGCAAATTCTGAGACTATGAATTTCTTAACCCATGATTTCTAAAGCATTTCGCAGGGTGTAGATTGCACCCCCAATGAGTTGCACCACATTCATTGCACCCACGCAGATTACGCAACATATATTCCACAGCATCTATAGTATGGGACACCACACACTGCATACCGAAATGCAGTACACATAGTGTACCATTTGAATCTATACATAAATAGATAAACAAGTATCGGAGTAGGCCAGGGGGGGGGGCCAAAACCGGTGCCATCATCCCCCTATGGGCGCCCCCTCGAACCTTTGGGGGGTCACAGACCCTCCGGGACTGCCCCGGGCCGCTTCCAAATTGTCCACGACAGGCCACGCGGGCCGTACGGATGGTCAAGAAAGCCTCAAGAGGCCCCGAAGACGCCAAAGAGCGCCCCAAGATGGCCCGAGATGGCTTGAAGATGGCCCCAGGAGGGCCTTCAAAAGGCAAACATCGGCCCATTCCCCTCGTAAAACGTACGGTAGGTACGCGTCGTGTCGACCGGCGGCGACCCCGCCGCCGGCGTTCAACGTTGAACGCAGGCGGCGGCCCAGAATCGATCGATGTTGAACGATTGGACGTTGCGGAAACGGCCGATCGTTCAAGGTTGAATGATCCCCGCGATGTCAAAAACCAACGCCGGGGTCAACACGACACGAACCTGCCGTACATCTTCAGCATGCTCGCTTGCTTCGTCTTCACAGTGCCCCAGACGCCCCCGAGGAGCCCGAACAGAGCCCAAGAGAGACCTAAGAGGGCCCCAGACGGCCCAAAAAGGGTCGGCCCGTGGGGCTCACGGACCCCCCCGAGACGGCCCAAGAAGTCCCAACGCCGGCCCAGGAGGCCCCCAAGACGGCCTCAGGGAGGCCCAAGAAGGCCTCGTTCGGAATCATGTTCCCCGAAGCCTCTCCGGGAACATGAGTTCCGGGTTCCGAGGACGCCCAAGAGGCCCACAAGACAGCGCCAGCGAGGCCCAAGAGGCCCGAGATGGCTTCAAGATGGCCGAAGAGGGCCCCGAGAGGGCCTTCAAGAGGCAAACATCTGTTCATTCCAGTAGTAAGACGTACATTTTCAGCATACTCGCTTGCTTCGTCTTCAGTGCCCCAGACGCCCCCGAGGAGCCCCACGACAGCCCAAGAGAGACCCAAGAGGCCCGAGACGGCCCAACAAGATCGTCCCGTGGGGCTCACGGAACCCCCCAAGACGGCCCAAGAGGCCTCGAAGCTGGCCCAGGAGGCCCCCAAGATGGCCTCAGGGAGGCCCAAGAGGGCCTCGTTCGACATCATGTTCCCAGAAGCCTCTGCGGGAACATGACTTCCGGGTTCCCAGGACGCCCACGAAGCCCACAAGTCAGCCTCAGCGAGGCCCCAGAGGGCCCGAGACGGTTTGAAGATGGCCGAGAAAGGCCCCAAGAGGCTTTCAAAAGGCAAACATCGGCCCATTCCCCGAGTAAAACGTACATTTTCAGCATGCTCGTTTGCTTCGTCTTCAGAGTGCCCCAGACGCCCCCGAGGAGCCCCAAGACAGCCCAAGAGGGACCCAAGAGGGCCCCAGACGGCCCACAGAGAGATCGTCCCGTGGGGTTGACGGAACCCCCCAAGACGGCCCAAGAGGCCCCGAAGTTGGCCCAGTAGGCTCCCAAGACGGCCTCAGGGCCTCGCTCGAAATCATGTTCCTGGAAGCCTCTCCGGGAACATGAGTTCCAGGTTCCCAGGACGCCCAAGAGGCCCACAAGACAGCCTCAGCAAGGCCCAGGAGGGCCCGAGATGGCTTCAAGATAGCCGAAGAGGGCCTTCAAGAGGCAACAATCGGCCCATTCCCTTTGTAAAACGTACATTTTCAGCATGCTCCCTTGCTTCGTCTTCGCAGTGCCCCAGACGCCCCTGAGGAGCCCCAAGAGAGACCCATGAGGGCCCAAGACGGCCCAAAAGGGTCGTCCTGTGGGGCTGACGGAACCCCCCAAGACGGCCCAAGAGGCCCCAAAGCCAGCCCAGGAGGCCCCCAAGACGGCCTCAGGGAGGCCCAAGAGAGCCTCGATCGAAATCATGTTCCCGGAAGCCTCTCCGGGAACATGATCTCCGGGTTCCCAGGGCGCCCAAAGACAGCCCCCAGAGGCCCGGGACACGCCGAAGATGGCTTCAGGACGGCCGACGACGCCACCAAAACGACACATTCAGCATTTCAATGCTCACAGCGTGCAACACCCAACTGTGCCTTCAAAGCCGCCCCAAGACGGCAACAGAGGTCCCAATGAGGCATCAACGCTGAGAGGCTGAAGATTGCCGGCCGACGTGGCGCCCCAGACAGCCATAGAGAGCCCCGACTAGGCGTTTAGAGGGGCCCAACAAGGACGATTCAGACTCACATGTCGAACCCTCTGCCCCGAGGGGGCCCCCAAGCCCGCGGAGACTGCCGGCGGGCCCCCGAGAAGCCCCCAAGGTGCCCCCAGGACGCCCACATGAACTGCCAAGAGGTCCCCAAACGGCCCCTCAGAAACCCGCGGTTTCCAAGATTCTCACCAAAGAAGCTCCCCGAGGGAGCCGCACATGCATCCAGGAGGCATCTGACCCACATCCCAGGCACGGTGGCTGCATGTTCATAACCCAGCATGTTACATTTGGCCCCACGAGGGCCCCAAGAGACAACCCCCAAGAGAGAAACACAACGGCTCAACGATCTCGCGCGCTCACTTCGCGATAGCCACGACAGTACTGAGTTGTCCAACGACACTTCCTGGACGGTACCAGGACAGCCGAAGAGGGCCCCAGAAAATTCGGATGGAACCCAGATGCTCCCAACGCGCTACAAGATTCCACAAGGTACCCCCCAGGTGGAACTTTACATACTCCTCCTTCTCCCCCTTGCCAGCGTCGTCGTCACTCCTCGTCATCGTCGTCCTCACGGGGGCAAGCTTGAGACTAGAGAATCTCAAGTTGTCGGGGGCAAGGGGCGGAAGGAGACGGGGGGAGAGGAGGAGGAGGAGGAGGAGTGGAAGGACCAGGACGAGTAGGATGATGATGAGGATGATGATGATGTTGATGTTGCTGCTGCTGCTGATGATGATGGTGATGATGATGATGACGATGACGACGATGATGGTGCTGATGGTGGTGATGATGATGGCGGTGGTGATGATGATGATGATGATGATGATGAAGCTGGTGCTGATGGTGATGCTGATGATGGTGCTGATGATGCGGATGTTGATGCCGATGATGCTGATGGCGAGGGTGAGGAGGAGGAGAAGGGGGAGGAGAGGGACAGCCAGGACCCAGCGCCGCCGCAGCCCGCGCGTGCACACATGGACGGGGCAGAGTGAAGCGTGTACCCCAGCATGTTTTCACGCGTGCGAATGCTCGGCCGAGGACTGAGGGCGTCCTTGCGCGAATGAAAACACAGGGGGGGGGGGGGGGGGGGGCGCGCGCTTCGCCCTCAAGCGCGCGCGAGGGCGCGCGCGAGGGTGAAGTGAGCACTCCCCCAACCCCCACCCATGCTTTCACGCGAGCGACTGCTCGGCTGCGGGTTGAGGGTGCCCTTGCGTTTGGAAATCAAGGGGGGCGCGCGCTTCACCCTCGCGCGCGAGTGAGGGCGCGCGCGAGGGTGAAGCGTGCACCCCCGTGTTTTCACACGCGCGACTGCTCGGCCGAGGGCCGAGGGCGCCCTCGACTGTGTGGAGCTAGGGGACGGGGGGGGGGGGGGCGCAAAATTCACCCTCGCGCGCGCGCGAGGGCGCGCTCGAGGATGAAGTGCGCCCCACCCCCCCCTTCCGTTTTTGTTCGCGCATCTCGGCCGAGGGCTGAGGGCGCCCGTGCGTGCGTGAAAGCACGAAGGGTGCAAGATTCACCCCCCCTCGCGCTTTCGCGCGCGCGACTGCTCGGCCGAGGGCTGAGGGCGCCCTTGCGTGCGCGAAAGCACGGGGAGCGCGCGCTTCACCCTCGCGCGCGCTATTGGGCGCGCGCGAGAGTGAAGCGCGCATCCCCCGTGTTTTCACGCGCGCGACTGTTCGTCCGAAGGTTGAGGGTGCCATTGTTCGCGCGAAAACATGGGGGCGCCCGCTGCCCGTCGCTCAGCCAGCCCTGCGGCGCAGGGTTTCGGAGGGCTTACATTGCGCATTCGTGTCTGCGGGGCGTGCTGCGGCATGCTCGGTTCCCGATTCCGGGTTTGCGCGCGCCCGCTCGCACGCCTCGCATTCTGGCGCGTGCCGAGGTTGCTTCCGCGCGCGCCCGCCCGCGCGCGGCGTTCGTCGGGGGCGCTCGCTGCCGAGCGGCGTCAAAACTGTGCGCGGAGCGTTTTGTTCAGAATCCGCATTGCATGACCCTGTTCAACGACCTTCAGATTTGGGCCCCCCCCCGCCCGACATCAATTTTGCGCCTGCCCGCTCGCGCGCGGCGCGCGCGAGAGGATTCCGAGGGCGCTTCCGCGCGCGCCCGCTCGCGCGCTGCGCTCGTCGGGGCGCCCCGAGAGCGCCCCCGCGCCATGCGAAATTGAGTGTAATCCGATTCGGCGAGGGGAAAAAAATGCGTTTCGCGCGCGCCCGCTCGAGGAAGACGCCCCCCCCCCCCCCCCCCCCCCCCCCCCCCCCCATGACGGGCCCCCATTGCCGAGCGAGGTCCGCAGACCCCGTTTAGGGCATGCGTTTAAATTGCGCATAGGGTCTGAGGACCCTGCCGCTGCCCTCGGCATTGGAAATAGGTTTCTGCGCGCGGGCTCGCGCCTCGGGTTAGCCGTCGCAGCGATCGTGCGTTCTCGTGCGCGCCCGCTCGCACGCGGCGCGCCCTGGCGCGCCCCAAAGGCGCTCCCGCGTGCGCCCGCTCGCGCGCGGAACACTCTGGCGCGCCCCGAAAGCGCCCCCGCGCGCGCCCGATCGCACGCGGCGCGCACTGGCGCGCCCCGGAGCATTTCCGCGCGCGCCCGCTCGCACGCATTCTTGCGCGCCCCAACGGCATTTCCACGCGTGCCCGCTTGCGCGCGGCGCTCCTCGAAGCGCTGCAAAGGCACACGCGCGACTCCGACGCTGAGGATACGTATCACGTCCCATGGTGCTCCATGGTCGAAGACTGCGGCTGCGGACTGGACTCAGACGAAAACAGACAATCGGTCGAACTCTGCTTCGCGGCAGAAATGTCAAAGGTAGTCATGTCCGAACAACAGCGCATGCTACTAGATGCCGACCGTGTGGCCACTATGCGAGTATACGTTACCGCCGCTGCAAAACGAGCTGCGGTCGTCAAGGAGGACGACCTCCTCGCGAAAGCTAACGTCCAGGCGAAACCCGAGAAGGCATCGAAGACCCTCTACACCGAACTCAAGACACGGTTTGACCATAAGCGTTTCAAGATGCAAGACATATCTGAGGCGTCAAGCATCATGACTTCAAGGCATGTATACAAATGGAAGTTTGTGAAGAACGAGAAGGCCGAGATGGAACGTACCAGCAGATTACGCCTGGACCTGAAGTTTTCGACGCTGGGCCATCCCATCACGCCTGGACCATTATATTACGCCTGGACGCGAGGCTTCGAGGCTTCATGGACCTTGAAGCCTTCGACGTGGAAACCTTTTCGGGAACAGCGCGGCGGTCTAGCCAGAGACTGCTCGCAAGCACGGCACCGTGCAGTAAGCAATGGGTCATTGCTTCCCTCGACACCAACATGGCCTTCCTGAAGGGGTTGACCTACCAGGAACCTGCTGAGGCAACTGGTGAAAAGGCTCGTGTGGTGTGCTTTACTTTGCCGCCTGGATCGGCCACAGCGCTTCGTGTACTCCCAGGATCCGAGCACTACCGCGAGTCAACGCATTGCTTGCAGTGCCTTAAACCAGGCACTGGCACCAAATACGCACCGCGAGCTTTCTCACTGAAGCTCAGATGGACCACGCGAGGTTTTGGTCTCCGACCCACGTCTTACGACGAGGAATTCGAGACGAGCAGCAACCTTCTCACGGCCAAACATGTCGATTATGCCAATATGGCCGGTACTGAGGACACCATTGGCGAGTATGTCAAGTGCGTAGAAGACACCTGTGGTAAGTGTAAGCTCAACAAGCACACTTGCGCCAATTGTGCAGTGAGATGTACCAAGGATGAGGACGGCAACGTTGCTTTGGACCAATACGAGTAGATCCAAGAGCTCCGTCCTATACAACATCCTGAACTTACCGGCGCCGACGCTGACGCTCAGGCATCCAATATGGTTGCAGACATGTTCGTCAGCCTCAGGGGTGCGCTGGCGTATGGATTCATCACCCAGGTGCGGTTGCTTGTGTATGTTGTATCTCTGCAGCGTGTCCAAGAACCGACCAATATTCAAGTGCGACGACTGAGTGCGGTCGCCAGGAAGCTGCAGGCCTGCCCCAAGAAGATCGTCTATCAGGCGATGACCCCTACGGGCGAGGTCGCACTGCACAGCGACTCAGGTTATCGACGCCTGAGTGGAAACGGAGGTGACGACGTCGAAGGCTATGGTTCTCTTGGGGCAAACTTGCTACGGCGTGGAAACACGCCATCTGGCAAGCCCGTCGCCCACTTGATCGATGCGCACTGCAAGTCTCACCGCTCGCAGGCCCGCTCGAGTTATTCAGCAGAGACACTTGCCGCAGCCCGTGCTTTGGAGAACTGGCATCCCATGATCGCGACTCTGCACGAGCTCCACGCAGGGCCGCTCGCGCCCACCCAGTTGAGACAATTGAGCTGGGTGGCCTGCGCATCGGGATCACTTTGACAATCGATGCTGAGTCCGTCTTTAAGTCCTTGTCAAGCAAAGACTTGAAGAAGCCGACTGAGTGCACCCTTTTAGGACACATCAGTTGGATACGACAGATGATTGAGCGTGGAACGGTGCGCAGTTTTCAGCGGTGCGACACCCGCGATATGACTGCGGACGGTCACACCAGGGGGGCATCGAAAGAGAGATGCTCCTACACGTCATGGGGGGTATACAGGCCTTCAAACATGACCTACATAGTCATGCTCCATATCGGGTCGCGGCCAGACATGTTGTTCTGTAGCCGCCTCCTGAGGAGTATTTTTAAGTGCAGAGCGGTACAGTCAAGGCAACTTGCGCGCGCCGCCCCACCCCCCCCCCCCCCCCCCCCCCCCCCCCCACCCCCCCCCCCCCCCCCGATTCTCAAGCGAGCTGAGGGGCGCGAAGAGCAAAGGCAAGCGCGGGCCCGCGGCCGCGTCGGTTCAAGCGGCCGGCCGACCAGATATGATTGCGCCTCATTGTGAGGCATGCGATTAGCCATCGAGACCAAGAGGGCCTTCCTATTGCTTAAGATGGTACGCCCTCTACTACTGGGACTATCGTTACTACGGTGCCACAGAGCTGGGGCTGGGCTTTGCCTAATGCGAAGCTGCTCGTTGGGCCTCCCAACCCCTTTCAAACTTCCGTGGGCGGGGGTGTCGGGCGAGGAAGGGGGCGCGGGTTGAGTTTGAGCAGGAGATCGTCGGGTGGGGTGGTCCCAAGAATAGAGGTTCCGAGGGTTGGGATGTCGGACGAGGAAGGGGGCGTCGGTTGTTTTTGGGTGGGGAATCGTTGTGCGGGGGAGCGTCTGTCGATTTTGGGCGGGGAATCGTTGGGTGGGGGAGTCCCAAAAACAATTGTTCCGTGAGTGGGAGTGTCGGACGAGGAGGGGGGCGTCGGTTGATTTTGGGCGGGAAATCGTTGGGTGGGGGAGTCCCAAGAACAGAGATTCCGTGGGCGGGGTGTCGGACGGGGAGGGGGGCGTCGGTGGATTTTGGGTGGGGAATCGTGGGGCGGGGGAGTCCCAAGAACAGAGATTCCGTGGGCGGGGTGTCGGACGGGGAGGGGGGCGTCGGTGGATTTTGGGTGGGGAATCGTGGGGCGGGGGAGTCCCAAGAACAGAGGTTCCGTGGGTGGGGGTGTCGGACGAGGAGGGGGGCGTCTGTCGATTTTTGGGGGGGAATCGTTGGGTGGGGCGGTCCCAAGAACAGATGAGATGTTCCGTGGGTGGGGGTGTCGTACGAGGAGGGGGGCGTCCGTTGATTTTGGGTGGGAAATCGAGGGGTGGGCGGGTCCCAAGAACAGACGTTCCGTGGGTGGGGGTGTCGGACGAGGAGGAGGGCATCGGTGGATTTGGGGTCGGGAATTGTTGTGTGAGGGAGTGAGTTCCAAAAACAGAAGTTCCGTGGGTGGGGGTGTCGGACCAAAAGGGGGGCGCCGGTCAATTTTTGGGGGGAATCGTTGGGTGGGGGGGTCCCAAGAACAGATGTTCCGTGGGTGGGGGTGTCGGACGAGGATTGGAGCGTCGGTCGATTTTTTGAGGGGAATCGTGGGGTGGGGGGTCCCAAAACAAATTTTCCGTGGGTGGGGGTGTCGGACGAGGAGGAGGGCGTCGGTGGATGTTGTGTGGGGAATCGTGGGGTGGTGGAGTCCCAAAAACAGACGTTCTGTGGGTGGGGGTGTCGGACGAGGAGAGGGGCGTCGGTCGATTTGGGCCGGACGAGGAGAGGTTCCGTGGGTAGGGTGTCGGACGATGGTTCGATACACGCACACATATATATAGAGAGAGAGAGAACGAGAGAGAGAGAGAGAAAGAGAAAGAGAAAAAGAGAGAAAGATATAACAACAACTGGGTCGGGGGTCCCAGGCCCTCCAAAGTGCACTGACTTATCTTCCGGTCGTTTCGGGCCCGGCGGGGGGCGCCAAAAAACGCCAAGGTGGCCGAGAGACGTCCGAGAGAGCACCAAGATTGCCCAAGAGCGCTCCAAGAGAGCCCAAGACCGCACAACAGCGTTTCGAAATCAGTCCAACATGGCTTGAACCAAAAAAGGCTTCAAGAAGGCCAATATGTTTTCAAAAGGACTCCCACGAGGCACTCAGGAGGCGAAACAAGTAGTGTTTTCTATGGTGTTTGAGGGTTTTTCGTGTTCTCGCTGTTTCGTGCGTCCGACGGTCTAAGACAGCCTACGAGGCCCCAGATATCAGCTCAACACGGCCCAAGATGCACCTAAAGTGGGCGCCACGATTGCGCAAAAAAGCCCCAAGACGGCCCACGAGCGCCCCAAGACGGCCCACGAGGCGCCCAAGATCGCCCAAGAGGGCCCCAAGACGGCCCCAAGAGAGGCCCAAGAGGGGAAACACGAACCGACCATTCGAGCCTTCCGCCCCAAGAGGCTTCAAAGAGGCCCCAACAGGCCCCAACAGAGTCCTAGAGGCCCCAGGGCCCACGAGGCCCCAAAGGGGCCCAAAAAGACACCCCACGAGCACCCCAAACGGCCCCCAAGAGGCCTCCAAAGTTGACTTCAAGTGGCCCCCGGGATGCCTCCCACGAATCCCAAACGAACTTCAAGGGGGCTCCAACCCACAACCCAGGCACGATGGCGGGATGGGCCGAAGGCAACTATCGAGAACGTGAACCGAGAACCCGAGATCTTCGCCCCAGGAGACCCCCAGGAGGGGTCAAGAGGTCCCCAAGAAGCTTGGCGACATATCACCAGGCGACCGGTCGATGAGAGCGGAGGAGGAGGAAGCATGAGGAAGAGGCGGGAGGATACAGATAATGTTGACTTCATTATTCATGACCGCTTTGTTGTCTCAATACGGTCAGCACTCGACCAGCTAGAACCCAAGCGCGCGCGAAGCGCGCACGATGGTTCTAGTATGTGTGTATGTATGTATGTTTGTATGTATGCATGCATGCATGCATGCATGCATGCATGCATGCTCTATGTATGTATGTAGGTACGTATGCATCCATGTATGTATGTATGTATGCATGAATGCATGCATGCATGCATATATGTAGGTAGGTATGTATGTATGTATGTATGGTTGTATGTATGTATGTATGTATGTATGTATGTATGTGTGTATGTATGTATGTATGTATGTATGTATGTATGTATGTATGTATGTATGTATGTATGTGTGTATGTATGTATGTATGTATGTATGTATGTATGTATGTATGTATGTATGTATGTATGTATGTATGTGTATATATGCATGGATGTATGTGTGTGTATGTATGTATGTATGTATGTAGGTAGGTAGGTAGGTAGGTAGGTAGGTATGCATGCATGCATGCATGTATGTATGTATGTATGTATGTATGTGTGTGTATGTATGTGTGTATGTATGTATACATATGTATATATATATATATATATATCGTTATGCAGTGCACCGCATGTATTGCTCTACCTCGTTCGCACCACACGTTGCACAACATAGGTTGCATTATTTGAAAGAGCGTGTTCTACCGCTGCTGGCGGGAAAACCGGGGGGGTCACTGTGGGTTCCTAACCCGTCCCCCCCCCTTGAAAACGGGGGGGGGCACTACCGGTTCGAACCCCCCCCTCCCTCCAGTCCATGATGAAATGGGGGGGGGCACTGCCGGTTCGAACCCCCTCCCTCACCCCTCCCTCGAAAACCCGGGGTGGTCACTATTGGTTCGACCCACCCCCCTTCCGCCCCTTGAAAACCGCCGGGTGGGGTCACTACCAGTTCGACCCCCCCCCCCTCCACCGCCGGCAAACGATGCCCGCTCCTCGGGACAGTTGGAGAATGGTGGGGATGTTGGGACAGTGGTGGTAACGGTGGTGGGGACAGTGGTGCAGGGACAGTGGGACAGTGGTGCGGACAGTGGTGGGGACGGTGCTGGTGGGGACAGTGGTGAGGGGACAGCGGGACAGCGGCGGGGACGGTAGTGGTGGGGACAGTGGTGAAGGCTGTGGTGAGGACAATGGTGGGACAGTAGTACAGTGGGGAGAGTGGTGGGGACAGTGGGGACAGTGGGGACAGTGGGACAGTGATGGGGACAGTAGGGGCAGTGGGACAGCACAGTGGGACAGCGGCGGGGACAGTGGGACAGTGGTGGGAACAGTGGGGACAGTGGGACAGTGGTGGGGACCGTGGGGAAACTGGGGAGAGTGGGACCGTGGTGGGACAATGGTGGGGAGAGTGGGGACAGTGAGACACTAGTGGGGGGCACTGGTGGGGACAGCGGGGACAGTGGTGGGAACAGTGGGGATAGGGGGACAGTGGTGGGGACAGTGATGGTGAGGACAGTGGTGTGGGGACAGTGGGAATGTGGTGGAAACAGTGGGACAGTGGAGGGTACAGTGGTGGTGGCGACAGTGGTGAGGGCGGTGGGAGGACGGCGGTGGGATCATGGGACAGCAGTGCAGTAGGGACATTGGTGGGGACAGTGGGGACAGTGGTGGGAACAGTGGGACAGCTCAGTGGGACAGCGGCGGGGACAGTGGGACAGTGGGACAGTGGTTGGGGCCGTGGAGAAAGTGGGGAGAGTGGAACCGTGGTGGGAACAGTGGTGGGGACAGTGGGACAGTGGGACAGTGGTGGGGGCACTGGTGAGGACAGTGGTGACGGTGGTGGGAAGGGTTCCAGCAGGGGGGGGCGTCCAGCAGGGGGGGGATTTTCGGAGGGGGGGGACCCCCGGGTTCGGATAAGTTTCCATTGTGAAGCGGCGGTGGATCACGCTCTCTCCATTATTATAGCACAACATGTATGGGATAACATAGGTTGTACACCATATCGCACAACCTATAAAGCGCCACATCGGCTGCACAACATACTTTGAAAAACATGTATTGCACAACGTGTACATCACGCATGTGGCACCACGAACATTGCACCACACATGTCTCACTCTATAGGTGGTACCACGGACATTGCATCGCATACATGGTGCCACAAGTCTTTATGTGTATATACACACAAATATATATATATACACATCGATCCATACGTATGTATAGCGCGCCACATCCATTTTACCAACGGCATGGCACCATGCATAATGCTCCTTGCATATTCATCAATCAGTACTGCACAACATACTTTGAACCACGTGTACTGCACCTCGTAGATTGCTTCAAACAGCTTGCACCACGTAGGTTGCCCCACACCTATATAGCACCACAGATATTGCTAGACGTCCACTGTTTGGCTACCTGTGCCCAGTCCATGCAACGAGATGTCCAACTCAGCCTTTCTATACGTTGCCCGATTGCCATGCTCTTTTGCCAGGTCGCAGGGTCATGAAGAACATGTGCAATGTAAGTTTGCAGTCAACAACCGCGCGCACTTGGCCGCGCCCGATTGCGTATGGTAAGCACGGTTTCTGTTTGATCATTTTGCTCAGGGTCTCCATGTCCTCGGTCCTCGTGTTCGTCGTATTTCTCACAGTTGCCCACATCCCCACCTGGGTCTATCAGCCCACGTCGTGCTGGGGTCCCCTTCATTCTCTCCGCCTTTTGTCGCTTCCGCTCCGTTACCACCCACCCGTACCCTCGCGCTGCCCTTCACCCTCACCTTCACGCATAGACAAGCCTTTCCTCCTCCTCCTCCTCCTCCTCCTCCTCCTCCTCCTCCTCCTTCCTCGCTCCTTCCCGCCCCATCCCCCTCCCCCTGGCCTCCATCTCTGGGTGCCTCGCTCCTGCCTGCTCGCTCCTCGCGTAAAGCTCTCCCTGAAGTCCCCCCCCCCCTCTTTCCCCCTCGCCTCCCTGACCCCCCCCCACCGTCCCTATCCCCCCTCTCCGCCGCGGCGAGGTCGGGCCGCCTCGTTCCTGCCTGCTCGTTCCTGGCGTGAAAATTCTCACCCTGTCCCCCCCCCCCTCTTCCCCTCTCGCCTCCCTGCCCCGCCCCGCACCCCCGCCGTCCCTATCCCCCCCCCGCCGCGGGGAGGCTCCTGATGCCATCCGCCATCAGCCTGGGAGAGACTCGGAGGTGCGCCCGCCCACCTGTCACGGGAGGTGGCCCTGCTAGCTCGCGGCAGTGAGCCGCATGGCGCGTCGCAGACACAAGGTTTCGTCTCATCGAGAATAAGAGAAGTCCTAACCCTGATAAACAGAGTGAAGGCGTGGCCTCACTGAGATCTTCGTCGTTGAATTGGGGATAATAAGTCTGGGCGGTTTGGTCTGATACTTCCGCAGAGTAGACCCCCTTCTCCCTCATGGTTTTGGCCCTCCCAACTTAGGTCCCCTCCCAGAGGGTTAGGGGTCCTCTTATTGCTAATCACAGCCTCGTCCTCGAGGAGTGGAGAAGTTCATATTTCTTTCCTGGCGGAAGTCTGGCCGAAGGCTGGCGGAGGCCCGCGGACGGAATGCGAGGGCGGCTCCGCTGGCGGGAGCCGGCAGACGGCT
>CAUYUJ010014872.1:235203-370847 GCA_963575745.1 Prorocentrum cordatum
GGGCGTCTTGGAGGCCTCTTGGGCCGTGTTTGGGCCCTCTTGCGGCCGTCTTGGGGCCGTCTTGAGGCGCTCCTGGAGGCCTCTTGGGCTGTCTTGGGGCGCTTTTGGAGGCCTCCTGGGCTGTCTTGGAGCGCCGGGAAGTTGAAAAGACAAAGAACCAAAGTCCTTTCAAAACCATCGTAAAGTGGACGATTTTGGCCTCTTCGGGCCCTCCTGGAGAACCTCTTGGAGGCCTCTTGGGCAGTCTTGGGCCGTTTTGGAGGCTTCTTGGGCGAACTTGGAGGTATCTTG
The DNA here is from genome assembly GCA_963575745.1 of Prorocentrum cordatum. Lineage (NCBI taxonomy): Eukaryota > Dinophyceae > Prorocentrales > Prorocentraceae > Prorocentrum > Prorocentrum cordatum. Next base: position 235,495 of record CAUYUJ010014872.1, read on the forward strand.
GTCCCTCTTGGGCCGTCTCGGAGGCCGTCTTGGACCATCTTGGGTGGACTTGGAGGCCATTTTGGACCATCTTGGAGGCCATCTTGGGCCATCGTGACTATCTTGGAGGCCATGTTGGGCCGTCTTGGAGAAAGAATTGGGATTGGGCGATGGCGCGTGCGTCTTACGGGGTTTGGGGGGCGGCCGGCGGGACGGGCCGAAGCGCCAGGGGGAGTTATTTTGGAAAAAGAACCAAAACCCAAACCGAGAGGTCTAGCACGCCAGGCACCCCTGCGATGAATCGACAGGGGGCGGCGGATCTAAGACGCCTACGGCGAATCACCACCGCCCCCTGCCTTTTTGGAAGCGCCTATGTGGCCGAACGTGGAGGCCAGACCTGCCAAGCCATCGGAACATGTGTTCCCCGAATCGGTTTGGAAAGCCTTCGGGGAACACGTGGGCATCTTGAAGGTCATCTTGGCCGTCTTGAGGCCTCTTGGGCGATCTTTCGGCGATCTTTGGGGGCTCTTGGGCCGTCTCGGGCCGTCGGAAGGCCGAAAAGAAGGAAATGTCAAAATCCGTCAAAAACCTCAGGAACATCTATGTGTTTGCCCCCTGCTGGCCTTCCTGGAGGCCCTCTTGGGAGCCTCTTGGGCCGCTTTGGGCAGCTTCGAGCCAACTTCGGCCATCTTGGTGGGTTCCTGGCACGTCTGACGCCGTCGGGAGCCGTCTTGGGGGCCTTTCTGGGCCAACGGGGGACCCTCTTGGGGCGCTTCGGGGCCGTCTTGGAGGCCATCTTGGGCATCTTGGAGGCCATCGTGGGCGTGTTGGAGGCCTCTTGGGCCGTCTTGGGGCCCTCTTGGAGGCCACTTGGGCCGTCATGGGGCCCTCTTGGGGGCCTCTTGGGCGATCTTGGGGGCCTCTTGGGCCGTCTTGACCCGTCGGAATGTCGAGAAGAAGCAAATTCCAAAATCCTTCAAAAGCCAATGGAAAGCAATGATTTTTGCCTCTTCGGGCCCTCCTGGAGGAGCTCTTGGAGGGCTCTTGGGCCGTCTTCGGGGCCTCTGGGGGGACTCTTGGGCAGTCGTGGGCCATCTTGACACCATCTACGGCCGTCTTGGGTGCATCTTGGGCCGTCTTGGCGGCATTTTGGGGACATCTGAGCCGTCTTGGAGGCCACCTTGGCCGTCTGGGAGGCCATCTCGAGTCATCTTGGAGGATTTTTTGCGGTTGTTGAGCTCGTTTCCGGGCCTTCCGCGGCCCCGGCGGGACGCGCCGGAGCCCATTGGGAGAGTTCTTTTGGAAAAAGAACCAAAACCGAGAGGGTTCAGCACGCCAGGCACCCCTTTGCTAAAGCAAAAAGGGCGGCGGATCGAAGACGCCTACGGCGAATCACCGCCGCCCCCTGCCTTTGTGGAAGCGCCTATGTGGCCGAACGTTGAGGCCAGACCTGCCAAGCTATCGGACCACGTGTTCCCCGAATCGGTTTGGAAAGCCTTCGGGGAACACGTGGGCATCTTGAAGGTCATCTTGGCCGTCTTGGAGGCCTCTTGGGCAAGCTTTGGGCGATCTTTGGGGCTTTTTGGGCCGTCTCGGGCCAGCTTCGAGCCAACTTCGGCCATCTTGGTGGGTTCCTGGCACGTCTGAAGCCGTCGGAAGCCGTTTGGAGGGCCTCTATGGGCCGACTTGGGGCCCGCTTGGAATGCTCCAGGGCCGTCTTGGAGGCCATCTTGGGCGTCTGGGAGGCCATCTTGGGCGTGTTGGAGGCCTCTTGGGCCCTCTTGGGGCCCTCTAGGGGCCATCTTGGAGGCCACTTGGGCCATCATGGGGCTCTCTTGGGGGCCTCTTGGGCGATCTTGGGGCTTCTTGGGCCGTCTCGAGCCGTCGGAGAGCCGAAAAGGCGCAAATGCCAGAATCCTTCAAAAACCAATGAAAAATCAATGATTTTGGCCTCTTCGGACTCTCCTGGAGGACCTCTTGGAGGCCTCTTGGGCCGTCTGGGAGGCCTCTGGGGGGGCCTCTTGGGCCGTCTTGGGCCGTCTTGGACTCTCTTGGGCCGTTTTGGAGGCCGTCTTGGACCATCTCGGGCGGACTTGGAGGCCATCTTGGGCCATCTTCGCGATTTTTTGAGGATGTCCCGAGCGAAACGGCCGTTTTTTGGAGGATTTTTTCCGGTCGTTGAGCACCTTCCGGGTGGCCGGCGGGTTCTGCCGGAGCCCACTGGGGAGTTCTTTTCGAAAAAGAACCAAAACCAAAACCTGAACAGCTCATCCAGCACGCCGTGCACCCCTGCAAGCAGGGGGCGGCGGATCTAGTGGCCTTCGGCCTATCCCGCCACCGTGCCTGGGTGGTTGGTCAGAGGCCTCATGGATGTTGGTTGGGATCTCGTGGTTGGCCTCTTTGGGGCCTCTGGGAGGCAGTTTTGAGGCCCTCCCGGGCCTCTTGGGCAGTTGCAGGGTTTTTTGGTGCCACTTTGGGGCCTCTTGGGGGCCTTGTTGGGGCCTCTTGGAGTTGTTTTGGGGCCTGTTGGGAGCTTCTTGGGGCCTCTTGGGGGCCTCTTGGGAGCTTCTTGGGGCGGGAGGGGGTGTACTCGAGTTCGGGACCCCCCCGGAGGCCACGATCCTCGTGAGGGGTGTCACAAAATGCCGTCCCCAGAGACACGCGGGTAGCCGCGACAAGCCCTAGGAGCCCCCTCGGAAAACGGAACACAACTCGTTCCCCCCCCTTCCCTCCCCTTCCACGGCAGAGCCACCCTGCCCCCTCCCCCAGCAAAGCTGAAACTCAGGTAGGCTGTAGGCTGTAGCTGAGGCTGTTTTTCAAATTCACACGCCGGATCGGCGTGTGTGTATATATGTATATATATATATATACACATCTGTATAAATGTATATATATATATATTATACATATATATATAATGTATCCCTGTCTGTTTCTCTCCCCTTCTGTCTTAATATCTGTCTATCCCTCTCTCTCTCTGTTTCGATTCCTCTCCCCTCCTCCCCCTCATTCCTCCTCCCGCTCCCTCCTCCCCTCCCTCCATCTCCTCCCCCTCCCATGCCAATGCAATACCAATACAGTGCAAATGCAATGATCGGCGAGAGGCGCCTGCATACAACACCGAGAGGGTATCAGTTCAAATACAGCACCAACGCAGTACCATACGCACTTCGTATGCCACCGCAATGCCCATGAAGTACCACTGCAATACAATACCATCACCGACATGCCTGAATTGTGGGCCAGAAGCCTCGCCGCTGCGCGTGGGTTGTTGGCGTCAGAAGCCTCACCGTCACTTCCGCCGGGAGAGGGAGAGAGTACAACACCACGGGGCACCCACAGGTCCTTTCTGGCACAATTTTGGCGCGTACCCGCTCCTGTCCTCAAAATCTCCTCCTTCTACGTAGCACTACTCCTTTTCGTCTGGACACCACGTGTGTCGGCAGGGAGGGACGGGCGCTTCGCTTAGAACGTTTTCCCCCTTCCATGACCCCGAAGCCCGGGATGTCTAACGCTTGCGCGGGTCTCCCCCGGGGTCCGTTTGGTTCAGAGTTTGGGGGCGAATCTAGCCGTGGCGACGGGGGTCTTCCAGGGGGCCTCAGGAGGGCGAATACCATGGGTTCTCTGCGTTCCCTCTTCGCTCGCAAGACGAGCGGCCTTGCCTCGCCTCGTTTCTCAGGCGGAGGAGGAGGAGGAGGAGGAGGAAAAGGAGGTGGAGGAGGAGGAGGATGAGCAGGAGGAGGAGGAGGACAAGGAGGAGGAGGAAAAGGAGGAGGGGGAGGAGGAGGTGAAAGATGGAGGATGATGGATGTAGCGGAGTAGGAGTATGAGCGGGAGCAGAGCAGAGGAGAGGATGAAGGAGAGGAAGGAGAGGAGTAGAAGGAGTAGGAGGAGGGAGGGGGAGAAGGAGGAGGAATGGGGTGTAAGAGGTGGATGATGAGGAGTGATGATGGAGAGAAGGAGAGATGGGGATGAGCGGAGGAGGAAAAGGAGTGAGGATGAGGGAGGATGAGGAGGAGATGGAGGAGGAGGAGGAAGGGAAAAAGGAGGAGGGAAAGAAGGAGGAAAGGAGGAGCATAAGGAGAGGGGGAGGGAACAAGAGGAAGGGAGGATGATGCGGCGGAAGAGGAACAGGGATGAGGATGAGGCGTGAGAGGAGGAGGAGAGAGGAGGTAGATGAGGAGAAGGAGGGGAAAGAGGAGTATGAGAAAGAGGAGGGAGAGGGATGAGAAGGAGGATAGGGAGGAGCGGGAAGGGGAGGAGGGAGGAGGGTGATATGATGAGGAGGGAAGGAGAGGAGGAGGGGGGGCGGAGGAGGAGATGAGGAGGGGAGGATGAACTTGTAGGACGGGGAAAGATGATATAGCTGGAGGAGGGTAAGGGGGAGGAGGAGATGAGAAGAGGAGGAAGGATAGGAGGAGGTGGAGACGAGGAAAACGATGAGGTAAGGAGGAAAAGAGGAGGGAATGAGGAGGAAAGGAGGAGCAGAGGAGGAGGACAAGAGGAGGAGGAGGATGAGGAGGCGGAGGAGGAGGAGCAGGATGAGGAGGGAGAGGAACATGAGAAGGAGGAGGAGGCGGCGGAGGAGGAGGAGGAGGAGGGGAAGCAGGAGAAGGAGGAGGAGGAAAAAGAGGTGGAGGAGAATTAGGAGGGGGAGGAGGAGGAGTTGGAGGAGGAGGAGGAGGAGGAGGAGAAATAGGAGGATGAAGAAGAGGAGGAGGAAGAGGAGAATGAGGAGGAGGAGGAGGAGAACCGGAGGAGGAGGAACATGAGGAGGAATATAATGAGGGGAAGGCGGCGGAAAAGAAGGAGGGATTACAGGGATTACAGCCTTCGCGTAGCGAAAAAGATCTCTAAACTCGAGCAGCGCTCGAGGCTCAGTTACACCTTGGGAAACAGGTCGCGAGAGATCCGATCGAGGTACTCGCGCCTCGTCCTGGAGATGGGAAGGGTGCAGGGGTTACCGAGGCCCCTGAGCTGGGCCTGGCCGAAGTAACCACAACCACTGCAGAACCAAATTCCAAGACTATGATGAAACGCTAGGGCATGCGAGGGGTGGGCCCACCCCCCAGCGACATGTACACGGCACCCCCGACGGACCCGAGACACCCTACCATCAACATTTTCAAGCGGCGTGCACTCACTAGAAAGCCAGACATCCCGAGACGCCCGACTCGCAAAGCTTTTACACACAACGCAACTCCTGCCATCCTCGCCGAGCATGTGACTGGCTCCGAAACGGGCAATGGTCGACGGGGCAGGAGGAGGAGGAGGAGGCGGGGCAGAAACAGGGGTGGCAGCCTCGAACTCGCTGCCCTCGGGCTGCTGCTGCCGCGCCTCGCGCCGCTGCCGCGCGCTCTCCGCGGCCAGCTCTCGCTCCTTCTGGATGCTGCTCAGCGCCACCCGCAGCAGCCGCCGCCGTACCAGCAGCGCCTTCTGCTCCACGGACTGGACACGAAAGCGATCGATCTCGGGCACTCGATGGTCCGTGGCGGCCTCCTGTGCCAGTCGGTCGGCAGCCTCATTGCCTTGCACCATCCAACTCGGGCGATTGTGACGGACCACCTCTTCGGCCTCGAGGTGGGAAGGAATCTGCACGACAGCGATCTCGGTCGGGGAGCGAGACTGAAGATGCCGACCAATAAGCCTCCAGATGCCCGCCAGTTGACCTGCAGGGCGACTGTAAGCTCTGGCCCACCATCCTCTGCAGACTCCCTCGCAATCTGTGACAAAAAAGAGGTGGCCCGTTGTGCATCGGATCGCAAGCTCCAGTGCCACCAGTTCGCCTTTCGCCACTGTCTGCACGCCTCCGACTAGCGGCCCGAACAGATGTGGCCCCAAGCGAAAGGGGTCGGATGCTGCGATGACACACACTGCAAGCCCAACACGACGGAGACGTGGGTCGTGGGTGTCACGGCCTCCTGACGCATCGCCAAACACACGAACAGGAAAGTCAACTGTGCCATGGCCCAAACATCATGGCCCTGCTTCTGCTGTGAGAAGATTCCCGCCTCGCCAGCATTCCTCATCTGCTGGGGGAGGGACAGCGGTCCATGCCGCTGGGATGAGACCACGATTCCAGAAGCATGCATGTGCCTCCTGGTCTGCCATGGCCTCCGCCGCAAACTGGTCTGAGTCTGCGAAGGCACGGGAATCAGTGCTGCATGAACAAACCCAGTTGCGATGGAAGTCGGACTCGGGAGCCTCTGAACAACGATCGCACACATTGGAAGCACACAACTGAACCTCGTACTTCCGCGCCTTGGTCCAAACACCTGCGACTGAAATAGCAACCATCAACTCTGACAACTGACGGCCACGATCCACAAACTGAAGACTGTGCATGAACTTCCGAAGACTAAAGAGATCAGCACCTCCCTCCAGCCCAGCTCCGCAATGCAGCTCAGCAGCGGAACGCCACTGCCGCAGGGCTAGAGACCATTCAAACTCCCTTAATAAGTCGTCAGCCTGGTCAAGTGAGCAGAGAGCCTCGTCATCAAAGATCCACGAGTGCTGCCCACAATCATTCGGCAAAACCCATTCAGATGGAGTCTTCGGATCCCAGCCTGCCTGCAGTAGGTACGCCGCCACAGCGGAGAGTGGGCCGCGGATGTGCCGTGACCTCTGGCTCTCTGGGATGCCTTTGAGATGGGACACCACCTGAGGCCATACACGGTAGACGCCTGCCCTGAGGGAGGGCTCGGCAATCCAAACTTGAAGCCACTGAGCCAGGCACTGCCGCGGAAGAAGTACACCTGGATCAGCTGTGGGGGCTCGAATCCCCAACAACGCAGTGGTGCAGCGGCCGCGGCGAACCCTGCCAGAGGCGGCTGTCAAGCTCCGACGCTGCTGCTGCATGGCCGAGCCGAACACCCCGTAGATCTGGTGCCCGTACGTGGCGGCTGTCTGCGGCCCCGCACGCTCCACACGTGCTGCAACCCAGAAGCGCCGCGAAGCTGCCGCGAAGCGCCGCAGCCGCCCGTGCTGAGCTCGAGCCTTGACCACGCGCCTGCGGGCGGTAGAACGGGCCCCACGCTTGCCTGCACCCTGGTCAACTCCCAGGTAGGCCGCCTGGAGCTCGGCCTTGAGAACGATGCCCTTAGCCTTGAGGGCCCGAACGACTGCCTTGGCGTCGGCGTGATGAGAGCACACGACGACGCCCTTGGCAGCTATACCCAAGGAAACACGACTCAACTCCTCGACTGTGTCGGAAACGCCTGCAATCAAGGTCGCCCGTACCTGTCGCCGAGAGCCAACAACCTTCTGAGCCAGATCGTCGATCCAAATGCGTTCAGACATATTGGGGTGAGCCGTACACAACTTTTCTAGAACAAAGTAGGTAAGACAACGACCGAATCTGGTGCCGCTCCTCAGCCCTTGGACCACGCTACGAGTGGGCTGGAATGGGAGCGAAAAAGACTGGAACTGGGAGACTACTCGCGGGGCTGCGCAAATCTGCATCTCCAGAAACAGGGTTACAGGAGGGAAGCTGAGCCTCGATGCTGTGTCTGCCAGAACTTCGAACTCGATACTGTCATAGAAGGAAGCAACATCCAGTAGCGCCTCGCCGTGCGCTACACCCATGCGGGAATACACTTCAGAGTTGAGGCCCCTGAGAAAGGCCTCCCGCAGCGCGCTGTTGCCAGCGACTGCAGCGTCCCAGTGTGGGGCAGAGTCTGAGGACCACTGCCGCATCTGCCCTTCACGAGCCATACTCCAAACCCGACAAAGCATGGTGACTAATCCGATAACTCTGTCTCCTCCTCCTTTCTTGGCGAGGAGGCGGCCAACGACTATGAGCAACTGCCAGGGCCAAGACATGCCCTGCTCTACCATGAGGAAGAGCTGGCACAAGTCCTCGAGGCCCTCGTCGGGCAGCCGCCCCAGGTCAACTGGTGACAACTGGTCGGCGCCCAGGCCAGCCCGCGCTTGCATGCGCCGAAGCGCATGCCGCAGGTCGGCCACTGACAGCGGGACCAGCTTCTCAACCATACCCAACTGGCGGACGCGGTCCATGGTGGCCAAATACTTGGCATACGTAAGCTCCGTGGACTCCCAGAGCTTGTGCCAGCGAGGAACCTTGCGACCCACGATCTCAATAGGGTGCACCGCGCACCCTCCTTCGAAATGCAGCTCGTCCGAGGCAAGCGGGTCCCGCTTGATGCTCCCGTGGACAATGCCCAGAGCACCTTGCGAGCCAATCCATTCCTGGAACTCCTGCAGAGACTGTCGCGTGGCTCTCGCACGGCCCCGTCGTGCGCCTCGGTCTGCGAGGGAAACGGCAGCCGTGAGCGCTGGGAGCTCCATGAGTTCGAGCTGCCGTATGGAAGCGAGCCAGTCGGCCCAGGCGCCTCCACCTGCTGGGAACAGAGAGTGAGCACCTGCAGGGACGTCGAGTGCAAGCCTCCGTGCGTCCGCCGCCAGCTGTTGAACCTGAATTGTGCCGTTGCGCCGTCGCCGACGCCGTTCGATACGTTGGGCGAGAGTGTGAATGCGGGCCCACCAGGACGCTGCCACGCCCCGCATGGGTCGGTCGCGAACATGGACTGCTGCATGGACTGGTCCCACCTCTTGGGAGGGCCCTGCAGCCCTGGAGCGAGCTGGCGCAGCAAGATGATGGTGTTCGCTGAGACAGCGTTCCGCCACCGACACCCATGCAGCGAAGCGACCACTGATAGCCAGGATATGGGGGCCGCCAGCCGCATACGCGAGCGAGGAGCGGATCGCTGGCCAGACGTCTTGAAGAGAGTGCGACAACCAACCGACCTGGTTCCGATGTTTGAGCCAAAGTGCTGACGGAAGAGCAAAAGACGGGGGAAGAAGCAGCAGGCGCAGAAGCAGTCGAAGTGGGACGGACGTCCGAGACGTCTCTGGCCAGAGGATCCTGGGCAGTGCCGTCGCTGGGGTGGGCCCGACGCTCCCTCGAAAGCTCGCCAACTTGAGACTCCTTCTCCAGAGGGCAAGGATACTGCACCTGTCTGCTGAGCACGTCGCGGGCGGGGGCCTGCTGCAAAGGTGGCCTCTCCACCTCATCCTCGGAGCGACTGATGCAAGGAGGAGCGGGTGCAACAAGAGGAGCATGCGAAAAACACGTTTCGTCGGCCCAGGGGTCTTCCTCCTCATCGTCAGGGAACCCCGAGCCAGAAACATCAGGATCAAAATCAAAAAAAACTCTCCGTCATCGCAGGCGCCGTCGAGTTCGAGAGGCCCGCCACCGTCGTCGGCAGCAGCAGGCCCCTCTCCCTCCTGGCACGGTCGCTGAGACGGAAAGAGATCAGAGAAGAGCGATGCACAGATCTCGCGCCTTTTCTCACGTGCGGACGCCACTCGAAAAAGCCTGCTGCTGCCTGGACCGACTAGACTTGGAGTCAGGCTGGGTGACAGGAGAGGGCCGGGCCATCTGAGGAAAACGAGGGGCCGTAGGCATGCTGCGCGCAATCATCTGCTTCCCTGAACTACGAAGTGCGACGCTCAAGCCGCAATGCGGTGCCCAGGACACATCCTGGACTGCGGAGACACTGACTATATAAGGAAGGCAGGCGGCACTGGCTACAACAAAATCGATGTGGGAATCGCCGCTGCCGCCCACCTGAGTGCACTGCACTGGGGCTTTGATGATGTGCCCCTGTATCTTGTCTAAGAAGGAAGAGGTGCGAACGCGTTCGACATCGATGTTCCAATCACCGACCACCATCCACGGCATCTGGAGGGTCCTCAGGAAGGAGCCGAGCCTCGAATACCGCTGGGTATTGCAGCCAGAGAATCCAACCGACGGGCGGCCGTAGAAGGTGACGAGAACGAAACTGAACCCTTGCTGATGCAGAACCACAGGGAGGAACCCATCGAGCTGATCGTGCCCATCAGCACAGAGATGTGTAACCTCGGTTGCGGTCTCGAAGAGGCGATGAAGATAACGGTGACCTTGGGCAAGAACGAGTTCCCCTCCTTCGTTCGCCCGATCACGAGCTGCACGGGTGGTGCCACGGCCTGTGGGCCCGGCGCCGTTGTCGATGAACTTGAGCTTCAGTCCGCGGGCCTTGTTGACCCACTCGTCCCGAGTGCGTCCGCAGACGTGAGTCTCAACTATCCCAAAGTAAGTGCATTCTTGAAGTCGCTGACGATCCGTGAGAAAACCCCAAGCTCTTTGGCCAAGACACGTGACGTTGGCAAAGAACAGCTTGCTCACATCAGGGTCAGCTGTCTCCTCGCATGCAGGCGCGGCGAGCGGCGGCACTGGCGCTGCCCCCCCCAGCGCTGTCGCCGCGGCTCGCCGCGGGGCCTCACTGGCCGCCTGCGCCTGCAGCCTTCTGCCTCTGCGCCTCCTGCGCCGCAGTGGCCGCCGCCAGCTTGGCTGCGGAGATCCGCGCGGCCTCCGCTGCAACCTGGTCAGGGGTGGGCCCTGACGGCGCTGCCCGACTGCTTGCTGCCGCTGCCGCAGGGGCGGGCGCCACAGGAGGTGCAGCACCGTCTCCTGCCGAGGGCCCATCCTCAGCAGCCTCCCCTGCAACACGCCGCTTCTTCTTCATGCGGCCCTGCATGGCCGCCTGGATTGCTAGCGCCTCCTTGCGCCAGGAGGCGAGCTCCGCCGATCTCTGCGTGAGGTTGTCCTTGGCCTCCCGCAGCTCCTTCTCGAACTTATCCAGCTTCTCCAGCTCCGCGGGGTCGCAATCGAGCTCGCGCAGCTCGGTGAAGAAGCTGGGGCCCCAGTGGAGCTCGATCAGGTCGCCCTTCTCGGAGGAGGCTGGCCCTGCGCTGACTGCACCTTGGCTGCTGCTGCGGCCTGCAACTCCGCTGCCGCCGCTGACTGCCTCGTGCAGGACTTGAGCCGCCAGCTTCCGCTGAAGCTCGGCCTCCGCTAGGTAGGTGGCCATCTCCTGCTCCTTCTGCTCGGCCTTCCGAAGGTTCTCTCTGCACCGCACCACCTGGTTGACCGCCTGGTCGTGCTTGGTGCTCGCGTCGCGCCAGGCGCCTGCGGCCTTCCGCACGGCGTCCTCCGCCGAAAGGGCGGCTGGCGGAGCAGCCTGCTGCGCAGCCTGCGCCGCGCGGGCCGCCTGCGCCGCAAGCACCTTCTTGACCTCGGGATCGTCGGTGGCTGCCAGCGCCTGGGCTAGAAGCGATTCCAAAGAGGAAGACGACGAGCCTGATGGAGGTGGAACAGACATGGCCAGCGCACTCTCCGAAGTTGTCGAAGTGTTCCTGGCATCTGTCTTCTGGCCCTTGGACTTGTAGAGTTTGACTGGTCGGTTGCAGCCCCGACATTTGCAGGCCTGGGAAACGAGAACATCATTGTATTCATGACGTCCACAACCTGCGCATGTCGACCAAGCCCGAGGAGCCCCTGGAGAGAATTCCCCCGCCTTAGTCATCGCGACTGACTGTTCACTGAAACTGGGAACGGGAAGCGCGATGTCCCTCAAGCCCCACGTGGAGGGGGCGGGGTGGAACCGAGTGCCCTGTGCAAATGCGGACTCGGGCCCGTTGCTTGAGGAGGAGGAGGAGGAGGAGGAGGGAGAGGAGGAGGAGGAGGAGGAGGAGGAGGAGGAGGGGGAGGAGGAGGAGGCCTCCGTGGGTTTCCAAATGCCCAACGACGTCCTAGCTGGCCATGAGGATGGAATCTCCGGACGTCAGATTTGCCCACGATCTGGAGACTGCATCGGGCCGAGCCGGCATGAAGTCGGAGTCGAATCGGATCGGATCGGCCGCGCCAGGAACTGCTGTTGCACAAAAGACGCAAGAAAAAACGCCTGGTGCGAGTGCAGCGCTTGCCCCTGGAATCTCCTGGATACCCGGCAAGGGTGCGGAGATTTGGGGGCAGACAAGCCTAGCACGTCTGGCCCCCCCCCGGTAGTGTTACAAACCAGCCTCGACCTTCTCCCTACGTACCCCCAAGATCAGCAACCCCAAAGACGATGACAATCTTGGAGATATGCCTCAGAAGCTAAGGAAAACCCGCAACCACGGCACTGAGGGAAGGTGCTGTCAAGCTCAGGAATCGGGATATGCTTCAGGCTCCTAAGCGACAGCCGCGAGGTCATCCACTGGGCGACGGGCTCAAAGTATCCGCCCCCAGCTCAGGCCGAGGAGGAGGAGGAGGAGGAGGAGGAGGAGGAGGAGGAGAAAGACGAGGAGAAAGACGAGGAGAAAGACGAGAAGGGAGGCGGGACTAGGATGGAGGCGGGAGGAGGAGGAGGAGGAGGAGGAGGAGGAGGAGGAGGAGGAGGAGGAGGAGGAGGAGGAGGAGGAGGGGGAGGAGGAGCAGGGCGCAGTTCCGGGTCGGCACGCCCCCGGGCAGCGCGCGCACAGAGGGCAGACGTCCCGCACCCGTGCACGGCAGGTCGCGCCCGCACCCAGGCGCACCCCCTTCGGCCCCGCGCCCGCCTGCCTCTCGGCCTCTTCGTCTCCCATGGTTGCTTCGCCGCAAGGAGTTTGCACGAAGGATTGCAAAAAACAACCAAGATTGCAAAAAAAAAAAAAAACAAAAAAAAAAAAAAAAAAACGGAGGATTGCAAAAAAAGATTGCAAAAAAACCCTTCGTAAAAGGGTTGTTTTTGCAAAACCCCGGGGTTGTTTTGCAATCCTTCGAAAAAGGGTTTTTTGTTGCAATCCTTCGTTGGGGTTTTTGTTGCAATCCTTCGGGTGTTTTTTGCAATCCTGGGTTTTTTGCAATCCGGTGTCCAAGCAAAAAAAATCGAAAGACAAAGCCCCCCCAGTCCCTCTGGAATTTTCCCAGAATCTCTGGCATCGGATTGCCCGTACCAGAGTCACGCGTGAGAGAAGGAAATCACCTGATCCATATGTTCCTTCCCCTCCCCCTCCCCCTCGTCATCATCATCACTATCAGCATCACCATCACCACCATCCTCATACTCATCATATATATACAGAGAGAGAGATCCTCCTCATCATCATCAAAAACCGAATCATCATCACCCGCATCATCATCAACAGCATCATCATCATCATCATCATCATCATCATCATCATCATCATCATCATCATCATCAGCATCATCATCATCATCATCATCATCATCATCATCATCATCATCATCACCCGCATCATCATCAACAGCATCATCATCATCATCATCATCATCATCATCATCATCATCATCATCATCATCATCATCATCATCATCATCATCATCATCACCATCCCATAGCTCAGCATCATCATCATCGCTGGAATCGAATCAAACAAAACTGGCATGAAAAAAGTCAAAAACACCAAAAAAAAAAAAGCAAAAAAACAAAAAAAAAAAAAAAAAAAACGAAAAAAAAACAAACAAAAAACATAAGACAATAAAAAAAAAAAGACTCACAAAAAAAGCATACCCAATAAAAAACGAAAAAATAAAAAAAAACAAACAAAAAAAAAAAATAAAAAAAAAGAAAAAAAAAAATCAAGCTCGCCGTGAAGTTGGTAGCTATTGTCCCGGCTTCGTCCCGCCGTCCGGGCACGTGACCTGGAACAGGGGGCGGAGGGCGCCACGCGGGCCGCCGCCCCACTCAAGAAGGAGGTTGGGGAGGACGGGACGGTGGAAGCCGACCAGATGGGAAACCTGGAATCACCAAGAAAAAATAATTCGTAGCATGGTAATTCCAGGTCCCTATCATTCCGAACTGTGGAAAACCAATAGCTGGACGACTGGCACCCGAATTCGCCTGCTCTCGTTCGTGCTACGAGCCCTCCGACACACCCCGGCCAGTGTGACACATTGTCAAAGCGGTCTCACACTGTCGTAGAAAGCGACACGTCCCCTCACCCTGATCCGCAACGCCAACGGAGGTCCGCGCGGATTACCTGGATCGGCGCTGGGCCCCTCCAGCGTCGCCTCTGGCCCCGCCACCGGCGCTCTCTGCGGACACGACAGGGGGGCCAGCACCGATCCAGGAAACCTGCGCGGACCTCTGTCGCAACCCTCTCTTTTCATCCCGCTTTCAGCGGACACTCCGTTGGACAGCTCTGCTACAAGGAAGGGGTCGATTCCCCCCAACGCTGCCGACCCCAACGTTGCCGCGCAATTCCGGGTTCGATTGTGGCTCTTTCGAGAGAGAGGACAAAATTGATTTGCACTTTTCCTCACAAGATACGCCAGTCCCATTTGTCCAATAACCATTTGGGAAAAGACGTCTCCGCGAATTTACCGGAAAGCCCTCGCAAGTAGCGAAGATAATCACGAGAAGGGCCATCTGCCAAGTTTGCGTTGGACTCTACTCCCCCCAACTAGAAGGATATATCACGGGAAATCATGTCTAACCACGTCATGCCTGCGACAACATTCAACTGTGGAGCGCGGGCGCTCCCGTTGATTAGCGCATGGAGCACGCCATCGTTGTCAATGGATTCCATGAGCATGGCCTCCTCGATGCCAAAGCTGTGGTAACCGAGGACAAAACCAAGGAACTCCAGACCTGTGGAGGGACAGTAGCTCGCGTCCACAACCAGGTGCACTGCGCCCCTGGCTCGTGCAGCGCCGCCACGGCTGCTGTACACCAGGATTCCCCCGCCGCATCTGTTAACATCGCAACGCTATGCCTCCTGAACACCTCCGCAAACCGTCGGCGTGGACGGCGCAACGCGAGGCGACGCTGCCAGGAAAAGTTTGGCTCTCCCCAGCAACGTGGGCAAGCCGGGAACAGGCGCAAAGGCATTCGCAAAGTATGGTTTGGCGAAGGCCCTGCCTACATGGCATTTCGACGATGTCCTGGCCGATCCAAGTCTCACCGCCGCGCGGATAGCCTCACGCGGTTGAACGCGGCCAAGTTGAAGCTGAGTTTCGAGGTCGCTGAACCGCATCCTGGTTTTGTCCAGAGACGCGGCTGAAGAAACTGTTCCTTCTCCCAAGTAACCTTCACAAACGTGCCAAAGACAGGTAACGCCAAAGACCTGCCCGCGTCTGGTGTCGGATCTGGAAGAACCTCAATTACCAACCAGCCCCCCTGCCATGCCAACGCCCACCCGCGACGCACCGAAACAATCGTCTACGTAGCGGAAAGCTGGCGCTCGAAACTTTACAAGGACCACGCGCCTGACGACGCCCCTAACCTACCCCACGCTGCATTCGCAAATGACGCTCCGAACATCATCCCAAAATGGCGGGCGCACCACATATTGCCGTTCCGAATGAAAACGAACTCAGAACAGTCCTCGTGCTCATCAGATGGAACTGGCCTGTACGCTTTGGACACATCACGATTCCACGCACGAAGTTCCACATGATGGCGGAGAAACTAAAGAACCGCCGCAACAAACTCCTCTATGCCATCGCGCCGTGCCTTGTCAAAGATGAAGATTGCCTCGCCTCGCCCTCCTTCCGTCGCATCGTCAATCGGCATGGCGCGCCACCCTTTCAGGCGTTCTTCCCTTTCGGGAAAACGCCTCGCTCGGGTTTTTTGATCGCACTCTGTCCAAAGTTGGGAGTTGAGGGCTCGAAAACCATCCTTCCCGAGCGTCCTCCTAGGCAAATGCCTTGAGATCGTTGCCCCGCTCGCTGGGCCGCATCTGCGCTATGATTCTCATGTTCCTTACCAGGCGCTATCTCCGCAGCTGATCTACCTCCAGGGGATTCCACGTCGGCTCGCCGCCCGGTCTCGCGTCTGGGCCGCAGTAGGGAAGTCGCCCGACGAATGGGAAGCCCCTCAAAAATCCCATTAAAGATGGGCCCAGCACCCCGCAAGTCAACTCAGCATGCGAAGAGTGCAACAACGGATCATTCAATTTCTCGGCAACAGGATTACGCGAGGAATCTGGCCGTTGACAGTGATGCTGATCATGCGCGCAGCGGACCGCTCGATGCTCAAACTCCCTGAACGCCGACAAACGGAAACTATAGATGTCGGTTGCACCGCACTCGCGCCCGCTATCGAAGGCCACCCGAACCCGATCATGGAGGGCGCTTTGCAAAGCACCTTTTTCGCCCGGGCGCCGCGCCCCGAGTGCGAAAGCGACGTGCCCCCAGGCAGAAAGCCCTTTCGGGGCCCCGATATTGGGAGACGGATCCACGAGGTCAGCTTGGGTAAAGCACAGCCAAGGCGAAGCGTCGTCTCGCCTCCACTGCCTGCCCCGGCGGCCTCAGAGACCGAAGTGGCTAGTTACCAGCACCCACCACCTTCGCCACCTTCTTGTTCGCCAGGAAGTCGACGAACTTCTTGCACTTGTTACTGACGTAGCCCTCACCTTCAACCCACTGGTAATTCGCTTCATCTCCTCCTTTCTTCCCTTCACCTCCTCCGCAGCCCTTCGAGTCGCCGCGCTGCCCACGCAACCAAACCTGCTGCTGCCAAACAGGCTGAGCTCTTGCTGGTAAAACGAAACAGATTTGGATGCCTCGTCCGTCCTCATCTGGATGGCGTCGGCCGCCGCGCGCTGCTTGGCCAACGCTGCATCTCAGGACTCTGGCAAAGCGGCCGAAAAGCTGGAAGACGGCAAAGGCCCGCTCGCAGACTTCAAGCCTGCCTGCACGAGCACAACATCAAAGCGCAAAGTAACTGCCTCCAAAATCGTCTAGTCGATGGCGCGGAGAGATTCCTGGACGCCCAACTCCGGCTCTGACATGGCCGCTCTCTTGGCCAACTGCCTCTGGGACAGGTCGTCGCACAAGATCACCGGGAACTGGCCGCGCAGGATGGTCATGTTCTGCTCCGCAAGCCCCGCCAACTCGTCCACGTAGCAGACTACAGTCGCTCAGGCGTGATGGCCCGTGTCCACCGCTGCCACGGCGCACCTGTCAAGCGCTGTCGCCCGATGCACGAGCGACCAGAAATAACGGCGGGTTGCCGTCGCACCCCGCAACGTATTGGTTCGTTGACCTAGCGTCGCGACGGAGGTCGAGGGATCGCGCTGCGCTCCCCCTTCGCCTCCTGCGAGCGCCGTGCCCCCGATTGTGTCCGAGTGAAGCCAAAGTGGGGGCACCTCCTTGGCTGCGACGTCTAGGTATGAGAACGATTTCCGCTGATCCCCATCAGCGGCCACGCTCTCTGCGCGCAGGGCCCGCCACGCCAGCGCCTCGGCCTGCAGATGGCACGGGGGCCCTGTCGAGCCCCGCTTTGGTCAGCTTCTCTGCAACGCTCACTTTGCCGGGGGTTCTTCCTAGTAGTTTGGCCACCGCCTCGGCCGAACACTCGGACTCAAACACGTCCAGCACATCTTGCTGCAAGGCTTGGCGGAGTGAGTGCTGGGCGTGCTGGGTAGGAACAGACGCAGCAGGTGCCGTTGTGGCACCGCTGCTCTGCTGCTCCACGTTTGCTAAGCGAATTGCTAGGCGCGCTAAGCCTAGCACGGGTAGGGGCAATTCCG
Source organism: Prorocentrum cordatum (assembly GCA_963575745.1). Taxonomy (NCBI): domain Eukaryota; class Dinophyceae; order Prorocentrales; family Prorocentraceae; genus Prorocentrum; species Prorocentrum cordatum. The sequence continues at coordinate 252,772 of CAUYUJ010014872.1, forward strand.
TCTTCACGTCGCTCTCTTTCAGGTCAACTCTTGGCCCAGCTCGGAGACGTGGTTTTCCGTGAAGTACGCCTCCGTCGCCTTCAAGATCTCGCTCGTCGGCCCCTTGGCGTCCACAGAATTGAGGAAGACGTTCAACGTTACCTCTGCCACGGGTCGCCCGAGCAGACTCTTGAACCAGCTTTCGTACAAGACTTGTGTGAGCCACCCGAACAGAAATTGCTACGGGTCCGCTCGCGCCAGGGAAGGAGATCCTCCATCTCCGTGGGCCCGTTCCTCACTGGGGACGGGCGTGAGCCCCGGGTGCAACAGGGACCGGGTCAAGAGCTCCAGAAGCGAACAACAACGGAGCGGCGAAGCGCGGCACCCAGAGCTCCTCGCTCCCACCGGAGCCACACTCCCGTCCGCTCGGGGCTCGCCGATGCACGACCGGAGGGGGGAGAGGAGGGGGAGGCAGAGAAGAGGAGACCAACAAATACCCTCACGGGACCGGCCCACGCTCATCCTCTCCACCAGGCGGCAGTGGCGCCACTCGCCCCTGCTCCCCCCAGTCGCCCACCGACAGCACGAACTCCCTCAACCTCATTTGGGCCAGCACCCAACAAGTTGGATTCCCGTCAGATGGGGGCAGGAAAGCCGATGGGTCGGAGAGCCCCCGCCAACGGCACAGCCCCGCACGCAGCATTCACGCTCTCGGAAGCCAGGAACGCGCTCGAATGTGTGGATGGCAGACACATGTTCGGGAGCGGAGCAGAAGCACCGAACACGAAGAATCAGCGGGGGAGGAAGAGGGACGAGGAGGAGGGAGGAAGGAGCAGCAGCAGCAGCAGCGGGAGGGGAGGAGGAGGAAGGGGAGAACGAAGAGGGAGAGTAGGAGGGAGAGGAGGAGGAGGAGGCGGAGGAGGAGGAGGAGGAGGAGGAGGAGCAGAGGAGGAGGAAGGGGAGAGGGAGGAAGAGGGGGAGCGGGGGGGGGCACGCTGACCGAAGTGGATTGTGCGGCGACTGCGGGCATTGCAACGGCTGGGATGCTCCCTAGACCCATGAAGCTGATTGACTACAGCCACCTGCTGATGCCGCCATTTGCAATGCGTCTTCAGATGAAATCTCGTTTGGTCCACACAGCCCCAACTACTCAACAGAACCAATAACACCCCTGTTTTGAACGATCCATCCTCACCAAGACATGTCAATACGTCATGGTTTGTGTTCCTCGTGCGTGGTGTCGACATGTGTTACTGGTGCATGATGTTGATGTGTCCGTTCTTCACATGTATTTTGTGTATGATATAAGTATATGGTGTTTGTAATCGTGTGCATCGTGAATGAATGTCAGTGCTGTATCCGTCTGCTGTGCGATTGAAATACATGTTTGATTCACATCAGCGGTACCTGTCTTGGTATGCGGCATTTGCGTACGCATCCGGTCTAAGTGTCAATGCTATGGTACAGGCGTAAGTTGCAGCAGGATGCGATCGGCTACTCAGACTCATTGTGCGTGATCGTGGAGTGGATTACTGGTGCAAGTCCTTGCTGCACGGTGTTGGTACGTGGCTTCAATGTATGTTGGCGGAGTATGGTACTGGGAGGCGTGCGGTGGTCATGTTTGCGGCGCGCGTCGTTGGTGCACCGCAAACATGACCAGGTGCCATGAACAGGAGGAGGAGGAGGAGGAGGAGGAGGAGGTGCACCTTCCTTGCGCGTGCCCCTTGTGCCTGTCTTGGACATCAAGTGGTCGGCGTGGCCTGGCGACGCCGCGAGGCCTGGACGGCGTGGCGCCTCCCTCGCGGGGCCAGGTTCCTATACGCACGTGCTTCCTATGCGTGGGAATCTCGTCATCGCACCCTCGGGGGGTCTTTCCTCCTCCTTTTCTTCCACCTCCTCCCCTTCCTCCTCCTCCTCCTCCTCCTCCTCCTCCTCCTTCTCCTCCTTTTTGCACGCTACACCGACCTTAGGTTACCCTGTTGCGTTAACGAAAAAAGTGTCCACGACTCGACTCAAGCAACCACAAAAAAAAGACCTGGCGGGCGCCGCGGGCCACGCGGGAAAACGAGCCATGGAAAAGAGTAGACAATTGAGTAGGCGCCCGCCAGGTCCGTAAATAACTGCAGCTCTGGCACCTTCGTAGCATCATCCCTCCCCCACCCAACCCAGTGAGTAAATCCCAACCCTCCATTATAGGTTCCTGCTGCGGAGCTAATGAGCTGTCGTAAGTAAGTCGTAAGTAAATTAAGAGCGATGGCGAATATTTGATCAGAGTCACGTCTGCAAGGTGTAAACGCAGACGAGAGTGGAGCCCGGGGAGGTCGAGGCAATGCCTAGCGCTGCGGAAGTTTACTGGGCAGCGCGTGGTCAGCAGTCCACAATGGGAATGGCAAGTCATTTCCCGAACGACGTGCCAACATGGCAGCTCACTGTAGCCAATATTTTGCCAGCTGGAAGAGGAAAACATAGTCCGGTCAGCTAGGCACGAAAGTCCCCCGCCACCATAGCTGATACCACCACCTAGGTACCCCCCCGCCGCTGTTTTTTCAGGTTGGCGTGCGAGGTTGGCCTGTCCTGCGAGAGATCGGCAGTGCAAAGTATCCTGCCAACACAGGCTGTATGACAATTGCTGCGCTTGCGGCGCATCTCCTGCTGTGAGCGAAAGCAACAGTTGGAAGCCTTTTGCACGTTGCAACAAAAAGAAATGAGCAAAGTATACAACTTGCTTCACGGGCGCGTGCCATCGCCAGGCTGGCCTGCGAGGCTGGCCTGCGAGGCTGGCTTTTTGTTTCAAAACTGTAGATACTCAATGTCCACTCGGAAAAAAGACTGCTGCTTGTACGCTGAGGTGAGAGCAGGTGCACTGATAAGCCTAGAGATACAAGCTTGTAAGTCCTCCGCTTCCACCACCAGCGTATAGACCCCAACCTCCGGAGTCACTTAATCTGTCTTGCAGCGCAGAACGTTAAATCATGACAGTTCTAGGGTTGCCGCCCAGGGTTTTTTGGGATTCGCCCCAAAGCGCATCGGCACAGGGACCCTCGCGTTTTGTTGTGCGATTATTTTCGGGTTCAGCACAAATCCAACAATCAGCAAGACAGACTGGTTAGGTGTCGTAGGCTGGCCCTTTAAGGCTGGCCTTTGGGGTGACGAGCCCCATCTGCGGTTGGGCGTTGCTAAGACGTCAGACGTGGGCAGACTGCTCGCGTAGAGTCTGATTCAGCATGTCTGACTGAAATAATAAAACAGTACTGCTGCGGAGCTTTTAGTACACTGGGGTTGGGTGGGAGCCTACAGCTACCGATGTGTACTCATTGGTCCAAGTAGGATCTGAAAGTGGCGCATTGTCGCCAAAGTGCTGCTGCCTAGCTGTGTCCGAGGCTGCATGTGAAGTGTGGCGTAGTGTCACCAAAATACAAGCCTTGAGTGCCTAGCTGTAGATATAAGCAGCAGTACACTAAGCCTTGAAGGATGCTGTGCAAAGGGCTGCTCCCCAAGGACTTTAGGATCACCCCGAACCTGCAAAAGAAGAGTACCACCATGCGTGTCGATCCGCGTCCACCACCGCCTCCTCTCCCAACCACATATCCTCCCCCACGCATAGAACAGGTGCGTACTAGGCCGACTGCAGGAGGTAAAAAAGGCGACGGTAAGAGGCAAAAGGTGCAGGGGGGGACTAGTGCTATAAGAAAGCAATCCTACGGCTGCTGCCCAGGGCTTTGTAGGGTAACCCCAAACCTACGAGGCAAGGAGCACCACTGAAGTGTCGAGTGCATTGCAAGTCAGATGGCGGGAGGAATAGGGAGTGAGTGCACGAAAGAAATAAGCAATCCCAGGGCTGCTTCCCAGGGCTTCATAGGTGAACCCCAAACCTACAAGTATGGAGTACCAGTGACGCGTCAAAAAAGCCGCGAGGGAGACGGAGGAGGAGCGCATTGCAAGTCAACGGTCTACGAGGAGGGCGCGCCATTGGGGGACAGGCGTGACCGATGTCGCAATCGCAGGCGCGGTCGAGCCGCTGGCCGCTCACGCCGGGGGCTCTGCGCCCATGGGCAGCGAGGGGCGCCCGGAGGGGTCGGGCGAGATCGGGGCTGGACCGATGTGGGGTGGGCTCGACTGCCAGCGCCGCAGGCCAGCCACGAAAGGGGGGAGGGGCCGTGCCTGCAGTCAGGAGGCGCGGGCCCGAAGTGGCGGAAGATGCACGTCCTCCGCCCCGCGCGCCAGACGGCGCGGCGGCCTGCAGGCGGCCTGGATTAAAACCATACCTGCGGGGAGGAACTATCATACCATCGACGTCCTGTGTCCGGCCAGATCGCTCCGTCCCCCCCCCCCAAACTGGCCTGCGCGCGAAGGCCTGGCCTCGCTGGAGCGTGCACTGCAGGAGCGCACGCCATGTGGGTAGGGAGGACACGCCGCTCCTGGAGCGCCCGCGCCCACTGCGAGTGAAAGATGTGCCGCGAGAACGGGCTTTTCTATCGCATCGAAGCCTATCCCTGGGCCTGTGTAAGCAATGTACTGCCGCTTAGCAATTTGGGGCTCTACATGGGCGGAGCACGAAGAGAAGAAGATGAGACGAGGCGAAGTACGGGGATACTACGAGACTGATATGCTGGCCGGCGGTCCCCTCCATCGCCACGCCCCCCCCCCCCTCCCAATGTCCTGCGCGCGAAAGCCGGGCCTCGCTGGCGCGTGCACTGCAGGATCGTACGCAGTACGGGCGGCGAGGACTTGCCACTCCTGGAGCGCCCGCGCCCAGTGCAAGTAAAACACGTGCCGCGCTGACGACTTGGGATGCTGCCTCTGGGCCTGTCTAAGCAGCGGACTGATGCCTGGCATGTTGGCGCTCTGAGTGCGCGCAGCCCCTCATGGAGGAGCACGAGGAGGAGAAGATGAGATGAGGGAGAGATCATGTGGGGGCGCGAGAAGGGGCGATGGCGAGAGGGGCGATGCCGAAAGAGATGCCGATGCTTCTGACTCTGGGCGTAATCGAAGCCTTAATCCACTCAGACTGTGCGGGTTGGACGCCTAGCGGTGAAACGCAACGCGCAGACTGCTCATCAGGGCCCAGCGGGGCGGAGGCAGAGGAAGTGGCGAAGGGCGCGAGTCCACCGACCCATGCCTAGCAGGACAGCGGCAGCAAAGACAAGAAGAAAATAATGGGGAAAGAGAGGGGGAATATGGAGTCGACCGCCACCGGGCGATGGCAAGCGAGCAGCAAAGTATATAGAGAATGGCCGCTGCTGCTGGGGGCGCGCCATTTCTGCAGGCTCTTGCGGAAACCCTGAACACACGCGGTGAAAGGCCGCAAGTATGCATATGTGTGCGAGTCTCGCCGCGGCATCCCAAAACGACGCTCTCTCTCTCTCTCTCTCTCTCTCACACACACACACGCGGCCCCCCCCTAGCATCCCTGTGAGGGCGCCCTGGCTCAGAGCCACAACTCGCCGCCCCAGCCGCCCCGGGCGGCCCGCGCCGCCTTCGCGCCCCTTTTTGGGGATGCTGTTGCCGTTCGGGCACAGCTTCTTCAGGCCGGGCACGGAGGGCAGCGCTCCCGCCAGGGCCTGCGCGCCCTCGTCGCCGATGCTGCTGCTGTCCAGGACGAGCGTCTTCAGGCTGGTCATGGAGGGCAGAGCCTCCGCCAAGGCCTTCGCGCCCGCGAGGCCGATCTGGCAGGACTGCAGGCCCAGCTCCTCCCGGCGGGCGCAGGGCTGCAGGCAGCCGGAGAGCCTCGCGGACTGCTCGGGGGCCGTGGGCGGCACCCCAACGAAGTCCAGCTCCGTCACGCCGCCCAGCTGCGCGCGGCTCCACCGGCGGAAGAGCGCCCTCACCGCCTGGTCCGCGTCGCTGGTGAAAGACCTGTCCTCGATGAGCCCGGGGAAAAGCCCCAACGCAACGCGCAACCCCCTCTCTCCCCGCGTACCTGCCGCGGGGTGCGCTCGGGGGTCGCGCGTCGCCTCGCCCCGTGACTTCGCACGATTCGTCCCTCGTCGATGCTACCCCTCGGGCCCGTCGGCCACCCCGTACCTGCCTTCGTCGCCCCCGCCCCGCGCCCAAGGTCGACCACGGCGCTCCACCTCGCCTCCCGGCGGCAGACCTGTTTGCTCTGCTCCGCGGAGCAGCGCTCGTGCGTCGTCCAGCCCGACCGGTCGCACAGCCGCACTCGCGCGTGCTGCCCCGCTCGCAGGGGTGCTGGGTGAGCAGAAGGACGGTGGTGGCCTCATGGGCGTACCAGGGGTCCATCGTCTCCTCCAGCCCGTGCCTGAAGACGGCCTTCTCGGCGGGGGTCCGCTTCGCCTTGTCCGCGGTCTCCTGCGCGCCCTCCTCGCTCTTGCCCTGCCGCAGGGCGGCGGCCTTCGCCTCCTTGTCCTTGACGGGTTCGCCCTGCGGCAGCGAGGGCCAGTCCCGAAAGACTCCCATCTCGCTGAACCACTTCAAATCGCCGTTGGCTGTGGAGTAATTGCGGCGCTCCTTCTCTAGGGTGTCAGCCACCAAGTTCAGCTGCAACCCCTTGGGGTCGGGATGTTCGCGCGAGTCCCAGCAGAACGAGATGGTGATGATCGGCGCCACCTGGTCTTTCCCTCCTCGCCCGCCAGCCTCCCAGACGGCCCGCAGCTCCTCCGCGGACACGATGGCCTTCTCCAGCAGCTCCTGGCGCCCCTTCGGGGCCGTGCCGCGCTGCTGCAGCAGCCACGACGTGCGGACCAGGCGCACGGGGTGGAGGCCCTCCGCGGTGAACGCGAGCGCGTCGAAGAGGCTCGCGGCGCCCGTGCACCGCGCCAGGTCGAACGTCTCCTGCTCCTCCTTCTTGGGGGACCTCCTCCACGGGCGCCTCCGTCGACTGGGGCGCGTCGCGCTCCCGCGGCGGCTGCTCCCCGGGCACCTCCGGCCACCGGGGCAGGGCGCCGCCCTCCCGGGCGCCGCCGCCGGACGGCACGGAGCATGGCAAGAAGCCGACAGTGGCGGAAGCGGAGCGCGGAGCGAGCGGTGAGAAGCAGCACCCTGGAGCAGACGGCGGCCCCCAGTGCCCACAGGTGGGGACGGGGCAGGCCGACTGCCCGCGGAGTCCTCCTGGGTGGCCAGGGGCACGGTCCAGGCCGCCAGCGCAGCTGGCCAGGCAGACCTGTGCCCAGGGCTGCCACGCCCCGTCGTCCAAATCCCTGCCGTCCACATCCCTGCCGTCCCACCAGGGGCGCTGCTTGGGTTCGTCCTGCGGGGCCATCGTCACGATGGCAGCCGCACGTTCGGAAGGCGGCGCGCTGCGCCGCGGGATGATCCGATTGTCTCGTCTTGAGCCACAATGGCTTGAGCCAGATGGCTCCTCCTCCTCCTCCTCCTCCTCCTCCTCCTCCTCCTCCTCCTCCTCCTCCTCCTCCTCTCCTCCCTCCTCCTCCTCCTCCTCCTCCTCCTCCTCCTCCTCCTCCTCCTCCTCCTCCTCCTCCTCCTCCTCCTCCTCCTCCTCCTCCTCCTCCTCCTCCTCCTCCTCCTCCTCCTCCTCCTCCTCCTCCCTCCTCCTCCTCCTCCTCCTCCTCCTCCTCCTCCTCCTCCTCCTCCTCCTCCTCCTCCTCCTCCTCCTCCTCCTCCTCCTCCTCCTCCTCCTCCTCCTCCTCCTCCTCCTCCTCCTCCTCCTCCTCCTCCTCCTCCTCCTACTCCAACTCCTACTCCTAGTCCTCCTGCTCCTCCTCAAACCCTCGGAAAACCTCCGAGGCCTGGCGGTCGCGGTACGCAGGGCGGGCGAGGCGGGAGACCCAGGGATCCCGGCATTCCTGGGTCCTGGCGGCCGCGGTGCAGTCCACGCGCTGCCACAGGGAACGCCGAGTGAGGAACGACGGCGGTCGCGAGGAGGTCCCCCGCCCTAGATCTCGGGAACGGCCCGGACACCGCAGCCCCTCCTGAGCCCCGAGTGGTCCTTCTTCCAGCGACTGGAGTGCACGCAGAAGACGAAGCCAGGACAAGACAAGACGAGACAAGAGCCCGCGTCGAGGCACCTACGAGGGTGCGGCGGGAGGGCGCCGGGGCGCCGGGTTAGGCTGGCCGCTCAGAAGCCGGGGTCGGGAAATGGCAGCCGGGTCGGACAGATGGGAGTGGGTGCTGGAGCCGCAGTCGGAGAAGAAGAACCACACGTACCGCCACAGCCGGATACATTTGACAAAGACGAAGCCAGGAAGAGAGCAAAACATCGGGGGAGGACACATCGAGGATCTCGGAGATCCGGCGGCTCGGGAGGAGGTCTCGGGCGCCGCGGCCTTCTCAGAGCGTTCCGGAACGCTCGTTGAGAGTGCTCTTGAACGCTCTGGAGCGGAGTTATCCTCCTCCCAGCCCCGTCCGAGTGCAGGGCGGGCGAGGCGGGACACTCAGGGACGACCCGCATTCTTGAAGCCCGCGGCCGCGGCATACAGGGCGGGCAAGGCGGGGCACCCAGAAGACACCAGGATGCTCGGGGCCTGATGGCCGAGTCGCATGCAGGGCGTAGAGGCCGTCTAGATGGGGTCCGAGCAAGTGGGGTCGGAGGATCGCGCCGCATCGCCGATGCATCGCCGATGCCTCGACAACGTCGGCGTGGGGAAGCCCGGGCCCCACACCGAGCTGCCTCCTCCTCCTCCTCCTCCTCCTCCTCCTCCCCCTCCTCCTCCTCCTCCTCCCCCCTCCTCTCCTCCTCCTCCCCCTCCTCCTCCTCCTCCTCCTCCTCCTCCTCCTCCTCCTCCTCCTCCTCCTCCTCCTCCTCCTCCCCCTCCTCGGCGATGCGGCGCGATGCTCCGGCCCCGGCCGCTCCGAGGCCATCTTGGGAGGCCCAGAGAGCGGGGCTTCAGGCGGGGGGCGAGGAGCCCTCCTCGTCAGCTCTCGCGGCCGCCACCTGCACGGCCCGACCCTGGACAGAAGAACGGCCTTCAGAGGAGGAGGAGGAGGAGGAGGAGGAGGAGGAGGAGGAGGAGGAGGAGGAGGAGGAGGAGGAGGAGGAGGGGGGACGAGAGAGGAGGAGGAGGAGGAGGAGGAGGAGGAGGACGAGAGAGGAGGACGAGAGAGGAGGACGAGAGAGGAGGAGGAGGAGGAGGAGGAGGAGGAGGAGACTCGATTTTTCGAGCAGGGCGCTTTTGCCCGGTTTCGGGCCACGGGCTCCTCCCAGATCGACCGGGCTCGAGGAATGGCGCAGAGATGAGGGGCTTCGGGCTCCGGTCCAAAGTGTTCAAAGATGTCTCCATTATTTCGCGACGTCGGATCTCAGGGGACCCTCCGCCAGCCAAAACACCCCAAGCCACAAGATCACCGAGGGTACCCTCCCCCAGGATGTACAAGAACAGCCAGCAAGCACGAAGAACATCAAGGTGCCCTCCCCGAACCAACCTCGATCTTATACCTCGGTCCAAGCGTGGGATGTGTAATCAGCCAAGGCAAATACAATGGGCACGGCAGATTCAGCAACGTGAAAGCAACAGCGCGGGCAATCGCGGCAGCCACTACAATCATGTCGTCAAAACGAAAACAAGGACCTCACCACCACACGAGAACAATGGTTGGACAAGATGGAAGGCAACCAACGGGACCCATTGAGCGGATACAAGATATTCCATATGCGCAGCGTCGTCTAAACTGCGAACCCTTAGAATCTCCTCGAATCGCCTCCACCAAGAACAGAAGACATCGCCCTGCACAAGAGACTGCCTGCGCGCCCTGCGCAAGGAATATTCCTGGGTGAACAGATCACGAGCCCTTGCTATGAAAGGCCGGTGACGTGACCCGTGCACCTAGGAACGGGGGAGGCGCAGCAGCAGGAGCGACCTGTGTACCCAGGAATGGCGCTCGACGTGTGGTCTCGGAATCCTGGCTGCCTCGTGAGCAGGAGCGAGTCACTGCGCGACTGCTGCATGGCAGCGGCCGCGCCCACGTCGCGAGGCGCGCGTGCACCGGAACATGCGCACCACTGGCTTGCGGGGGCGAGAGAGAGGGAGGTGGTCAGCAAAACAACGGCGCAGACGTGCATCACGCGCATCCCGACGCGATCCGTCCATGTGCGCCCGCCTCCCCATGCCGACCTGCGCGTCCCGCCCAGGCCTCGAGGAAACGAATCGCAGCACTGCAGGGGACGGGCAGCCACATCTTCGTGGCCACTCGGCATCTCTTACTGCGGGCTCTGCCACCTTCTTCCTCGAAGGCAGACGCAAGTTTTTCCCGAGACATGGCGACGCCCCCGGACCCCGAACTTCGATGTCGACGCCGACACTGGCGACTTCGATCTTCTTGTTGACCCCGCGGGCCGCGCTGCGTGCGTCCATCAACATTGGAATTCGGGGCGAGGGGGTCCGATAAAAACTTGCGTTTGGTTTCGAGGAGGGCTGTAACTCATTGGCTGGGCCATCTGGAGCTGGTGCGATCCCCTTGACAACCCGACCCGGTCTTGCTTAATCTAAAGAACAGGAAAGTTCGGCAGCCATCAGCCACGCCAACTGCGAGAAACATGCACGTATGAATGCCCTGCCCACTCGATTAGCACACTGACGATAAGGAAAAGGATGCGGGGTTGGGCTCACCAGCGTCCGATACGCGCCAGTAGCCGCACACGTTGGATACAAGTTTGGCCCGATGCCGTGTGAGCCCCAATAGCCTACATAATTCCGACAACGTTCTCGTTAGGTTTAGCTCAAGCTACACGTTTGGACTATAGATTTGGCGCTCGCAATTGTTTGGTTTCACGTTAGGGTTTGACTTTTGAATGTGTACGCATAGGACCATCCTTCGGATGATAGGAAGGTTGGGATGCATGAGTGCAGCATCTGGTTTGCGATTGCCGTCGAACTGGATTCGCGAACTGTCGATCAACGATCTCGATGTATGCATCTGAATGTATGCATGCATAGCTCGATCCCCCTGAATCCCCACACAATGTTTGCACTTCGGGACTCTTACTTCTCTTCGAAGCTAGTCTGGCGGTTCCGTGCTCGCCGTCGCCGCCCCATCGACGCCTGGTCGCCGCCCGTCGTCTGGGCCTGATTGAAGGTCTGGCGGCTCCGTGCTCGCCGTCGCCGCCCCGTCGCCACCCCGTCGCTCCTCCGTCGCCGCCCCGACTTGCGCAGCCAGCTGGGACATGCCCGAGCCGTGCAAAACGAACCACTGCATTGCCGATTTGCGTAGCTAGCTGGGCGGGGGCCGAGCCGCGCAAAATGTACCACTCAAGGTCCGAACTGCGCGGGCAGCTGCGCGGGAGCTCCGCCGCACAAAACGAACCACTAGAGGGCACAGTTGCGCAGCTAGCTGAGCGGGCCGCGCAGAACGGATCACGCACGGTCCGATTTGCGCAACTAACTCGGCGGGGGTGGCGCCGCGCAGGAACGGCTGCGAAAGGGTGGATACGCGCAACTAGCTGGGCGGAAGCTGGCACAACGGACCACTGACGGTCCGATTTGCGCAGCTAGCTGGGCGGGGGCCGAGCCGCGCAAACCGGACCATTCAAGGTCTGATTTGCGCAGGTAGCCGGGAAGGGGCCGCGTCCCGCGCTGCGCAAAACGGCCCACTTAAGGGCACGGGTTGCGCAGCTAGCTGGGCGGGGGCCGAGCTGCGCGAAGCGGACCGCTGGAGGGCCCAGCCGAACGGGCGGCTGAGCCGCGCAGAATGGACCGCTCAAGGTCCGATTTGCGCAACTAGCTGGGCAGGGGCGGAACCGCGAAGAACGGACCACCGACGACCCGATTTGCGCCGCTGGCTGGGCGGGGGCCGAGCCGCGCAGAACGAAGCACCAAGTGCAAAATTTGCGCCGCTGGCTGGGCGGGGGCCGAGGCGCGCCAGACGGACCACTGACGGTCCGGCTTGCGCCGCTGGCTGGGCGGGGGCGGAGGCCGAGCCGCGCCAATCAGACCACCAGCGACCGATTTGCGCAGCTGGTTGGGCGGGGGCTGAGCCGCGCACATCAGACCACTGGCGACCGATTTGCTCCGCTAGCTGGGCGGCGAGGGCTGAGCCGCGCAAGACTGACAACAGCAGCACGGACCACTGATGGTCCAACCTGCGCAGCTGAGTGGGGGCTGAGCCTTCTAACGGCGCGAGCTTGGCAGCTAGCTGGGCGGGGGCCGAGCTGCGTAAAACGGACCACTGACGGTCCGACTTGCGCCGCTAGCTGGCTGGGGCTGAGCCGCGCAGAACGGGTCACTGACGGTCCGATATGCGCAGCTAGCTAGGCGGGGGCTGAGCCACGCAAAACGGACTACACATTATCCAGTGTGCGCGGCTAGCTGGGCGGGGGCTGAGCCGCGCAAATCGGACCAGTAGCGGTCCAGTTTGCGGAATTGGCTGGGCGGGGGCTAAGCCGCGCAAGATCGGACCGCTGACGGTCCGTTCTGCGCGGCTGGCTGGGCGGGGGCCGAGCCGCCCAAAACTGACCACCAAAAGTCCGAACTGCGCATCTGACCGGGCGGGTGCGGAGCCGTGCAGGACGGACCCCCAACGGTCCGAGTTGCACAGCTGGCAGGGGCGGGGACCGGGCCGCGCACAAAGAGGACCACTGGCGGCCCGAGCTGCGCAGCCCCGGGACAACCACGGGACAACCACGGGACAACCACGAGACAAGCCTTGAGGCAAACGCGGGATCAAACATCGGGACATCGGGGCAACCTTCGGGACAACCATCAGATCGACCATCGGGACAACCGTCGGGACAGCCACGAGACAACTGCGGGACAACCACGGGACAACCCCGGGACACCCACGGAACAACCACAGACAACCGCGGGACATCCGCGGGACGCCCACCAGACAAATAGGGACAACCACAGAACAACCACGGAGCAATCACGGGACAACCCCAAGACAGCCACGAGACAACCACGGAACAAGCACGACACGACCATGGAACAACCACGGGACAACTGCGGGGCAACCGCGAAACAACCGCGGGACAACCAAGGGAAACCACGGGACAACCGCGGGAACCCACGACACAACCACAGGACAACCACGGGAACCCCATGTGACAACCACAGAACAAGCAAGAGACAACTACGGGACAACCACGGGACAAACACAGAACAAATCGTGACAACCACGGGACAACCACGGGACACCCGCGGGACAACACCCGCGGAACGACAAAGAAACAACCACGGAACAACGACGGGACAACTACGGGACAACCACGGGACAGCCACCGGACAACCACGGGACACCTACGGCTCAACCACGGGAAAACCCAAAAAACAACCCCGCGCACGCCACGAGCACACCACGACAACCACGGGACAACCCAGGAACAGCCGCGGGACAACCCCACGCACGCCCTGAAGTCCGCGACTCTTTTTGGCGGGACCTGGATCTAACCAGAACAAGAACTCGCGTTGCTTCGACTCGCCCGCACGGACGACACGGACCGAAACCGAAGCCGATTTCCCAGTTGGGCGACTCCGCTTCACTTCGGTCTCGCGCCGCAGCCTCCAAATTAGCCTTAGCGTCAGATGTGGATCGATTGGACTTGAGCATTGGGCTGATGTAGAGTTCCTACGGCTGACCATCACGCGAGAATAATTGAGGATTGCTGCAAAAAGGCCCAAGGCGGCCCGAACTTGGCCAGAAGAGGCCCGGATATGGACCCAAGAAGCCCCAAGACCCCTACAGGCCGCAAGCGCCCCCAAGATCAGCCACCGCGCACCCTGGCACGCTGAGACGTGGAAAAATAAGAAGGCTTGTCTGGTAGGGTTTTTACCTACAAGTTCCCCCCTATTCAACACGCTTGCCCGCGTGCACTGGCCCCCTGTTCGGTTTCCTAGGCTGCACGACACCTGCCGGGGGTTGTCCCCGTGTCCAAAGCACCTCGAAGCTTCCCAGGTGCCCCAGAAAACCGCCAAGATGGCCCAGCAGTGCGCCAATATAATGGCAACCCCAGCACGCCCCGCAAGCGGCCGTAAAGAGGCCAAAAACACTGTCGTGTCCTAGTTTTTTCGATGCTGCTCGGTTTCCACGCTCTTCAATTGAAGACCAGTCCACTTGCAACGTTTTCGATTGTCAAGACCGAAGCCGAATGAAAGCCCCGAAAAGGCCCCTAGACGGCCCATGCCCCAAGACAGCCCAAGCTTGCCCAAGAGGGCCTCAAGAGGGACCCAAAACGGCTTAAGAGGGCCGGCCAAAGAATGCAACCAAATTGCGCTGCGAGGGACCCAAGGAGACCCCCCGGCTGGCCAAGAGAACCCCAAGACGGCCCAAAACGGCCCCAAGACGGCCAAATTGGGCCTCAAGACGGCCCAGGGCCCGAAGGGGCCCCCAAAACTGCCCCATAGAAGCAGACGACAGCCTACGGACGGCCCACGTAAACCTGGTGAGAGCTCCTCAAGAACGAGAAACGGGAAGTGTCACAAGTGACGGCTTTTTGGGCCGTGCAAACAGGATCACCACACGGTGGCGGACTTGCCGCAAGCAGCTGGAACACCCCCAAGAGACCCCGAAATCCCTGAAGGAGGCGGCTCCAGGATACTCCCAAGCACGCCCCAGGATGCCCCCAAACTGCCCAGAAAAATACCCCAATATTACCAAGCCCCCAGACGCTTCCAATCCGACTGCCCACAAGCCACGCATAGATGAAGGCAGGAGCAGGCGGTTGAAGGCGAAGCCCTCAGCCGCCCGCTCCTCCCTGGATTACCGCGACGCGGTTCGCCCAGACATGACTTTCAGATCCCACTGCAAAAGGCCAGGTAAAGTTGGTACGAGTTGCCTGGACTGGAAGCATGGCTGGATGTGCGTGGACTGGAAGCGTGGCTGAATCAACGCACGAACGGCGTCTGAACCTCAAGATGGCGCCGGCGACGACGACGACGACGACGACGACGACGACGACGACGCTGGCGGCGAGGTCCAGTGATCAGAACGCGCGACGGCCAAAACGACGGAACCCAGAGGAACAGCTCAGCGAAGTTTAGAAGGAGCCGCCAGAGCGGCGATCTGGAAGGAGACGCCCGACTAAAGACCTAGAAGGAGCGCCTGGGTAAAATTCTAGCAGGCGCATTCCTCCCCCTGTCGCGCCTGCTCCGCGCCCTTGCGCAAGTCGCCCTCGGAGTCCTTCGCTGCCCCTGTTCTATGTTATACTGGGGCGCAGTGGTCCGACAGGATCCGTGCCAAAAACCTTCGTTCCCCGCCACTCGGATCCAGCCCAAACCCATCGAACTCGCACAGGATCCGTCCAACAAGCATCGGATCCGCACCTGGATCCGTAGTGGATCCGCACCTGGATCCGACGCCCGAAGCGAGGTGGACGCTCCCAAACGAGGACCCTCTCCCAACGTCTGCGGGAGCCCCTGCCCTCGTCTTCGGGCGCCCGACGCTGCGCCCGTCGCCCGCGACCTGCCGCCTGGCTGGACCGACGACTTGGGCGTGGCTTAATGGGGGGGTCACAAATGGGGGGGGGCAGAAAAGGTCCCCTGTCGTACCCCTTTCGGGCCCCTCCAGAGCCCCAGGGGGCTCGTTTAGGTACCGTTTGGGTACCTTTTCGAACCACCCTCGCCACCCCCCCATGTATGACCCCCCCATTACGCGGCGCCCAAACGACCCCTGGCCTGGCTGGACCGGAAGTCTGTTACTTTCGTGCGATTTGAAACTTCGGGCCGAATATTCTCAAATCGTACCAACTGACCTGACTTTGTGTGTGGGAAAACCATGAGGTACCGACACCGCTACTCCCTGGACCTCTCCCGGGGTGCGTCCTGACAAGGGCATATTCCTGCTGCAGAGGGACGTGCCCGACTTAAGCTTAAGTCGGGCGTGTCCCCCTAGAGGGGGATTTTGGGCGAAAAACAAAAAATACAAAAAAATACCCCCCCAATGGACAAAAATAGTCAAAAAATCGTTCCCTGACTATTTGTTGCCTATCTTTGAAGATTCCTCCTGTAGAGGGACAGGCCCGACTTAAGCTTACTCCAGATTTCGTATCAAAGGGAGGGGGGTCTCATTTCGGGGGGGGTCTCTTCCAGGCTATCTTGGAGGGCCTGGGGGGTCTGGGGACGATGTTTTGGAGGGTTCTCCCACGGGAGGGGGGTCTGAAATGGCTTGTCTTGGAGGGTCCAGACCCCCTCCCTTTTATTACGAGATCTGGAGTAGGCGGGACGCGCGAAGCACTAATTGGGGAGACAAGGCGCGGGCGGGCGGGGCCTCAGGCGGCCGGACCGGAGACCAAGAAGAAACCTCAAAAACTGGGGGCTGCGCAGTGACGTTGAGCGCCTGGGGGCAGGACGGTCCCCAGAGGCCCTCAGAGGGCCTCAAGCACGGTAAAGCTTGCTCCCAGGAGGGACAGACATGGCTCAGGAGCGCAGTGAGAAGCTCCCAAAGGCAGCAACACAAGGATCCGGGAAAGCAATAAAATAGTGAGTTGTCTGTGGATGTTGCTCCCCGCCGAGGGTGGCACGACCTCCTTAACTATGCTAGCTGGCGTCACGGCCTCCAAATGACCCAGGTGGGCGTCACGACCGAAGACAGTCTCTGGCAGAACAGGCCAAGAGGACGTTCAACCTGCCCGAGACGCCACCAAAAGCCATCCAAGACAGCTCAATAAGGACCGCAATGCGACATAAGAAGACCCTCGGCGAGGCTCACGAATCCGAAGAAAGCCCCGAGATGGCTGGAGACGGCCAAAAGAGTCCAACGAAATCCGCCCACCGAACCCTCGGCGGGCGTGAGACACTGCCGTCGCCTTCGTCGCCGTCGTCGTCGCCAGTCCCGAGAGAAAGAAAACGGACAGAGAAAAATCGATTCCTTCCACTTTCTCCCCTCCCTGACGGCGGGGGAAGGGTAGGGGGGGGAAGTGGGGTCGAGACACCCTGCCCGCCCGCACGCCGTCTCTCTCACTCCCACTCGCCCTCCCAACACATAAGCAGCACCCGAGCCGCAGCGTGTTCAGCCGCAGTGCTTGGATGGACAGCTACTGGGAACCAAAACAGACCCCATGTGCGCAACGCTGAGGCGAGGTACACCAGGCGTGCCAGGCGCGCCACGCGCGCGAGGTGCGCCAGGCACCCCTGTGCCCGAAGCGTACTAGGCACGCCTGGTGCGCCAAATGCGCCACGTGATCCACGTGTGCCATGTGTGCGCATGCTCCAGCCGCGCCAGGTGCGCCACGTTCGGGGCACGCGCAGAGTGTGCCAGGTGCGCCTGCGCACGTGGCAGTACACATCAGGAAACGTGTCGGCCCCACAACCCTTGTGGAAAACCAGTGCGCAATCGCGGCGGGGTGGCCATCATAGCGTCTGGTGGGCCTGCGCACACAACAGGCAACATGCCAGCACCCCCGCCGTCCCAGTCAAAAACCAATGCACAGTGATCGCGAGGTGCCCGCGCATGATCCAGATTATGTCTCGAAGTGCATTATGTCTTGTTTCTGACAAGGATACTGGGCCTGCGCACAGCACGCAGTATGCAGGCATCCCCGCCGTCCATGTCAAAAAACAATACAAAGTGCTCGCGGCCCCCCCGATCATGACCCAAAATTCTTTCCCAAAAGCGGGTTCTACATTATTCCTTAACAAAGATGGTGTCGGGGGGGCTCTCACTGGTCTGGCTTAGCTGCCGATCGCCTGGGGGAGGGGGCGTTTCTCATGAGAGCTCCATGGTACACGTCGGCCCCGCCTCCCCTGCCGTGTCCACCCCGTGGACAGGGAAGACAGGGGTGGGGAGGTCCCGTTGTGGGAGGGGGTCCTGGGAAGAGGTCTCGAGGGAGGCCCCGCATGTGGTGAGGGAGGGTGGTCCCTCGGTGGTTCAAAGGCGTGGTACTGAGAGATGGGGTCCTGAGGACGAGCTGCCCTGAACAACGCGAATCCACCCTGGGATCCCTTCCTATCCTTAGGACCCCACCCCTCAGGACCCCATCTTTGAACCACCGGACCTCTTCCCCCTCCTCCTCCCCCTCCCCCTCCTCCTCCCCCTCCACCTCCTCCTCCTCCTCCTCCTCCCCTCCACCTCCACCGCCCCCCTCCTCCTCCTCCCCCCCCCTCCTCCCCCCTCCCCCTCCTCCTCCTCCTCTCTCCTCCTCCCTCCTCCTCCTCCTCCCCCTCCTCCTCCTCCTCCTCCCCCCTCCTCCACCGCCCCCTCCTCCTCCTCCTCCTCCCCCCTCCTCCTCCCCGTCCCCTCCTCCTCCTCCTCCTCCTCCTCCTCCTCCTCCTCCTCCTCCTCCTCCTCCTCCTCCCCCCCCTCCCCCTCCTCCTCCTCCTCCTCCCTCCCTCCCCCTGCAACCCTCTGCGCGTGGCCGAAGAATACCGCCCGCCTCCCCTGGGAGAAGCGCCCGCGGGGGCCCCGGAGGAGGCCCCGCGCTGGAGGGTCGGCGGCGCCGGCCTTGCGGCCTCCGCACCATCCGCAGCAGGCGACTCCCAGATGGTCTGAGGAGAAATTCGAGAAATGAAGAGGATGGAGAAAGGGGAAGCCCAGACAGGCTCACGTCGCAGGAGAATCGGACGGAACATGTTTCGCGGTGCTCGGTCCCTGGGGCCCTCGCCAGGCCCCGGGACCGTCAAAAATCGGCTCGGGATGCAAAGCCGGTCCTGGGGAAAGGGTCGGGACTTCCGGGGACGACGTACTGAAAAAACTCAAGACGTCGCATGTCTGGGAGGTGGGAGGAGGCGGAGAGGGAGGGGATGGGGGAAGGGAGAGCAGGATCGGAGGGAACGCCTGTCCAGACGTGGTGTCATGTGCGTTTGTCGGAGAAGTGAGACGCCGAACCTTTCTTGCTCAGGCGCTTCGGCTATGAATGGCAGCACTGTGCACGCGTACGGCCTGATGCGCGGAACACAGGAAGATACGGAGCGCATGCGCACGCCCAGCCCCGCTTAAGACGAAGCCAGGACGACGAAGCCCCGTCCGACCAGTGCCGACAGTCTCCATGGACAGCACGCCGGCACCTGAGGATCAGCCGAAGAGCCGGATCTTGGCCGGCTTCTTCTTCTTCCCCTTGCCGCCCCCCCCGCCCGCTTCGGCACCGCCGCCCTCGAGCGCGCCAGACAGGGCCGAGTCGATGGCTGGAGGGACAAAAAAGGTACCCATACAGCTCCTCCCCCGAACCTCTCCTGGTGTGCGGTCTGTTGAGGATCAAAAAAAAAACGGCACACGCATAAACTGTCGGAGCTCTGCGTGGCTGTCTTGGATCGGCGCTGAACCCCTCTCCCTGGCGCACGGAGCGCGCCAGGGGCAACGCTGGAAGCGTCGCCAAGGGGGTCCAGCGCCGAAACAAACAAATCTGACCGGATCTCAAAAAAAAGATGTACGCTGGTGTTTCTTCTTTGCTGACCAGAGTCTCGAGGCGAGTCCGGCGATGGCAGCGGGGGCCTCCGAAGATGCCTGACAAGAGCGAAAGCGAGGCAAGGGTAGCGGTATCGGTACATTTTCCTCCTCCGGATGGCCGCCGCATCCTGCTGCATCCTATGGCGGCGCGCAGAGGGGGGTAGGGGGAGGGGGGGAGGCTTCCGAAAAGGAGGCTGCTTCTTAGAAGGCGTCGGCCTTACATTTATAGACAAGGTCCGCGCCTTCGAAGAAGAAGCCTTCCCCCCTCCCCCTCCCCGCCTCTGCGCGTGGCTGAGATGGAGATAATTAAGGAAGTGCTTCAGAGAGAGAGCAGAAGGGGCGGCGACAAAATGACGAGGGGCAGGGCGAGTAGATGGGGGGGACGTCGTCGTCGCCGCCGTCGTCGTCGCCGCCGCCGTCGCCGTCGCCGTCGCCGACGCCGCCGTCGTCGCCGTCGCCGTCGCCGACGCCGCCGTCGTCGCCGTCGCCGTCGCCGTCGCCGTCGCCGCCGCCGTCGTCGTCGTCGCCGTCGCCGTCGCCGTCGCCGTCGTCGTCTGCGCGTGGCTGGCTGCGTCCTGGCGGCGCGGAAGGCGGCCCGCTCGCGCTCCTCCTGCCAAGGCGAAGCCAGGACGAGGATAAAATCGGGCGAAGATAGATCGGGAATCTCTGAGACCTGGCTCCGAAGCATCTATCGGGCGCCGCGGCCTTCTCAGAGCGTTCTGGAACGCTCCACTCCGGAAGGCTTTAGCACGGGGACCGCCACTCCCCAAACCTCTCCCGGGGCGCATTCTGACGAGGATTTCGAAGCAAATCCAGCCGTGGCGAGGACCCAGGAGGCCCAGAAGGGGGCAAACGGGCGAAGGCCAGGGTAGATAGAGGCATGGGTACTCTTCCTCCCCAGAGCTCTGGGACGGGCCCAGGGGTGGTCCCCGACCCCTTCCCCAGGGCTGGTCTTGCGCCCCGGGCCCACTTTTGATGGTCCCCGGCGGGCCCGAGCACGGGCCCCGGAGGCCAAAATCCAGGAAAAACAGCTGGATTGAAAAAATCATGCCCGCGGATTTGAGGGACAACGATAGGAGGGGCTGGCGTAGGGGGGGGGGGGGGGGGGGGGGGGGGGGGTGGGGGGGGGGGGGGGGGGGGGGGGCATATCGACGTGGAATCACGCGATACATCGCCGATGGATCGGCGATAGGCCCCCGATGGTGAATCCGCACCTTCCTGGGCGGGGTGGGGGCTATCGGGCCTCTGTCGGCGATCCATGGGCGATTGGGGGTCGATGCATACCAACCTATGCCTACCCTCGTCCCTGGAGGTTTTCGGGCCATAACTCGGGCTTCCGGCGGCCGATCGGGATGATCCAGGACCCCCCGAAGCGCCCTCGGCGAGGCGCAGCTGCTGGAGAGCATCCCGAGGCTGAAAGACCGCCGAGATCCCACGAAGACGCCCGAAAACCTCGCACCGAAACCTTTTGTCCCCCGCTACGCCCATCCCCCCCTATGGTTGCCTCGGCGGGTCTCAGGGTTTACCCTCGCCCCAGCCCCACTTCGACCTGCTGCAGCCGCGCGGCGAGCTCCCGCTCCTCCCGTTGCTGCGCCGCGGCCTGCCGCCCGGCCGCGGCCTGCCCGCGCGGCGGCGCCGCGGCCGCGGGGGCCGCGGCTGCCCGCAGCACCGCCGCAAAGCTGTGGGAGGAGGCCTGCGCCTGGAAGGAAAAATTAAACAAACAAAAGTTAACCTGGCGAAGGACCCAACCATATGCAGTTGTGAGTACTGTTGGTGTGAGTACCGTATTCGGTGGATCTCCACATGGGGCCACGAACCGTTTGAGGGGTGTGCCGAAATGGGTGTGGGGGCGGCATGCGAACGTTGCCACTGGGGCCTTGTGGAGCCTTCGGTGGAGCTCCTTATGGGGCCACGAAACGCGTGAGGGGTGCACCGAAGTTGGTGTGGGGGCGGCATGCGAACGCAGCCACTGGGGCCTTCGGTGGAGCTCCCTGTGGGGCCACGAAACGTGTGAGGGGTGTGCCGAAATTGGTGTGGGGGCGGCATGCGAACGCAGCCACTGGGGCCTTCGGTGGAGCTCCCTATGGGGCCACGAAACGTGTGAGGGGTGTGCCGAAATGGGTGTGGGGGCGCATGCGAACGCAGCCACTGGGGCCTTCGGTGGAGCTCCCTATGGGGCCACGAAACGTGTGAGGGGTGTGCCGAAATGGGTGTGGGGAGGCATGCGGACCTGCCACTGGGGCCTTCGGTGGAGCTCCCTATGGGGCCACGAAACGTGTGAGGGGTGTGCCGAAATGGGTGGTGGGGAGGCATGCGACCCTGCCACTGGGGCCTTCGGTGGAGCTCCCTATGGGGCCACGAAACGTGTGAGGGGTGTGCCGAAATGGGTGGTGGGGAGGCATGCGGACCCTGCCACTGGGGCCTTCGGTGGAGCTCCCTATACGTGTGAGGGGTGTGCCCGGTGGGGTCCCTATGGGGCCACGGGAGGGGTGTTCCGAAAAGGCATGCGAACCCTGCCACTGGGGCCTTCGGTGGAGCTCCCTATGGGGCCACGAAACGTGTGAGGGGTGTGCCGAATGGTGGTGGGGGGCATGCGAACCCTGCCACTGGGGCCTTCGGTGGAGCTCCCTATGGGGCCACGAAACGTGTGAGGGGTGTGCCGAAATGGGTGGTGGGGAGGCATGCGAACCCAGCCACTGGGGCCTTCGGTGGAGCTCCCTATGGGGCCACGAAACGTGTGAGGGGTGTGCCGACATGGGTGGTGGGGAGGCATGCGAACCCTGCCACTGGGGCCTTCGGTAGGGCTCCCTATGGGGCCACGAAACGTGTGAGGGGTGTGCCGAAATCGGTAATGATGATGATGATAATGATAATAATGATGATGATGATGATGATGATGATGATGATGATGATGATGATGATGATGATGATGATGATGATGATTGAGAAAACCAACCACACACAAAAAAACAACAAAACAAAACAAACAAACAAAACACAAAACAAACAAAAACAAACATAATAAAAAATAATAAAACACACACACATACACACACAAACAACAAAAAAAAAAAAAAAAAAAAAAAAAAAAAAAAAAAAAAAAAAAAAAAAAAAAAAAAAAAAAAAAAAAAAAAAAAAAAAAAAAAAAAAAAAAACGCCAGAAGTTGCACAGCCCACCCATACTCCCGCCCCCCCGTCCTCCTCCTCCTCCTCCTCCTCCTCCTCCTCCTCCCCCTCCTCCTCCTCCTCCTCCTCCTCCTCCTTCTCCTCCTTCTCCTCCTCCTCCACCACCTTTCCTCTGCGGTCAACCCACATACCGGCGGCGAGCGAAGAAGTCAGAAGGAGAAGGCCATCTCAGAAGGCGGGGTGGGTCTGAGGGATGTTCGGCGCCGTCGTGGGGAAGGCTTAGAGAACTCCTCAGAAGGCCGGAAGAGCTTCCGAGGAGGAGGCCTGCGCCTGGAAGTCCCTGGGGGTGGGTCGAGACCTCGGGGGGTCGACGACAAGAAAAAAATGGCCTGGCGAAAGACCCAACCATACGCAGTTGTGAATACCGCGATTGTGAGTACCATCTTCGCCCACGCTCCCTATGTGGCCACGGCTTCCCGCCGGAGCCCGACATGCTCAGGGACACGTTCGCGGCCGTCTTCGCGGGCGCCGACGACGACGAGGACGGCGCCCCCCTGACCGAGGAGCAGAAGCAGGAGAGGGCCCTGAGAGCCGCGAGGGAAGCTGCCACTGGCACCTTCGGTGGAGCTCCCTGTGGGGCCACGATCCACGTGAAGGGTGTGCCGAAATGGCCCGAAGCCGCTATGCGAACCCTGCCGCTGTGGCCTTCGGTGGAGCTCCCTGTGGGGCCACGATCCTCGTGATGGGGTGTGCCGTAATGGCCCGAGGCCGCCATGCAAACCCTGCCACTGGCGCCTTCGGTGGAGCTCTCTATGGGGCCACGGTCCTCGTGATGGGGTGTGCCGAAATCGCCCGAGGCCACCATGCGAACCCTGCCACTGGGACGTTAGGTGGAGCTCCCTCTGGGGCCACGATCCTCGTGAGGGGTGTGCCGAAATGGCCCGAGGCCGCCATGCGAGTTCCGCCACTGGGACCTTAGGTGGCGCTCCCTATGGGGCCACGAAACGTGTGAGGGGTGTGCCGAAATGGCCCGAGGCCGCCATGCGAGTTCCGCCGCTGGGACCTTAGGTGGAGCTCCCTATGGGGCCACGAAACGTGTGATGGGTTGCCAAAACGGGGCTGGTACCCATGCGAGTTCTGCCACTGGGTTGTTCAGTGGAGCTCCCTATGGGGCCACGAAACGTGTGAGGGTGTGCCAACATGGGGCGGCGCCGCCATGCGAGTCCACTGGGACCATCGGTGGAGCTCCCTATGGGGCCACGAAACGTGTGAGGGGTGTGCCGAAATGGAGCGGGGCCGCCATGCGAGTTCCGCCATTGGGACCTCAGGTGGAGCCCCCCTATGGGCCACGAAACGTGTGAGGGGTGTGCCGAAATGGAGCGGGGCCGCCATGCGAGTTCTGCCACTGGGACCTGAGGTGGAGTCCCCTATGGGGCCACGGAACGTGTGAGGGGTGTGCCGAACTGGGGCGGGGTCGCCATGCGAGTTCCGCCACTGGGACCTTAGGTGGAGCTCCCTAGGGAGCCACGAAACGTGTGAGGGGTGTGCCGACAGAGAGACATGCGGAGGGCAGAGGCAAGGAGGGGAAGGAGGGGAGGCAGCGGGAGGAGGAAGGAAGGAGGACGCGAGCGCTGTCTCTTCAAAACGAGGACACAGCCCCACAGGATGGTTCGGAAATATGACGTCGGGGGTCTGGAAGGGGGACAGGCTTCTTAGAAGGCTGCTTCTTAGAAGGCGCGGGCCCTACATTTGCAAACAAGGCCGCGCTTCCTAAGAAGCAGAGGTGCTTCTAGGAAGCCGTCCCCCCTCCCCCTACCCCTCTCTGCGCGTGGCTGAGAAAACGCCATAAACTTTCTAGCCAACCCGTACAAAAAGGATGCGCGGTAAGGACGCAAGGGCCTTGGAAGACCAAGTTGACACTCTGCGGGCGGAGCGCGGCCAGCGGAAGCAGCAAGGGATGGGCCGAGGAGGGAAAGATGCAAGGGTAGCCTTACTGTGCGGGTTGACTGTACCACCACATTCGGGCGGGTGGCAATGAAGGGTGACATAAATGGAGCCCCTGAGGATCCCGTTGGGAGGCCTCTTCTTCACTCCCCATTTGGGTCACCCCCCATTACCACCCGCCCGGCACATGTGAGCCCTACCCCTGCGGACCAGACTTCTGAAACGCTGCCCGGGGCTCAAACAAATCGGCAGATGCCTGCAGCCAGAGGGAGCCCAGCGGGCATGCCCGATACCCCAGCATCGATTGGACCAACAGCGGCAGGACTCGCACGCGGTCACAGCATGAACAAAAACCTCCAGAGGTCCGCGCGGATCTCTTAGATCGGTGCTGGTGATGCGTTTCCTACGGCCACGCCGGCGAAAGGGACATTCTAAGACCGCGGCGCTGCATCGTAAGACTTCGAGGGGGGGCCAGTGAAAGCGTCCCGCGAGCGACCTCTTGGGCGAAGCCGAGCGGGCTTGAGAAATCGACATCGCCCGTGCCAAGATTGGAGGCCTGGGAAAGGGCACCAACACCAACACAGGGGGTTGCCTCCACAGGGAGACGAGGATCCTAGATCTCGGTGTTGGTGGTCATAGTTCGGTCACCCTGCGAGCCAGAATATTACCACCACCGCCGAGATCGGGATCGTCCTCCCTCGGTGGAGGCACACCGCCGATCCTGGTGTTGGTGTCAACCTCTGGGCCTGCGATAAGAGTCCCTTTCCCTGGGGCCACTCCTAGGAGGCGGAGGAGGAGGAGGAGGAGGAGGAGAAAGAGGAGAAAGAGGAGGAGGAGGAGGAGGAGGAGGAGCTGGCACCACACGCGAGCGGGGCCCCCCAATTGCGGCGCCTCCCCGGCGCCGCCCCCCCCACGGCGGCGCTCCGCGCACCGCGCGCCGCTGGCCACATGGCTCGGAGGGGTCCTCACTTGCCCGTGCACTCTTCGGCCCCGCGCGCGCCTTTTTCCCGCTGGACGGTCCAGGCTGCTCCTCGATGGTCCTCGCCAGGAGGAGGAGGAGGAGGAGGAGGAGGAGGAGGCTCCTCGATGGTCCTCGATGGTCCTCGTCTGCCCGTGCACTTTTCGGCCCCGCGCGTGCCTTTTTTTTCCGCCAGATGGTCCAGGCTCCTCCATGGCCCTCGCCAAGAAGAAAGACGCACAGATCCGAGCGGTGCCACTGGGCTGGGGGGGAGGGGGGACCAGCGCCGAGGCAAGGGATCGGCGCGGACCTGCGAAGCTCTGTGCTCGTGGGGCTCTGCTCCCTCTCTCGCGAGCCCCCGCCTCGCGCGCGTCGCCCTCCGGCGCCTCCGGCGCCTCCACGGCCTCGCGCGCGCCCGGCAGGGGCACGAAGTCCTCCCTGGTCGGGACGGGCTGCGGCGCGACCGCCTGCGGCACGAAGGCGTACTTGTACTCCTCCTCGGCCCAGGCCGCGTTGCGGTCCAGCTTCGCCTCCTCGCGGCGCTGGCGGCGCTCGTTCCTCCTCCGCGCGGCCTTCCGGCGCTCGAGCTCCTCGCCAAACTGCTCCAGCGTCGCGGGCGAGAGTTTCAGCTTCGGCTCCACCAGGCGCACCTCGGTGCCAGTTGGCAAGTGGGCAAGAAAGCGGTAACGGTCCTTGGCGTCTTCACTCAGTGTCACCGTCTGCTCGTGCACGACGCGCACATTCAGGCGGCGCGGCAACTGCGACCAGCCCCCCACGTCCTGGACTAAAACTCGAGTGTAGAAAGGCTCCCAGTAGATCAGCTGCCCGTCTGCCGCCTGGAAGAAGAGCAGGGAGCCCTTCCCAGGCTCCACGCCGTCGGCCACCGGAGGCAGCGGCAGCGCCTCCGCCTCGTAGCTGTCGGGCGCCGCGGGCCCAGCCGCCAGCCCGCCGCTGCCGCAGGACTCCTCGCGGGGCCCCTGCAGCGACCTCGCAAGGCACGTGGCGATGGCGATGTATGGCAACCGCTCGGTCTCGCCGGACGCAAGGCTCGCTGCGCGGAGCCGCTCCAGGTCGGCGAGCTCGACGGCGGCTTGCTCACAGCCGTAGCTGCTGCTCGCCCGAACCACGCGGCTGAATCTGGCGTGTGAGTCGTCTGCTACTGGCACCTGCGAGCCCGCCTCAACGTTTGAGCCAACTGGCACGGGGACGACGTTGGTCCGCTCGCGCTCGAGGAGGGCAAACTCCAGCCAGGGCTCGGAGGAGGACTGGACGGCGAAGCGCACGGTGCGCAGGTCGGCCTGGCACGTCTGCTCGGAGCAGACCGGGCAGCGCCGCCACACGTCCTCGCTGTAGCTGAAGTACTGCAGGACGCAGGGCCAGCAGAAGACGTGCCCACACTTCGTGACCTTCGGCACGCGCACGGCCTCCAAGCACACGGGGCAGATCACGACGCCGGGTGCGGGCACAAACAGATCCACGCGCAGGACCTGGCTCCAGTCAACTAGGTAGTCCGCCGAACCCGCTCGGGGTGACCGCACAGGCAAGAAGCCCTCCCTCCTCCCTCCTCTTGCCACCACCCGAAAGCCCTCCATCCAGACCTCCAGACCTCCAGAAGAAAGTCTTCAGTTTGAGAGGGGGGCCGGAATCATCCGCGGGTGATCCGACCTCACCCTGCTGTGGACGCTCCAGGAGAGCACCAAGACGCGTCCAACACAGCCCAACAGTTGCCCAAAGGCGGTCAGGACGGCCCAAAATGCCCCTAGGGCAGTGCGAGAGGTGAGACGAGGGTCTAAGAAGGCGCACGAGAGGCCCCAGCAGATGAGGGTCCAAGAAGGCTCATGAGAGGCCCCAGCAAATGACTTACAACCTGGCACCACACACCCCTCCTAAACAGCATATCTGTGTCCCGAGTTGCATCTTCGTTTTGAATCCGCAGCGCCGCGCGAATCCCATGTCATTCATTCCTTCCTTTCTTTCTCCTCACTCCCCGTCCCCCATCCCCCCTCCCCCTCCTACTCCCCCTCCCCCTCCTACTCCCCCTCCCCTCCCACCCCCCACTCCCCACTCCCCACTCCCACTCCCACTCCCCCTTCTCCTCCTCCTCCTCCTCCACCTGCTCCTCCTCCGCCTCCATTCCTTTTCCTGATAAAGAACTTCTCCCTGTCACACCCCGAGGCCAGTTTTTCGGGCGGGCCGGGCGTTTCGCCTGAGACTTCCTCACCATGTATGATCCTGAAGCTTAAACATTGGCAACAGTTTCAAAGATGGAGGGCGGGTGGTTTTCAAAATGCGCTTCTCGCTTTAGCGCCGCGCACATTCGTTAAAACATTGCAAGAGTCTCATGGATTGAGGGCGGGTCGTTTACAAAATGGCTCTCGCCTCAGCGCCGCGCAAACTCGCTCGAAACATGTGCAAGAGCTTCACGGATTGAGAGCGGGTGGTTTTCAAAACGTGGCTCTCGCCTTAACGTCGCGCACGTTCGATATTAAAAAATGGCACGGGTTTCACAGATTGAGGGCGGGCCGTTTTCAAACTGTGGTTCTCGCCTTACCGCCGCGCGCACTCGTGTTTTTTTATTACATGAGCTTCACGGATTGAGGGCGGATCGTTTTCAAAATGTGGCTCTCGCCTTAGCGCCGCGCACACTCGGTTTTAAAAATTGTAAGAGCGTCACGGATTGAGGGGGGGTCCTTTTCAAAATGTGGCTCTCGCCTTAGCGCCGCGCACATGAGCATGATTCCCATGATCAACGCAAGAGTTTCACGGATTCTCATGACCAACGCACCAGAAATCCTGCTTTGGAAGGATTCACGATTATGTGGGCGCAACAAGTAGACTGATTCGCTGTGTTGAAGTCCCAGGAACGGCGTGCTGGCACGATTCCAGATACTCAAGACGCAACAGTCATGGTGACCCGTTGCGTTGGAATCCCCGATAATACTGTTTTGGCATGCTTCAGGGTATTCAAACGGTTGTCTTCCAACAAGAACCTTCCCTCAGTAGAAATGAACCGTTGTAAGGGCCCATGAAGAGGGAGCTTGGGGGGAGAGGTCATTCCGGCATCGTTGATGACCCTTGGGTTTGCACTGCTCCTCCTCCTCCTCCTCCTCCTCCTCCTCCTCCTCCTCCTCCTCCTCCTCCTCCTCCTCCTCCTCCTCCTCCTCCTCCTCCTCCTCCTCCTCCTCCTCCTCCTCCTCCTCCTCTCTCCTCCTCCCTCCTCCTCCTCCTCCTCCTCCTCCTCCTCCTCCTCCTCCTCCTCCTCCTCCTCCTCCTCCCTCGTTCCCCCCGTTCCCATATCCTGCCTCTCCATTTCGGCACACCCCTCACGCGCTCGTGGCCCCCAGGGCTCCGCCCAGGGCGGCAGCCGGGCCGTTCGCCTGACGCCGCCGCGCCAATTCGGCGCACCCCTCACACGTTCCCTGCCTACCAGGGGGCTCCACTGAGGGTCCAAGCGGGTGCGCTCGCATGACGCCACCGCGCCCAGTTCGGCACACCCCATCGCACGCCTCCCGCCCCCCGCAGGGAGCTCCACCTAGGGTCCCAAGGGGTGCGTTCGCTTGGCGCCGCCGCGCCCATTTAGGCACACCCCTCACACGTCTCATTCCCCCCAGTGAATTCCACACATGGCCTCAGTGGGTGCGTTCGCATAGCAACGCTGCTTCCATTTCGGCACACCCTTCACGCGTTCCCTGCCTCCGCAGGGAGCTTCACCTAGGACCCACTTCGTGTGTTCGCATGGCGCCGCCGCGCCCATTTCGACACCCCCCCTGATGCTTCTGCTGGACCCCAGGGAGCTCCATCCACCCAGGGCCCCAGAAGGTGCGTTCGCGCCGCCGCGACACACCTCACACGGTTCCTGCCCTATTCAGGGAGCTCCCCGTAAGGCCTCAATGGATGCGTTTGCATGGCGCCGCCGCGCCCATTCCAACATACCCCTCACACGCTCCCTGCCTTTCTTCGGGAAGCTCCACCTAGGGTCCCAGTGGGTGAGTTCGCATAGCATCGCCGCGTCCATTTCGATACACCCCTCACCAGATCGTGCTACGCAGGGCGCTCCACCTGGCGCTGCTCCAATGTCGGCCCACACTTCCCGCGTTTACTACCCCCCAGGGAGCTGCACCTAGGCTCACGGTGTGAGGGTCCACATGACGCCGCCGCGCCCATTCGGCAACCCGCTGAATGCAGTGTGTTCTCGTGCATTGAGCGGTCCTGTTCATGGTCGCCTCGCGTTGGGAACAGGCTGGCTTCTTCGCCAGGCGAATAACACAGACGAGAAAATGCTGCAATGCACGTAGGAGAGCATACATGAGAACATACGGGAGACCATCCTGGAGACCATCCAAGATTTCTCGTGGTCGTCCGTGGTTGGCTCGAGAGTTATTCCGTGGTTGTCCCGTGGCTGGCACGTGCACATCAGTCAAAAGAACCCGCCCGCCCGCCCAAAAACTTCCTGATCACCTGCAGGGTGGTCTTAAGGTGTGCGCGTGTGTATACAACATATATCACACTCGCGTATATATATATATATATATATATGTATATCGGCCGATCTCGCGACCTACCTGCCACACTAACAAAATACCGACATCACTGTCGATATCCCGATCCCACTATCAATCGATGTACCGATATCAAGTGTGCCAGTGGTGAGATCGATAAAATGAAATCGCTAAAGTAAAATCGATATAGTGAGATCGGTAGAGAGAGATCGATAGTGAGGTCGGTACTAAGAGCGGCAGTGAGATCGATAGTGAGATCGGTGGTGAGATCAATTCAGTGAGACGCGGGTTCCGCCCCCTCCCAAGACGCTGCTTATCACCCGAAAGGTGGTCGCATGGGTACTTATACATATACGGACTGCAAGTCAGCCGCGGCGCGGCCCCAACCGCGGGACAGCCGCAGCGAGATGGTCGCGGGAGGACCGCGGGAGAGCCACCGGAAATCCCCGCGGAGAATCACGGGACAACCACGGCACAGCCCCAGGACAACCACGGGACGGACCCAGGACAACCCCGGAGCCCCCCGCGCGCAAACGAGGAGGAAGCACTCCGACGTGGCCCATCCCCCCCCCCCCAGCGAGGGCAGGCGCGCGCTTTTTCTCTCTCTCTCTCTCTCTCTCTCGCCCTCGTGCCGCTGCGCCCCGCCGTCCACGATCGCGCGCGCGTCGGTCGCACACACAGCACACGAAACCAAATCGACCTCGCTCTCCTGCGGCGTCCTCCTCCTCCTCCTCCTCCTCATCCTCCTTCTCCTCCTCCTCCTCCTCCTCCCTCCTCCTCCTCCTCCTCCTCCTCCTCCTCCGCACTTCTCCTCCTCCTCCTCCTCCTCCTCCTCCTCCTCCTCCGCCTGCTCCTCCTCCTCCTCCTCCTCCTCCTCCTCATCTTCCCGATCTCCAGCCATACCAGGCGAACCAGACCAGACCAGGCGAACCAGACCAGGCAAGACCAGTCCAGACGGGCCAGACCACACAGGACAGACGGGACAGCACGGACGGATCGATCAGGCCTCCAAGGCAGATAGCCCAAAGAAGCGGCACTGACTGACGCGGGAACTGCGGAGAAGCAGATAGAACCGACGAGACAGGCAGACCTAACGGATCAGACAGGCATGAGACAGTAGACGGATCAAATAGCGAGGAGGTCGTCGTCGTCGTCGCCGTCGTCGTCGAAGCGAGGTCAGACAGGCAGACACACCAGGCGGGACAGACCAGGCCAGGCCAGACCCTGGCCGAACGGGCCAGAAGTGGGCCAGGCGAGAAAGGCCGAATCCGCAGGCCAGGCAAACCGGAGTGAACCAGTGACGTCGCACACAGATCAGCATGCAGGCAACTAAGCAAGACCGGACCCGGCGACCAGACAGACCAGGCATCACGGCTGGACAGGACCTGCTGACCACACCAGATGAGTACACCGACAGACCAGCTAGGCGCACGAAATGGACAAGGCAGACAAACTCAAAGAGGTAAACCACCCAGGCAGACCCGACTAACATGGCTGGCAACAGAAGACAAACGATCAGACAACCCTGACGGACCTGCCCCCTGGCAGACCAAACCTGCATGACCTGAATGACCAGCCTGGGCGGCCCCAGTTAGATCCTCCTCCTAGGCAGGACTCCTGTGCATCGGTTGTCTGTGCGGCCAAGTTCCCGCGAAGCGGTATGCATCGGAGTCAAAGGCCGCCAAAGTTGCATCCTTGGAGTTTTCGTAGACCCAGACGCGGTTGCACTGCACAAATCGCCCTTTCACATACTGTACCTGTGTGTAGCCCTTCTTGTAAGTACCGGAACTCCGGCGAGCTGCGGCAGGAAAATCTGTGGGACGGAGGGACGGACTCGAACGAGCCGCAGACATACCAACTCTTGAGAAAACATGGCAATTACGGAAACACGAAAACACGCTGGCAGATACAAACGCACACTACATCGCTGGATGCAACGCGTTTCTAAAACTTTGGCCGTGCCGTTTGGCATGTCGCATCGTGCACCGTGCGTGCTGTCATGGGTCATGACCCAGCCCATACTCTGACACTACTAACTCGAGCAGAGGAGCGGTCGAGCGAAGAGCAACTGCACGTGCGAAGGGCGCACAAAATGGGGAATGCGAAGACCAGCGCTTGGCCTGGAGATGTCTAAGCAACCGGTCTCGCCGGAAACGTGTGTCACCGGGGCCAGAGCACCGATCCTCGATCTCCCTCCCCTCCTCAACCCTCTTCCCGACCTCAACCCTCGACCCCCCTCTCATCCTCGGCACTGCTCTTCTCATCCATCATCGATTCCCTTCCCATCCGTGATCATCCTGCTAATATCAATCGCCGGTCGATCACGAAGCTCCTCCTATCCTGGGTCCTCAATGCACCGTCCATCGTTGGTCCCCCTCCCATCGCTGAACACCTTTCCAAGCCTCGAACGCCCCCACTATCCTCCCAAGATTGACCCTCGTTCGATTATCGATGCCTCTCCCAACCACGACGCACAAGACTCTTCCCATCGTTGAACGAGCGCGTTTCACGGGCGTTCGCCTTGGGAATTTTCGGCGGCGCGTTTGAACGGGGGGGCCCCCCCGAACATGCGGCGCCGCCGAACAGAACCACAGAGGTTCACCTAAACCCCCCCCCCCCTCCCCGAACCCTCGCCTCCCCCTTGGCGCGGCGCCGGCGCGCAAGCCCGCGCCGGCACTGGCGGCGGCCACCGGCACCGACGGCGGGGACGCTGCGATGATGATGAGGACGAAGACGTCGACGACAAGGTCCCTGGTAGTCCTGTGTCCTCGGCCCTGAATATCATGATGTTGACGGGCCAAGACCTCAAATAGAGATATGATTCGCCTTGCGTCGCGTGCCTCCCAAGGTTTCCATCGTCGTCGTTGTCGCCGACGCCGTCGTCGTCGTCGTCGCCAACGTCGACATCGTCGTCACCGTCATGCTGAAAAGAATGGTCGTCAACGCCATCCTCGTCGTCACCGTCGTCGCCGTCGTCGTCGTCGGTGCTCGTAACCGTCGTTTTCGTCAGTCGTCGACGCCGTCGATGCCGTCGCCGTCTTCGTCGTCGCCGTTGTCGCCAAAGCCGCCGTCGTCGTCGTCGACGTCGTCGTCGTCGCCGTCGTCGTCGTCGTGCACGTCGTCGCCGCCGTCGTCGTCGCCAATCTCGTCGTCGCCGTCCTCGTCGTCACCGTCGCCGTCGTCGTCGCCGTCGTCATCGTCTTCGCTGTCGTCGTGGCCGTCATCGTCGTCGTCGTGCTCGTCGTCGTCGTCATCGCGTTCGTCGTCGTCGTCGTCGAGATCGTCGTCGTCGTCGTTTTAGTTGTCGTCGTCGTCGCCGTCGTCGTCGTGCTCGTCGTCGTCGTCGCTGCCGTCGCCGTTGCCGTCGTCGTCGTCTTCGTCGTCGCGCAGGTCGACGTTGTCGTCGTCATCACTTATGCTGGTCACCTCCTTCGTGGTAGTGATGGGACGGACCCCTCCGCAGCGAAGTTCAGCGACACCAGCTCCCCTGAGGAGCATTTCAATGAATGCGAGATGGAGATGCAGGGGATGCATCACGCTATCATCGAGGTCGGCGACACGACCACCACTACTGAAGCTCATCTTCAAGAAGACCCCCTCTTAGGAGGGGGCAAGGGTGGGAAGTATTCGCAGATGCGCAGCGGTATGCACAATGCGACGATCGCTTCCCAGATCACGGCGCTGCAGGACGCGATGCACAGCTTGATATCTCAAGTGAATGCGGAGCATCGTGGACTAGGGTCGCCAACCAGTTTTGAACCACCCAAGCAGATCGCGACGACTCGGGCGCGCAGGACAGACCCTCGCTTGCTCACTCGCCTCAAGAAGCTCATCCAGCAGGCTGACAACATGGAGCAGCCACCTACACACAATGCTGTACTTCTCGGGCTGAAGGGTTTGCTTGAGAAGTACGACACATCACCCACAGCAGCAGAGGCTGAGGACACCACGAAGCCTCCCCCTGCTAGCACCATCAAGTATAAGTTGCTCCAACACCCGTGGGGGCAAGCAGAGGCACGGTCAGCCGGTCAGCCTCCTCGGTGAAGGATCGCACGTTGATCCGAAGATGCCGCCAGTCGTGACCTGCCAGAACCTAGAAGAGCACGAGAATGCACAGCGTTGGTTCGAGGCTCGGGGCAAAGAGCTTCCACATGCCACATTTGTGTTATTCGGACAAAGCAGATTCTTGATGGATGGGCAGAACAAGACGTACCAGTGGAGCACGCATCGGGTGGCGCCACGAAGGTCAAGGCTCTCGTCAGGAAGCGGGGCGACCACGCTCCAACACGACGTCGTCTTCCAGGCGGGGTCAAAGAAGCGATCAGGTCGCAGACACGCCCACAGCCAAGCCGATTGCATTCCGCATCACCGTCGCCAGGGACTTCACGGAGGACCGGCTGTGGGCACAAGCATCATCAAAGCCCGCGGCAGTTGGAGGCCTCATCTTCAACGCGCCGACAGCGAAGATAATCCTGCAGACGAAAGGAGCCGTGGGATATCAAACGGAGGTCACGGCTATTCTCCTAGTGGTCCCCGACAACAAGAACAAGTTCCTCGAGTATGCCCTCCCAGAGGGGGTGTTCTTGAATCAGCAAGCTTCTCCTCTCGTACCGGTTTGGCATAGAGTGCGAGATCAAGAGTCCATGGCCAGCTACTACGCCAGAGTCAGCGGGGTCGCCAAGACCTCGGAGGGACGCCTGGTCTACAGGCCGAGTGACAACAGCAGCCTGGGAGTTTTATCCAAGAAGGTGATCGCCGCGGACATCCAGCCGCGGTGGATTTTGCAGAATGCACCTCTCTCGTGGTCAGACGCAGAAGCAGTCAGCAGCTGGGCTACGCAGGGGGGCTTCGAGAATGTCAGCGGTGTTGTACGGTGCGGGGCCCGCAAGTGATTCCTCAGAGGCGACATCGAAGCTCTTGAGAAAGATCGCGTGCTGGAGTTCCGCTCTGGCATCATGGCCTCCTTGGCTGCACCGAGACGACAGACGCAAGCTCCACCCTCAGGCAAGTCGGCGACGGCCTGGGGCGCTCCATCACAAGGTCGTTCGGGCGACATCGTGAAGGAGGAAGACGAACACAAGGATGACCCCAGTTCGACCCCAGACGGAGGAGAAGGGTCCAAGCCACAGAAAGCACCAAAAGAAGAAGGTCAAGCAGAAGTACGACGCATCCCCCAGGCAGCCCCATGGGAGGCCTACTTCAAGGAGCGAGAGTACGGCAGCAAAGGCGACTGCTTCTACTGCTGTGCCTCCTATCACAAGCACATGTCACGCACGAACCACAAGCCTCTCTCAGCCGAGGATACTGGTGGTGGGGGGAAATTGCAGGCTGCACTACGTGTGAGTGTGGCGGCGGAGTTTCTCAAGATGAAAGTACCAGCAAAAGATGCAGCTGCTCAAGGCCAGAACGGCACTTGGGCAAATTCACAGGCGCTGCGAGCAGCAGCAGAGATCCCCAAGACAGACTCTTCGGTTTGGAAAAAGCAGGGCGACCAATGGAGGTTATATACTTCTCCAGCTGATGTTGCTACTACGTCAAAGTGTTGGCTCACGTTGGTCACCGGTCACCACAAGTTGCTCTGCGGCACGACGGCGGCCCCACCGACAGTCGAAGCCGAATGGCGACAGCATGCTCTACATTATCCCCATCACTTCACAGGTGGTGGCTCAATGGAGGGAGGTTCCGTCCGAAGCATCTCGCCAAAGCGTTCTTTGTCATGCAGAGGGGCGCGTAGCGCCCTGGGCTTGTCTACTCCGCCCAGGGCGGCGTCACCTCGACCTCTTTCGAGCAGGGCAGCACGCAGCATCCTGGGCATATCCACACCGAAGTCGCAGGCGAAGGCCAAATCTTCAGCCTCGGCGCGACCACTCTCGAGCAAGGGGGCCCGAAGCATTCTGGGGTTGGCCAAGCCGACGCCGAAAAAGGGTCCGAAGCCTCTCCACAAGGGGGGCAAGAAGCGTCCTGGGAGTTGATGATCACGACCCAGAGCCTAAGGCTGTCCAACCACGTGCACATCAGTTTGCGCATTGGAGCGCTCCTACATGATGCCCACAAGGAGCTTCGTGAGCGACGAGGTGGACTGGTGCCGGAGGAGCTGGTCCGGGATTTGGTGAACGCGGATGACACCCTGCTCATGGGCGCTGACGCTGGTGCAGTCCAGGAGCTGCTGACGTACGTCGAGAAGTTCGGGGCGAACTACGGCCTCCTCTTCAACTGGAAGAAGGTGGAGCTCATGAATGTGCGGACGGACGACGGCGTCACGGACAACGCTGGCGATCCCATCGTCAACAAGCAGTCCCTCGTCTACCTGGGCACGACGCTGTCCGCCGACGGGAGGTGCGCCTCGGAGTTGAGCCGCAGACTCGGGGCAGCCATGCAGGACTTCATAATATTACACGCGATTTGGTCACATGCCTCCCTGACCAGAAACCAGAAGATACACATATTCAACGTATGCGTGGTGTCCAAGCTGATGTGCGCCCTCTTTGCTGCGTGTCTGAACCAAGCAGAGCGACGTAGGTTGGACAGCTTCCAAAATCGTTGCATCAGGAGGATATGCAGAATACCTCCGGCGTACATCAGCAGAGTATCCAATGCCACTGTACTCAGAATCATCGAGCAGCCGAAGCTCAGCGAATGCCTCGCAAGACGGCAAATGATCTACATGGGGCAGCTAGCGCGCCGACCTGGCCAAGATCCTGCGAGGCGATCGGTGTTTGAGCCGGGCGCCCTGGAGCTGCGCAAGCTGGTCGGCCCGACAGAGCGGGGCAGACCGAGGCAGACATGGGGTCATTTAGTCTGGAATAATTGTCTCAAGGTCGCAGGCTCCCGCGAACGACTCGCTGTTTACTTCCACCCGGAGGGTTGTGCAGCTCGAGCGTGGGAGCGCGCGGTGAAGGCGTGGACCGGATGCTGAAGGCACGCCGGTTGCATGGTTCGTGCACGTTGTTTCTCACCCCTGCTCACGCACCGTCTGGTGCAAGGCGTACTTGACTTGACATGACTTGAGTGCGGCTGGAAGCCAGACTTGGAGAACCAGACGGCGAACTCGATCAGGAGCCAAGCCAGATCCCACTGGAGGAGATGACAAGGCCTTAATCTACCACATGAGCCAGCCGACACCAGAAAGCTACGATACCAAGTTACCCTTGTTGCAGCAATGTTCCAGGGCAAGCGCGACGAGGCCTGGAGGAATTTCAGCAAGTGGCGGGACGACCAGCCGCCCGACATCAAAGAGGTCTCCTGCGAGATCAACGAAGCCAGTTGTCGTACGATCCAGAGGGCCACGATGAGGCAGACGTACTACACGTGCTCGATGTGCGGCAAGAACACATGTCTCTCGAGGGTAAAGTCTATTCCTTGCAAAGGGCGCCCAGCGGGCATTTCCTTCAAGGACGCCATGACGAGGAAGGTGGGTGCAGCCAAGACGGGGCATTTCCACCAGCGGACGTACAAGCAAGTCGAGATGAGTTGGAAGTCGAGAGCCCGACTACTACAAGAAGTACTACGCCCAGTACGGCCGCAAGCAGCACGCGAGAAGGAAGGCGCTGGGCCTCATCCCGACGAAGCAGAGAAAGATCCTCACGAAGTCCGAGCTGCAGGCCCTCAACGCACGCCGGCGTGAACGGTACGCCGCCTGCAAGGCGGCAGCAGCAGCTACATCTCCCTCGCGACGGGATTCGCTCCTGGGTGGTGGGGAGAACCTCACAACAAGAGGGCACGATATAATTCGAAGGCAGTTTGTGCTGTTCATAATTCAAAGACCACTTGTGCTGATCATAATTCAAAGGCCGTATTTGCGGACCCAAAAGCTGCGGGTGCAAGTTCATCTTCCTCTCCAGCCTCAAATGCAAGCAGCGTTGCTCTGGCCAAAGCGTCAGGGCACCCAGGAAAACGACATGTTCACCAAGAAGAAGGTCTTCAACAACATGCTGAGGACCACACCCAAGACCAAGCAGGACGACACGTACACCCAGAAGAAGATCCACAGCAGGTGCCAGTCGCAGGACTTGCCCAGGATCCTACACCAGGCGAAGCAGTACCTCCTGCCCCAGCTCCATCAAGGTTGGCGGTCTGCTCGATCAACATCACTACTCTCACGAAAGCCAGGTTCACGACCCTGTTGGCCTCCGCTTCTGTCCAAGAAGCGGGTGTGGTGTGTATACAGAAGTCTCGACATTACGAAGAACGACCACGTTGGATCATATAACAAGCAGCACAAGCAGGGTGGAGCGCAGCCTGCTTCGCACCACCACCCAACGTCATCGCCAGGGGCCACCAGCGAGGAGCACCACGGCAGGGTGGTTGTATCATTATCTGGAGACGGTCCCTGGGTAAAGCTACGGTACTGCGCACCTCTCAGCTTGGTCACAGGATGATCGGTGTTCGGTTTCCCTCGGCCACTATCCTGTCAGTATACGGACCAGCAGAAGTAAATCGCAAGTGGATTCAGGACGCGTTTACCATCTTCCAAAACATGAGCATCATAGGCTGCCCTGTCTACGAAGTGGGGGACCTCAACTGGAGACGAGCTTACCAGGATGCTGCAGCACATTGGAAGATCAATACTACGAGAGCAGGAGTTGATACGTCGACTACGGTTGCGGGGACGCAGCCCACACGTGCCCTCCACTGGGGTCAGGCGCTCCGCCAGTACATGATTGCACAGAGATACAACCTGGAGTTTCAAATCACTGTTGCATATCTTACGAGTTGGAGATCCCCTTTTTCCAACAGCAAGCTCGGCGTCTCAGACGTACCGTTGCCTTTGCGCCGATAAAGAAGCCAGCGTCCGAGGAGGAGTGCAGTCTCATGCAAGAGCAGGTCGATCAATTGCTTGGCCCACCTCATCTCCCAGAGCCCGACGAAGAAGAACATCAAGACCTGGTTGAGCGTTAGAACTACTGGCATCAGCGGGCAGAGTGTGCTTTGAATATCGCAGTCAGTCATCAGTGCGTTACGCTGGAGATGGAGGCAGAAAGGGCTAAGGCTTCGGCATCTACCATGCGACGACGGCCAACTCCCCTCACCATCGAGAAGATCAATCCATAGAGCTGAGGAGGCTCCTCAGGCTACATCGACGCGTTGCAGACGCTCTTCGACGGGAAGGGCATCCTACTTCAGGTCTCAGTGTCAAGCACTTCGGTCAGTTGGCTACGGCAGCGCTCGACGGGAGCGTGGAAGTACAAGCGATAGGGCACCCCACATACGGTGATGCTCTAGATTGGTTATCACATACTATTTCTCGTGAACAAGCTCGGTTGCAGCAACGGTCATGCAAGAGCTGGAAGCCACGTTTCGCGACGTGGTCCTCAGAAGTCTGGTCGGCAGCTACACCTATCTTCAGAAGCTCATCCCCGGCGGCAGCCATGACGGCCAAGGGGGTGAGACGTCCATGGCAGCAAGTGGGGAGTCCTGAAGCTTATCATCCTGATCGTCATCTGGAATTGGCGACAGCATGCAGACAATGTTGTGTTTCCTCCGTCCTCGATGGCATCCGATTGGGACCCCGAGTACGATATGTTTGAGAAAGCGTTGAAAGAAGCAAAAGGCTGTGAACGCTTGGATGGCTGGAGGTACCGCGAGCTCCGAGCCCTGGCGCGCCTGTTCCCGACCATGACCCGTGAGCTCTTCGAGTTATGGCTGGATACCTCTCGGCGCGCAGTTCTAGTTCGAGGACGTGTACCACAGCTTACTGGACCTTGTTTGTGGATGGGGTATCGCAGGTATTCCAAAAGGACAGTCAGATACCAAACCCATTGCTGTTGCCTCAGTGGTGCTTCGAGTCTGGTTACGAACGCTAGCAGTGGCGGCCCCAGCGCCGCCAGACAATCAGTGGGCGAATCGCTCAGGATCATCAGTTGCACACGCCATCAGCGCGTGGCTGAACGACTGCACCGAGTCCACCGACGAAGCCGAGATGGACTTGAGCAAGGCCTATGATCATGCTGGACATGGCATTGCACTGGAAAGCTTAGACAGGTCGGGCTTACCCGACATCATTCTCTTCGTGTGCGCCGCGGCCTGGTCAAGCCCTCGTCTTTGCTCAGTCCATGGCGCACTTGCAGAACCAATATATCCAAAGAGAGGTCTCCCACCCGGGGACAGCCTCGCTCCGTGCACGCTCATCGCCACCCCCGTGCCGGGGCAGCCTCAAGGTAGAGGCCTCTGCTTCATGAACGACAGGTCGTTGACCAACCAGTCCCCAAAGCTGCTGAAGGACGACCTCGACATGACAGCGGTCTTCGACGAGTCCCTCGGCTACGTGGAGAACGCGAGCAAGACGCAGATGTGGAGTGCTGCAGATACGACACATACCCTCATCGAGCATTTGAGCATCCTCGCGGCGCCCACCAACGACAAGATCCCCATCCTTCCCCGCCAGGGTTGGCCCAAGGTGGAAGCGAATATCGACAAGCTGGGCACAATCCCAGGCACGCAGATGGTCCGCGCGAAGCTGGCCATGGCATATGTA
This sequence comes from Prorocentrum cordatum, assembly GCA_963575745.1. Lineage (NCBI taxonomy): Eukaryota > Dinophyceae > Prorocentrales > Prorocentraceae > Prorocentrum > Prorocentrum cordatum. The sequence goes on from CAUYUJ010014872.1 coordinate 292,979, forward strand.
CAACCTCTGTGAACGTGGGCGAGTCCGTTGACGGCCCCATCCCCCATGGAGTTGGCTAAGAAGTTATTTCGTTCCATCATACGCACGTCGTCGAGCTGGTTGTGTGCTGGCAGGTGGTGGGCCCAACATATTCACTTGCATCCTGTCTTCTGTGCCTCTATCATGGGGCTACCCAAAGCTCAGGATCCCAAGATTGTCTGGTCTGAATGTTTGGACGCAGCTATGGAACAGTACGCTACTGCATTGGGGTTGAAATACATCACATTCTCACCTCAGCGGGGAATCCAATTCAAAATCGATCCGCATGATGACTATCGGGTACACAAAGCCACGGAGCAGTTGGTGGATGACTACTGGCGCTTCTGGGCAGGCAGTGATAAGGCCCTCCACGCACTTCGAGTTGCGGCAAAAACCCGCTGCTTGCAGCAAGTCGACGGCAAAAGACGGGGCGCGGAAGGGATTTCAGACTGGGAGCCGGCGGTAAACTGTCAACCTTGGTTAACGCCGGGAACTCGTAGAGCTTCCTCGTGGAATACGGGCGCGGCAATCTCGCATTCCGCGCGCGAGAGGGCGCGGCTTCATGGAGGAGGACGCGGAGGAGAAGAAGGAGTGAGGAGAAGAAGAAGATGGAGGCGGCCGAGGAAGAGAAGGAGGAGGAGACAAAGGAGCAGGCGAGGAGAAGGAGGGGGAGGAGGAACAGGAAACTGACGAGCAGGAGGGGGAAGGGTGGAGAGGGAGAGAAGAGGGACGATGACGATGATGAAGAGTAGAAAGATGAGGATAGGAAGGGAGAGAAGGAGCAGGAGGAGAAAGAGGAAAAGGAGCACATGAAGAAGGACGAGAAGCAAGTGAAGGAGGAAAATGAAGAGGACGAGGATCAGGAGTACGAACAGTTCCTTGGTTCCAGTTTTTGGAAGCAGACCGAGTTCAAACATGTGGATACTTGCAACGAGCGTTCAAGATGATGCGTCTGATTGCTGTGCCGAACAGCTCTAATCTCATCTGCAGCTCGAGCGCATCGTCATTTCTGCAAAAAGTAATAGAATACGGATAGTTGCTTGGTTCCAACTCTGGGAGCAACCAAGTTCGGTCATCTAGATACTCGAGACTGGCATTTCCGACGATTGCCTTTCGATTGCTGTGCCAAACAGCATTGTAGCTCATCTGCAGCTCGAATTATCTCAGGAAGGTAATCATAATATCTGAGAAGAGGAAAAAAAACAAAAACAAAAAAAAACTAAAAAACAGTTTTTCGAATCCAGCTCTGGTAGCAGTTCGGGCATCTATATGCTCGAGACTAGCGCGTCTGACGATTGTCTTCCGATTGCTGTGCCAAACAGCTCTCTACCTCATGCGCAGAGGAATGCAGACGTTCATCCAGAGGTTCCTTCCAGCAAGATCTTGACCAAGTGGACAGACAAATTGAACGATGATGATCAGGCTCTACTGAAGATATTTCGAAGTGGAGCGGCTTCATCCGACACGAGGAGGAGGACGGGGTTCCCTTGCAAGCTCAGCAATAAGACCTTCCCCTCGATCGGCCACCTCACTACATAGAACCCCAGCTACCGTCATGAGCAAGATGAAGCTACGCTGAGGCATTCCCTGCCTCCGGCTTTCTGGACCTCGATACCCAGAGTGACAGCGAAGACAGGGTGGATCACCTATGACATGTTCGATACGTCCCAGGACCGCGCGAGGCTGATGACCGCAGTTTGCTCTGCGGCTATTTCCCGAAGATTCTCGCAGATCCCACACCCATGGGCTGATTTACTCGCGTGGATTGTCCTGTGCAGAGTTGTGTTGCATGCTGTCGGTGGACCTTGATCATGTCCACATCAGGGGCATCATTTCTTGATGTGATATGTGTGAAGGCTGTCCTTATTTCTCATATTCATCACTTCGAGGTCGGCTACCGCTACTTCATCTGCTGGTGGTATATTTCTTGTCCCAGCGGGCGGAGTATATTACCCGGACGAGAGCGTCTACCACATAGTTATGGTGTCGCTTATGCAGTTTAGATATGTTGTCGTCGTCGTCACCGTAGTAATCGTCGACGTCACCGTCACCGTCGTCTTGCTCGTAGTCGTTGTCGACATTGTCGCCGTGTTCGTTGTCGTCGTCGTCGTTGTCGTCGTCGTCGCCGTCATCGTTGCCGTCGTCGTCGCCGCCGTCGCCGTCGTCGCCTTCGTCATCGTCGACGCCGTCGTCGCCGTCGTCGTCGTCGCCGTCGTCGCGGTCGTCGTCGTCGTCGTCGCCGTCGTCGTCGTCGTCGCCGTCGTGGCCGTCGTCGTCGTCGTCGTCGTCGTCGCCGTCGTCGTCGCGATCGTCGTCTCGATCGTCGCCGTCGTCACCGTCGTCGCCTGTCGCCGTCGTCGTCGTCGTCGTCGCTGTCGTCGCCGTCGTCGCGGTCGTTGCCGTCGTCGTCGTCGACGCCGTCGTCGCCTTTGTCTTCTTCGTCGTCCCCGTCGTTGTCGGGTCCGCCAGCGCCGTCGTCGTCGTCGCAGCAACCGCCCTCCTCATCGCCGTCGTCGGCGTCGTCGTCGTCGCCGCGTTCGTTGTCGTCATCGTCGCCGTCGTAATCGCCGTCGTCGCAATCGTCGTCTTCGTCGCCGTGGTCGTCACCGTCGTCGTCGTCGTCGTTATCGTCATCGTCGTCGTCGCCCTCAACGTCGTCGTCGTCGTCGCTGTCGTCGTTGCCGCCGTCGTCGTCGTCGTCGTGCTCGTCGTCGTCGTCGCGACCGTCGTCGCGATCGTCGCCGACGTTTTTTCGTCGCCGTCGTCGCCGTCGCCACCGTCGCAAACGTCGTCGTCGCGCTCGTCGTCCTCGTCGTTGTCGTTGGCGACTGCCTGGGGGGAGGGTTCAAGCCCCCATTCCATCCTTTGAATCGCCGTCCTTGTCGACGCTCTTCGCTGCCGCAGCCGCCAGCCGCCGCCGGCGCTGGCGCGTGCCCGGGAGACCGCTGGCGCAGGGGGAGGGTTCGCCCCTTCTTAGTAGGGGGAGGGGGTTCGAACCCCTTCCCTGGGAATCAAGAGGGCGCGCGGGGGCCCAGTTCCGGGCCCCTCCCTATCCGAACAGCACACAGACTTTGCTCTTTCCTATCGTTCATCCTCATCCTATCGTCGCGTCGACCCACCGCTCACCCACGTTTCCCCCCCGTTGTCGAGCCCTGCTGCAAACCATGATCGTGACTTCATCCGCTTGCCACCGCGGTGCGCCCCTAAGAATTTCCTGAATGGAATCCCCAAGAATGCGCCCAATGGGGGAGGCGAATCTGCTGAATGGAAGCCCGGAGAAAACAGCGACCAGAAACGGAGAATCGGCCCCGGAATTGGAATTGGAACTGGAAGCTGGGTAGCGTAAGACACCCGGAGCCGGCGGTAAACTGTCAACCTTGCATACGACCTGGAACTCGTAGAGCTTGCTCGCAAGATAAATGAACTGCATGCGGACGCGATAATTCCGCATTCTGCGTGCAAGGGCTCGGTTTCACGGAGCAGGACGGGGAGGAAAGAACACATGGGGAGAAGCAGGTGGAGGAGACTAAGGGAGACAAGGAGGAGAACACGGAGAAGAAGAGTGAGAAAGAGCAGAAGAAGAAGAATAAGAAGAAGAGAGAGAGAGAGAGAGAGAGGAAGAAGAAGAAAAAAAAAAAAAAAAAAAAAAAAGGAGAAGCAGACAGATCGAGGGGCGATGATGATGAGTGATAAAGGAGGAGACGAAAAAAGGGGAAGAAACAGATGAGGGGGAAAAAGAAAGAGAACAAAGAGTAGGAGAAAAGCTGGGAGAAGAAGGGGAAAGGCAAAGAAGCCGATGAAGGCGGAAGAAGAAGGATAATGAGAAGAAACACAAGGAGAAGGAGGAGTGGAAGGAAGAGGCGAAGAAGAGGGGAAAGAGAAACAGAGGAAGCCGACAGAGCAAAAGGAGAAGACTGGGAGCTGGCGGTAACCTTGGTAACCGCCGGGACCTCGTAAGGTTTCCTCGTGAGGGCGCAGCTTCACGCAGAGGGACCTGGAGAAGGAGTGAGCAGCAAAAGGAGATGCAGGAGGCTAAGAAAGAGAAGGAGAAAAAAAGAAGCAGGCCGAAGAGAAGCACGCGCAGGAGGGAGAGAAAAATAAACATGGGGGCAAAGGAAAGATGAGCAGTTTAGCAAGAGTACGACTAGCTTTTCGGATACCGCCCGGGCAGGGCACCGAGTTCGGGCATCTAGATACTTCAGACTCGCGCCCTTGATGACTGGCGCCGGCGGTGAACCGTCAACCTGGTCATCGCCGGGAACCTAGAGCTCCTCCCACGCATAAAGTGATCAGAGTCGAAAGAGAGAGCTTCTCGAGGCATTTCTCGAAAAATTGAACTTCATTTTTTTCATGTCGACATGAAGTTGGTTCCGCCAAGTGTTTTGATAGTAAATTTGCGCCTACAGAGCTCATATTCAGACGGAGAGGCCCTCATAGTCGTTTACAGGTGCGAAAAATCTGCTCTCTCAAAATAAATGGTCAAATATCTCTCAGATCTTCGCAAAACCGACGAAAAGTTGCCACATTGTCATTTCTGCTCGGGTCGACCAACTAGCTCCACCCCGCGCCGGAATTCCTCTAGCTCATCGATGCCGAAGAGCTCTACGAGATATTACTTGGTAGCGTCCAAAACCCGAGAGCAAAGAGACTGGGAACCGGCGGTAAACCGTCAACCAGGTTACCGCCGGGCACCTCGTAGAGCTCTCTTCTTGCACAGCGCTCCTCGGAACACATGAAGGAAGCTTCTGACGCCAGAGCCAAAAAACTCGAAAAATCACGATTTTTCGGTTTTCATCCAAGCTCAGTTTCTCCAAATATTTTGATGGTAATACTCCATCTACGGACCTGATAAATGGACTGACAGACGCGGCATGACCCACTCCCCTCCCTCCCTACCTGTCTTGCTTGCCGGAAAGAACTCAGATGGTTCGATAGAAAATCGGTTCCAAGTACTTTAATAGTAATACTGCCCTAGAGCCCTAAAAATTTAACCAGCAGCGTCATACCTTGCTACAGGGCATGTAAATCTCAATTCTGAAACGAATTTCAAATTTTGCATAAAGTGAAAAGAACCAATCGTCTCTTTTCGTCGGGCCGGCCACTAGCTCCGGCCTGCGCCCGGATTCCTCTTAGCTCTTTGCCGAAGAGCTCTACGAGGTAACTCGTAGAGATTCCCTTAGCTAGTTGCTGGAAGCTCAAGAGTAACTCCGGGGCGCTGGAGAGCTAGTTGGCAAGAAAAATCTCGACTGACCTTTTGCTGACTTTGGGTCGGTTGAAAATCTTGTTCTCGAAACTCAAGAATTCGTGTGAGCTCCAGTTTTTTTTTTCTGACCATATTCGATTTTATTGCCGCTCGCCGTCTCGATCTCAGCTCGATCGGGTACCTTAACCAAAAAGCGTTCCGGCGGGATCAACGCTTTCGAGTTATTGACGGACGCTGATGGTTTTCTGAACTTAACTCGAGAGAGCTACAGAGCTCAGACTTACAGAACTCGATTCAGAATCTTCAGGCGCGATCTGTTGCCTCCAGAGGTCTCAACTCGGTCTGCTGCTTAACCTAGGTCCGCGAAACTATTCGTGTTGATCGAGTTATCTTGAGAGGTGCTGTCTGTTTTCTTTCACTCTGGCTGTAGGATGGCTACAGGGCTGAGAAATCGATTCCGAGGCATCAGGCGCGTTCGCTTCTCGCATGCAGAGGTCTGAACTCGGTCTACTACTCGAGCTAGATCCGCGAAACTATTTGTGTTGGTCGAATTATCTTGAGAGATGTCGTGGCTTTCGTACTAACTGGAGCTGTAGAAGAGCTAGGAAGCTCATACGCACAGGAACTGATTGGGAATAATCAGGTCTGTTCGTCTGCTACATCTAGAGGTCTGAAATGGGTCTGCTACTCGGGCTAGGTCAGAAAAACGATTCTCTTCTTCGAGTCATCTTGACGCTATTTTCTCCGAATGGTATTTTCTAGTATAGAACTGCTCAGCATGAATGGGATATCACGAGAGGGCTGAGATCAATCTGCCATGAGCGCTCCCGCGGAAAAACTATTCGTTATCTGCTTATTCTTTGGACATTATATATGATCAGGAAGCTCTACGACTCTCCTGGCGGTAAGAAAGATTCACGGTTTAGCGCCGGCGCCCAGTAACTGGCACCGGCGGTAAACCGTCAACTTGGTCACCGCCGGAAACCTCGTAGAGCTCCTTCTACGCGTGAGAGTGCTCAGAGTGGAAAAAGAGAGCTTCTGGAGGCATTTTTCACAAAACTCAACATGGATCTTTTTCATGTCGAGGTGGAGTTGGTTCCTCCAAGTGTTTTGATAGTAAATGTGTGCCTACAGAGCTCATATTGAGACGCAGAGGCTCTCATAGTCGTTCACAGGTGCGAAAAAAATCTGCTTTCTTAAAATAAACGGGCAGCCGGCGGTGAACCGTCAACCTGGTCACCGCCGGGAACCTCGTAGAGCTATTTTCACGCGTGAGAGAGCTCAGAGCCCGGAGAGAGAGATTCTGGAGGCATTTCTCGAAAACTGAAACATTCATTGTTTTTCATGTCGACATGAAGTTGATTCCTCCAAGTGTTTTGATCGTAAATGTGCGCCTACAGAGCTGATATTAAGACGCAGAGGCCCTCATAGTCGCTTACAGGTGCAAAAAATCTGTTTTCTCAACAAGAATTGTCAAATATCTTTCAAACTGGCGCCGGCGGTGAACCGTCAACCTGGTCACCGCCGGGAACCTCTAGAGCTCCTTTCACGCGTGAGAGTGCTGAGCGTCGAAAAAGAGAGCTTCTGGAGGCATTTCTCGAAAAAGACAAGATTGATGTTTTTCTTGCCCCCATAAAGATGATTGCTCCAAGTGTTTTGACAGCAAGAGTTCGCCTACAGAGCTCATATTGAGACAGAGAGGCCTTCATAGTCGTTTACAGGTGCGAAAAATCTGCTTTCTCAAAATGAATTGTCGTCAAATATCCTTGAAGTCTTGGCAAAACCGACCCAAATGTGTCACATTGTCTCTTTTGGTCAGGTCGGCCAACTAGCTCCGCCCCGCGCCGGAATTCCTCTAGCTCATCGTTGCCGAAGAGCTCTACGAGGTATCTTAGCAAAACCGACCCAAAGTTGTCACATTGTCTCTTCTGATCGGGTCGGTCAACTAGCTCCACCCCGCGCCGGAATTCCTCTAGCTCGTCGATGCCGAAGAGCTCTACGAGGTATTGTCAAATGTCTTTCAAATCTGAGCAAAACCAACCCAAAGTCACTTTGTCCTTTCTGGTCGGGTCGACCAACTAGCTCCACCCCGCGCCGGAATTCCTCCGGCTCATCGACTGGCGCCGGCTGTGAACCGTCAACCTGGTCACCGCCGGGAACCTCATAGAACTCCTAGCACGCGTAAGAGAGCTCAGCATCAAAAGAGAGGGCTTCGCGAAGCATTTCTCGAAAAAGAGACAACACGATTTTTTCATGTCAACATAAAGTTGGTTTCGCCAAGTGTTTTGATAGTAAAATTGCATCTAGAGAGCTCATATTAAGACGCGAAGGCCCTCATAGTCGTCTACAGGTGCGAAAAATCTCCTTTCTCAAAATAAATGGTCAAATATCTTCCAAAAATTCGCAAAACCACCCAAAAGTTACCACTTTGTCCGTCGGGACCGGGTCGGCCAACTGCGCCGGCGGTGAACCGTCAACCTAGTCACCGCCGCGAACCTCGTAGAGCTCCTTACACTGGTAAGAGTGCTGAAAATCGGAGTAGAGTGATAAAATAAAGATTTTTCGAAAATCTTGATTTTCGATTTTTTTCGATGTTCATATTTGCTGAGTTCCCGGAAGTCAACTGATAAGAAAATGCACCGAGAGAGCTGAGCTGCTCTCAGAGAGAAATTTATATGCCAATGCGACGCGCAAAAATCTGCTTCCTCAAAATAAATGGTTGAATATCTTTCAAATTCTCGCAAAACCGACCACAAGTCAGCAATTTGTCCGCCCCAGCCGGGTGGGCTAACTGGCGCCAGCGGTGAACCGTCAACCTGGTCACCGCCGGGAACCTTGTAGAGCTCCTTGCACGCGTAAGAGTGCTCAGGATTCAAGCAGGGAGCTTCTCGGGGTATTTCTAGAAAAAAATCGAATTCACATTTTTCCGTATCAATTTCATGTTGGTTGCTCCTAATTTTCCGATAGTAAAACTGGTTCTAGAGAGCTGAGCTGCTCAGGGAACAAAGTTTATATGCCAATGCTCGGCGTAAAATTATGCTTTCTAAAAATGAATTATCAAATATCTTTCAAATGGGAACCGGCGGTAAATCGTCAACCAGGTTACCGCCGGGGCCCTCGTAGAGCTCTTTTCTCACACGGCGCTCCTTCGTGAGCATGAAGGAAGCGTCTAAGACCTGAGAAACTCGAAAACTCACGTTTTTCTGTTTTTACCTGACGTCAATACTGCAGCTACGGACCTGAATTTTTTTCTGGCAGACGCGTCTTAACCCACTACAGGTGCGAGAAAACTGCTTTCTCAGAATAAATGATCACATATCTTTTAAATATTCGAAAAACCACCCAAAAGTTACCACTTTGTCCTTTCTGGTCGGGTCGACCAACTGGGCGCCGGCGGTAAACCGTCAACCTTTCTTACCGCCGGGGGACTCCTAGAGCTTCCTCATAATATATAATGCCGAAAAAATTGCAGAGAACGAATAGTTTTTCAGCCCAAGCGATTTCAGACCTCTCGATGCAACAGCCAAACGCCCCCGATGCTTCTGGATTGTCCTCTGTACGAGCTCTGTAGCTCCCCTACAGCCCGAGTTACGTGCGTAAATCGACAGCACCTCTCAATATGACTCGAACGAAACGAATAGTTTGGCAAACCCAGCTCGAGTATCAGACCGAGTTCGGGCCTCTGAATGCGACAGACGGGCGCGTCTGATGTCTCCGCATCGATTCCTGTGATTCAGCCCTGCAGCCCCCCTACAGCCCGAGTTAAGTGCAGAAAATCGAGATCACCTCTCAAGATGACTCGAATCATACAAATAGTTTGCGGACCCAGTTCGGGCAGCAGACCGAGTTCGAGCTCTGGATTCGACAGGCGGACGCGCCTGATGTCTTCGAATCGATTTCTGAGCTCTGCATTCAACAGACAAACGCGACTGATGATTCTGAATCGGTTTCTATAGGTATCAGCTCTGTAGCTGTTTTATAGCTCGAGTTTAGTACAGAAAACCGAGAGCGCCTGTCAAGATGACTCGAATAATACGAATAGCTTTGCGAACCTAGCTCGGCTACCAGACCGAGTTCAGACCTCTGGATGCAACAGACGAACGCACCTGATCATTCTGAATCGATAAGGTGTGCTTACCAGCTGTGCAGCTGTCCTGTATCGAGTTAAGTCCAATATACTAACAGCGCGTATCAACGTGACTCGAAACAGCCGATCCCGCCCGTGTGCTTTTTGGCAGTAAAAGGTACCCGATCGAGCTGAGATCAAGATGGCGAGCGGGAATAAGATCGAATATGACGGGAAAAAATACTAGAGCTCTAACGAATGGTTGAATTTCGAGAACAAAATTTTCAACCGACCAAAAGTCAGCAAAAGGCCCGTCGAGATTTTTCTTGCCAACTAGCTCTCCAGCGCCCCAGAATTACTCTTAAGCTTCCAGCAACAACTGGGCGCCGGCGGTAAGCCGTCAACCTTTGTTACCGCCGGGGGACTCGTAGAGCTTCCTGACAATATATAATGTCGAAAAAATTGCAGAGAACTAATAGTTTTTCAGCCCAAGCGATTTCAGACCTCTCGATGCAACAGCCGAACGCCCCCCGATGCTTCTGGATTGTCTTCTGCACGTGCTCTGTAGCTCCCCTACAGCCCGAGTTACGTGCGTCAATCGACAGCACCTCTCAAGATGACTCGAACAAAACGAACAGTTTGGCAAACCCAGCTCGAGTATCAGACCGAGTTCAGACCTCTGAATGCGACAGGCGGACGCGTCTGATGTCTCCGAATCGATTCCTGTGATTACCAGCCCTGCAGCCCCCCTACAGCCCGAGTTAAGTGCAGAAAGCCGACAGCATCTTTCAGGATGACTCGAACAATACGAACAGTTTCGCGGACCGAGCTCGGGCAGCAGACCGAGTTCCGAGCTCTGGATTCCACAGGCGGACGCGCCTGATGTCTCCAAATCGATTGCTGTCACCATCAGCACTGTAGCCCCCCTACAGCCCGAGTTAAGTGCAGAAAACCGACAGCACCTCAAGATGACTCGAACAATACAAACAGTTTCGCGATTCTGGATCGGGCAGCAGACCGAGTTCAGAGCTCTGGATTCAACAGACAAACGTGACTGATGATTCTGAATCGGTTTCTGTAAATATCAGCTCTGTAGCTGTCCTATAGCTCGAGTTAAGTACAGAAAACCGAGAGCGCCTGTCAAGATGACTCGAATAATACGAATAGGTTTGCGGACCTAGCTCGGCTAGCAGACCGAGTTCAGACCTCTGGTTGCAACAGCCGAACGCGCCTGATCATTCTGAATCGATTACCAGCTCTGTAGCTGTCCTATATCTCGAGTTAAGTTCAATATACCGAAAGCGCGTATCAAGATGACTCGAAACGGCCGATCCCGCCGCAGTGCTTCTTGGCAGTAATATTCACCCGATCGAGCTGAGATCAAGATGGCGAGCAGGAATAAGATCGAATATCACGGAGAAGAATACTAGAGCTCTAACGAATGTTCAAAATTTTGAGGACAAAATTTTCAACCGACCAAACTGGGCGCCGGCGGTACACCGTCAACCTTTTCCTGACAACATATAATGTCGAAAAAATTACACCGAAAAAATAATTCAGCCCAAGCAATTTCAGACCTCTCGGATGCAACAGCCGAACGCCCCCGATGCTTCTGGATTGTCTTCTGCACGAGCTCTGTAGCTCTCCTACAGCCCGAGTTACGTGCGTAAATCGACAGCACCCCTCAAGATGACTCGAACAATACGAATAGTTTGGCAAACCTAGCTCGAGTATCAGACCGAGTTCAGACCTCTGCATGCGACAGGCGGACGCGTCTGATGTCTCTGAATCGATTCCTGTGATTACCAGCCCTGCAGCCCCCCCTACAGCCCGAGTTAAGTGCAGGAAACCGACAGCACCTCTCAGGATGACTCGAACAATACGAATAGTTTCGCGGACCTAGTTCGGGCAGCAGACAGAGTTCGGAGCTCTGGATTCGAAAGGCGGACGCGCCTGATGTCTCCGAATCGATTCAGTGATTACCAGCCATGCAGCCCCCCTACAGCCCGAGTTAAGTGCAGAGAACCGACAGCATCTCTCAAGATGACTCGAACAATACGAATAGTTTCGCGATTCTAGATCGGGCAGCAGACCGAGTTCAGAGCTCTGGATTCAACAGACAACGGCCACTGATGATTCTCAATCAGATTCTGTACGCATCAGCTCTGTAGCTGTCCTGTAGCTCGAGTTAAGTACAGAAAACCGAGAGCGTCTGTTAAGATGACTCGAATAATACCTCGTAGAGCTCTTCGTCATCGATGAGCTAGAGGAATTCCGGCGCGGGGTGCAGCTAGTTGGCCCACCCGGCCGGGGCGGACAAATTTATGACTGTTGGTCGATTTTACCATGTATTCTGATATTTAACAATGGCAATTTATGACTGTTGGACGATTTATGACTGTTTGGTCGAGTTATGAGAAATTTCAAAGATATTTAACCATTTATTTTGAGAAAGCAGATTTTTGCGCGTCGCATTGGCATATAAACTCCTCTCTGACAGCAGCTCAGCTCTCCCGATGCATTTTCTTATGAGTTGACTTCCGGAAACTGAGCGAATATGAATATCAAAAAAATCGAAAATGAAGATTTTCGAAAAATCTCTATTTGATAACTCTACTTCGATTTTCAGCAATCTTACCAGTGTAAGGAGCTCTAGGAGGTTCCCGGCGGTGACCAGGTTGACGGTTCACCGCCGGCGCCAGTACGAATAGGTTTGCGGACCTACCTCGGCTAGCAGACCGAGTTCAGACATCTGGGTTCAACAGGCGAACGCGCCTGATCATTCTGAATCGATTAGCTGTGCTTACCAGCTCTGTAGCTGTCCTAAAGCTCGAGTTATCTTGAGAAACCGTCACCGCGTGACAGGATGACGCGAAACGGGCGATCCCGCTCGTGTGCTTTTTGGCAGTAGAAGGTACCCGATCGAGCTGAGATGGAGATGACGAGCGGGAATAAGATCGAATATCACGGTAAAAAATACTAGAGCTCTAACGAATGTTCAAACTGGGCACCGGCGGTAAACCGTCAACCTTTCTTACCGCCGGGGGACTCGTAGAGCTCCCTGACCATATATAATGTCACATAAATTGCAGAAAACGAATATTTTTTGCAGCCTAAGCGATTTCAGACCTCTCGATGCAACAGCCCAACAGCACCTCTCAAGATCAATCGAATAACACAAATAGTTCCGCGAATCAAGCTCGAGTATCAGACCGAGTTCAGACCTCTGAATGCAACAGGAGGACCGGCCTGATGTCTCCAAATCGATTCCTGTAATTACTAGCCCTGCAGACCCCTTACAGCCCGAGTTAAGTGCAGAAAACCGGCAGCATCTCTGAAGATGACTCGAACAATACGAATGGTTTCGCGTATCTAGCTTGGGCAGCAGATCGAGTTCAGAGCTCTGAATGCGACAGGCGGACGCGACTGATGTCTCTGAATCGATTCCAGTGATTACCAGCCCCGCAGCCCCCTCACAGCTCGAGTTCAGTGCAGAAAAGGGACAGCATCTCTCAAGATGACTCGAACAACACGAATAGTTTTGCGGACCTTGCTCGGGCAGCACACCGAGTTCTGAGCTCTCGATTTGGCAGGCGGACGCGCCTCATGTCTCCGAGTCGATTCCTGTGAGAACGAGCCCTGTAGCCCACCTACAGTCCGAGTTAAGTGCAGAATACTGACAGCACCTCTCAAGATAACTCGAATAATACAAATAGTTTTGCGAACCTAGCTCATGCAGCAGACCGAGTTCAGACCTCTGGATGAACCAGACGAACGCGCCTGATGATTCGCAAGCGATGTCTGTGTTAATGAGCTCTGTAGCTGCCCTACAGCTCGAGTTAAGTACAAAATACCGACAATGCGTACGAAGATGACTCGAAACAGCCGATCCCGCCGCGACGCTTTTTGGCAGTAAAACGTACCCGATCGAGCTGAGATCAAGATAGCGAGCGGGAATAAGATCGAATATGGTGGGGAAAAAAAAACTAGAGCTCAAACGAATTGTTGAATTTCGAGAACAAAATTTTTAACCGACGAAAAGTCAGCAAAAGGTCCGTCGAGATTTGTCTTGCCAACTAGCTCTCCAGTGCGCCAGAATTACTCTTAAGCTTCCAGCAACTAAGGGAAGCTCTACGAGTTATTTCGAGAACAAAATGTTCAACCGACCAAAAGTCACCAAAAGGTCCGTCAATTTTCCTTGCCAACTAGCTCTCCAGCGCCCCGGAATTACTCTTAAGCTTTCAGCAATAACTTGCCAAGGGAAGCTCTACGAGCTACTTGCTAAGGGAAGCTCTACGAGTTACTAGCTTCACCCCGCGCCGGAATTTCTCTAGCTCATCGACTGGCGCCGGCGGTGAACCGTCAACCTGGTCACCGCCGGGAACCTCGTAGAGCTCCTTCCAAGGGTGAGAGTGCTTAGAATCGACAGAGAGAGCTTCTGGAAGCATTTCGCGAAAAAGGCAAAATTGATTTTTTCCATGTCGATATGAAATTGGTTCCGCCAAGTGTTTTGATAATAAATGTGCGCCTACAGAGAGCATATTAAGACGCAGAGGCCCTCATAATCGTTCACAGGTACGAAAAATCTTCTTTCTCAAAATGAATTGTCAAATATCTTTCAAATCTTAGCAAAAAACCGAAGGTTGTCACATTGTCTCTTCTGGTCGGGTCAGCCAACTAGCTCCACCCCGCGCCGGAATTCCTCTAGCTCATCGATCACGAAGAGCTCTACGAGGTATTACGAAGAGCTCTACGAGGTATTTTAGCAAAACCAACAGTTGACACTTGGTAGCGTCCAAATTGGCAGCGTCCAAAACCCAGAGAGCAAAGAGACTGGGCGCCGGCGGTAAACCGTCAACCTTCGTTACCGCCGGGAGACTCGTAGAGCTTCCTGACAACATATAATGTCGAAACAAATTACACTGAAAAAATAGTTTTTCCGCCCAAGCAATTTCAGACCTCTCCGATGCAACAGCCAAACGCCCCCGATGCTTCTGGATTGTCTTCTATACGAGCTCTGTAGCTCTCCTACAGCCCGAGTTACGTGCGTAAATCGACAGCACCTCTCAAGATGACTCGAACAATACGAATAGTTTCGCAAACCTAGCTCGAGTATCAGACCGAGTTCAGACCTCTGCATGCGACAGGCGGACGCGTCTGATGTCTCTGAATCGATTCCTGTGATTACCAGCCCTGCAGCCCCCCTACAGCCCGAGTTAAGTGCAGGAAACCGACAGCACCTCTCAGGATGACTCGAACAATACGAATAGTTTCGCGGACCTAGTTCGGGCAGCAGACAGAGTTCGGAGCTCTGGATTCGAAAGGCGGACGCACCTGATGTCTCCGAATCGATTCCAGTGATTACCAGCCATGCAGCCCCCCCACAGCCCGAGTTGAGTGCAGAGAACCGACAGCATCTCTCAAGATGACTCGAACAATACGAATAGTTTCGCGATTCTAGATCGGGCAGCAGACCGAGTTCAGAGCTCTGGATTCAACAGACAACAGCCACTGATGATTCTGAATCAGATTCTGTACGTATCAGCTCTGTAGCTGTCCTGTAGCTCGAGTTAAGTACAGAAAACCGAGAGCGCCTGTCAAGATGACTCGAATAATACGAATAGGTTTGCGGATCTAGCTCGGCTAGCAGACCAAGTTCAGACCTCTGGGTTCAACAGGCGAACGCGGCTGATCATTCTGAATCGGTTAGCTGTGCTTACCAGCTCTGTAGCTGTCCTAAAGCTCGAGTTATCTTGAGAAAACCGGCAGCGCGTGACAAGATGACCCGAAACGGCCGATCCCGCCTGGACGCTTTTTGGCAGTAAAAGGTATCCGATCGAGCTGAGATCAAGATGGCGAGCGGGAATAAGATCGAATATCGCGGGAAAAAATACTAGAGCTCTAACGAATGGTTGAATTTCGAGAACAAAATTTTCAACCGAGCAAAAGTCGTCAAAACGTCCGTCGAGATTTTTCTTGCCAACTTGGAACCGGCGGTAAACCGTCAACCTGGTTACCGCCGGGAACCTCGTAGAGCTCTTTTCTTGCACAGCAATCGTCGAAACACATGAAGAAAGCTTCTGGAGCGAGAAACGAAAAACTCGAAAAATCACGTTTTTCTGTTTTTATCCAACGTCGGTTCCCCCAAGTGTCTCGATAGTAATACTGCACCTATGGGTCTGAAAATTTTATTGGCGGACGCAGCATAACCCACAACAGGTGCGAAAAATCTGCTTTCTCAAAATGAATTGTCAAACATCCTTCAATTTTTCGCAAAACCACCCAAAAGTTACCACTTTGTCCTTTCTGGCCGGGTCGACCAACTGGGCGTAATGTCGAAACAAATTACACTGAAAAAATAGTTGTTCCGCCCAAGCAATTTCAGACCTCTCCGATGCAACAGCCGAACGCCCCCGATGCTTCTGGATTGTCTTCTATACGAGCTCTGTAGCTCTCCTACAGCCCGAGTTACGTGCGTAAATCGACAGCACCTCTCAAGATGACTCGAACAATACGAATAGTTTCGCAAACCTAGCTCGAGTATCAGACCGAGTTCAGACCTCTGCATACGCGTCTGATGTCTCTGAATCGATTCCTGTGATTACCAGCCCTGCAGCCCCCCCTACAGCCCGAGCTAAGTGCAGGAAACCCACAGCACCTCTCAGGATGACTCGAACAATACGAATAGTTTCGCGGACCTAGTTCGGGCAGCAGACAGAGTTCAGAGCTCTGGATTCGACGGGCGGACGCGCCTGATGTCTCCGAATCGATTCCAGTGATTACCAGCCATGCAGCCCCCCTACAGCCCGAGTTAAGTGCAGAGAACCGACAGCATCTCTCAAGATGACTCGAACAATACGAATAGTTTCGCGATTCTAGATCGGGCAGCAGACCGAGTTCAGAGCTCTGGATTCAACAGACAACGGCCACTGATGATTCTGAATCAGATTCTGTACGTATCAGCCCTGTAGCTGTCCTGTAGCTCGAGTTAAGTACAGAAAACCGAGAGCGTCTGTCAAGATGACTCGAATAATACGAATAGGTTTGCGGACCTAGCTCGGCTAGCAGACCAAGTTCAGACCTCTGGGTTCAACAGGCGAACGCGGCTGATCATTCTGAATCGACTAGCTGTGCTTACCAGCTCTGTAGCTGTCCTAAAGCTCGAGTTATCTTGAGAAAACCGGCAGCGCGTGACAAGATGACCCGAAACGGCCGATCCCGCCTGGACGCTTTTTGGCAGTAAAAGGTATCCGATCGAGCTGAGATCAAGATGGCGAGCGGGAATAAGATCGAATATCACGGGCAAAATACTAAGAGCTCAAACGAATGGTTGAATTTCGAGAACAGAATTTTCAACCGAGCAAAAGTCGTCAAAACGTCCGTCGAGATTTTTCTTGCCAACTCCAGCGCCCCGGAACTGGGCGCCGGCGGTAAACCGTCAACCTTCCTTACTGCCGGGGGACTCGTAGAGCTTCCTGAGCATATGTAATGTCGAAAAAAATTGCAGAGGACAAATAGTTTTTCAGCCTCAACGATTTCAGACCTCTCGATGCAACAGCCAAACGCCCCTCAGCAGCACCTCTCAAGATCACTCGAACAATACAAATAGTTTCGCAAATCTAGCTCAAGTATCAGACCGAGTTCAGACATCTGAATGCAACAGGCGGACGCGCCCGATGTCTCCGGATCGATTCCTGTGATAACCAAGCCCCCTCACAGCCCGAGTTGAGTGCAGAAAATCGACAGCACCTCTGAAGATGACTCGAACAATACGAATAGTTTCGCGGACCTAGCTCGAGCAGCAGGCTGAGTTCAGGGCTCTAAATGCGACAGGTGGACGCGACTGATGTCTCTGAATCGATTCTAGTGATTAACAGCCCTGTAGCCCCCCTACAGCCCGAGTTCAGTGCAGAAAACGGGCAGCACCTCTCAAGATCACTCGACGAATACGAATAGTTTTGCGTAGCTCAGGCAGCCCACCGAGTTCCGAGCTCTGAACCGGCAGGCGGACGCCCCTGATGACTTCGAATCGATTCCTGTGAGTACGAGCCCTGTAGCCCCCGTACAGCCCGAGTTAAGTGCAGAAAACTGTCAGCACCTCTCAAGATGACTCCAACAACACGAATAGTTTCGCGAATCTAGCTCGGGCAGCAGACCGAGTTCAGACCTCTAGATGGAACAGACAAACGCGCCTCATGATTCGCAATCGATTTCTGTGAGAATGAGCTCTGTAGCTGCCCTACAGCTCGAGTTAATACCAAATACCGACAACCCGTATCAAGATGACTCGAAACAGCCGATCCCGCCGCAATGCTTTTTCACAAAAATATTTACCCGATCGAGCTGAGATTAAGGAGGCGAGCGGGAATAAGATCGAATATGGTCAGACAAATGCTAGAGCTCAAACGACTTGTTGAATTTCGAGAACAAAACTGGCGCCGGCAGTGAACCGTCAACCTGCTCACCGCCAAGAACCTCGTAGAGCTCCTTCCACTGGTAAGAGTTCTGAGAATCGACACAGAGTCAAAAAGTAGAGATTTTTCGAAAATCTTCATTTTCGATTTTTTCGATGTTCATATTCGCTCAGTTCCCGGAAGTCAACTCATGCAAAAATGCATCGAGAGAGCTGAGCTGCTGTCAGAGAGGAGTTTATATGCCAATGCGACGCGCAAAAATCTGCTTTCTCAAAATAAATGGTCAAATATCCTTCAAATTTTCGCAAAACCGACCAAAAGTCATCAATTTCTCCTTTCTGGCCAGGCGGTCCAACTGGGCGCCGGCGGTAAACCGTCAACCTTTGTTACCGCCGGGGGACTCGTAGAGCTTCCTGACAACATATAATGTCGAAAAAAAAGTCATAGAAAAAATTGTTCAGCCCAAGCAATTTCAGACCTCTCGGATGCAACAGCCGAACGCCCCCGATGCTTCTGGATTGTCTTCTGTACGAGCTCTCCTACAGCCCGAGTTACGTGCGTAAATCGACAGCACCTCTCAAGATGATTCGAAATATACGAATAGTTTGGCAAACCTAGCTCGAGTATCAGACCGAGTTCAGACCTCTCCATGCGACAGACGAACGCGTCTGATGTCTCTGAACCGATTCCTGTGATTACCAGCCCTGCAGCCCCCCTACAGCCCGAGTTAAGTGCAGCAAAACGACAACACCTCTCAGCATGACTCGAACAATACGAATAGTTTCGCGGACCGAGTTCGGGCAGCAGACAGAGTTCGGAGCTCTGGATTCGAAAGGCGGACCCGCCTGATGTCTCCGAATCGATTCCAATGATTACCAGGCATGCAGCCCCCCTACAGCCCGAGTTAAGTGCAGAGAACTGACAGCATCTCTCAAGATGACTCGAACAATACGAATAATTTCGCGATTCTAGATCGGGCAGCAGACCGAGCTCAGAGCTCTGGATTCAACAGACAACCACTGATGATTCTGAATCAGATTCTATACGTATCAGCTCTGTAGCTGTCCTGTAGCTCGAGTTAAGTACAGAAAACCGAGAGCGTCTGTCAAGATGACTCGAATAATACAAATAGGTTTGCGGGCCTAACTCGGCTAGCAGACCGAGTTCAGACCTCTGGGTTCAACAGGCGAACGCGCCTGATCATTCTGAATCGATTAGCTGTGCTTACCAGCTCTGTAGCTGTCCCAAAGCTCGAGTTATCTTGAGAAAACCGACAGCGCGTATCAAGATGACTCGAAACAGCCGGTCCCGCCCGTGTGCTTTTTGGCAGTAAAAGTTACCCGGTCGAGCACAGATCAAGATGGCGAGCGGGAATGAGATCGAATATCACGGGAAAAAATACTAGAGCTCTAACGAATGGTTGAATTTCGAGAACAAAGTTTTCAACCGACCAAAAGTCAGCAAAAGTTCCGTCGAGATTTTTCTTGCCAACTAGCTCTCCAGCGCCCCGGAATTACTCTTAAGCTTCCAGCAATACCTTGCTAAGGGAAGCTCTACGAGTTACTAGCTCCAGCCCCCTCTAGCTCATCGATGCCGAAGAGCTCTACGAGGTATTTTCAACCGACCACTTGGCAGCGTCCAAAACCCGGAGAGCAATGGCGCCGGCGGTGAACCGTCAACCTGGTCACCGCCGGGAACCTCGTAGAGCTCCTTGCACGCGTGAGAGTGCTCAGCATCAAAAGAGAGGCCTTCTGGAAGCATTTCTCGAAAAAAAGAAAAGATGATTTTTTTGATGTCGACATGAAGTTGGTTGCGCCAAGTGGTTTGATAGTAAAAGTGCATCTAGAGAGCTCATATCAAGACGCAGAGGCCCTCATAGTCGTCCACAGGTGCGAAAAATCTGCTTTCTCCAAATAAATGGTCAAATATCTTTCAAATAATCGCAAAACCACCCAAAAGTTGTCACTTTGTCCTTTCTGGTCGGGTCGACCAACTAGCTCCACCCCGCGCCGGAATTCCTCTAGCTCATCGATGCCGAAGAGCTCTACGAGGTAAGAGAATCTCGGGGATCTCGGGGACGGGAAATCTTTCCTGGAGAGCCTTGGGGGCCCCCCTGAGCGCTGCAGAACGCTGCCAGAAACGCTTCCATGCGTGCCTGCACGCATGCAGACACGCGTGGAAGCTTGCCGGAAGCTCTCCCGGACGCGCTGCCGGGCCGCCAGAGTTTCTGCGAGGCCTGTGGACCGCCGTGGAGGAGCTCCTGGCAGGCACAACCACCGTCCGGCTTCTATTCTTAAACCCTTTAGCTTTCAGCGAGCTCTCCGGGAAAAAGTCAGCAAGAGGTCCGTCGAGATTTTTCTTGCCAACTAGCTCTCCAGCGCGCCGGAATTACTCTTAAGCTTCCAGCAACTAGCTAAGGGAAGCTCTACGAGTTAGTACTCTTAAGCTTCCAGCAACAGCTTGCTAAGGGAAGCTCTACGAGTACCTCGTAGAGCTCTTCGGCATCGATGAGCTAGAGGAATTCCGGCGCGGGGTGGAGCTAGTTGGCCGACCCGACCAGAAAGGACAATGTGACAACTTTTGGGTGGTTCTGCGAATATTTGAAGGATATTTGACCATTTATTTTGAGAAAGCAAATTTTTCGCACCTGAAAACCACTATGAGGGCCTCTGCGTCTTAATATGAGCTCTCTACATGCACTTTTACTATCAAAACACTTGGCGAAACCAACTTTATGTCGACATGAAAAAAAACATGTTTCTGTTTTTCGAGAAATGCTTCCAGAAGCCCTTTCTTTCGATCCTGAGCACTCTTACGCGTGCTAGGAGCTCTACGAGGTTCCCGGCGGTGACCAGGTTGACGGTTCACCGCCGGCGCCAGTTACTAGCTCCACCCCGCGCCGGAATTCCTCTAGCTCATCGATGCTGACGAGCTCTACGAGGCACTAGCTCTCCAGCGTCCCGGAATTACTCTTAAGCTTCCAGCAACAACCTGCTAAGGGAAGCTCTACGAGTTAATCTCGGGGACGGGAAATCTTTGCTGGAGAGCCGTGGGGGGCTCCCCTGGGGCGCTGCGGAAGCGCTGCCAGGATCGCTTCCATGCGCGCCTGCACGCAAGCAGGCACGCGTGGAAGCTTGCCGGAAGCTCTCCCGGACACGTTGCCGGGCCGCCGGATTCGCTGTGAGGCCTGTGGACCGCCGTGGAGGAGCTCCTGGCAGGCACTACCACCGTCCGGCTTCGAATTGTAAACCCTAGTTGTCACTTGGTAGCGTCCAAAACCCGGAGAGCGAAGAGGGCACACACCGGAAAGCCTTCCTGGCAAGCCCACAAAAGCTCTCGGGAAGCTCTTCTGGGGCTCTGGGGGCCCCCCTGCAGCGCTTCTGAAGAGCTGCCAGGAGCGCTTCCACGCGTGCCTGCACGCGTGCAGGCACGCGTAGACGCTTGCCGGAAGCTCACCCGGACCCGCTGCCGGGACGGGCGAGTTGCTGCGAGGATCGTGGACCGGCGAAGATGGGCTGCTGGCGGGCACCACCACCGTCCGGTTTCTAATCTAAAACCGTCTAGCTCTCAGAGAGCTTTCCGGGAACATTGTCTCTTTTCATCAAGTCGGCCAACTGGGCGCCGGCGGTAAACCGTCAACCTCCCTTACCGCCGGGGGACTCGTAGAGCTTCCTGAGCATATATAATGTCGAAAAAATTGCAGAGAACGAATAGTTTTTCAGCCTAAACGATTTCAGACCTCTCGATGCAACAGCCAAACGACCCTCATGCTTCTGGATCGATCTGTGCGCACGAGCTCCGTAGCTCTCCGACAGCCCGAGTTACGCGCGAAAATCGACAGCACCTCTCAAGATCACTCGAACAATACAAATAGTTTCGCGAATCTAGCTCGAGTATCAGACCGAGCTCAGACATCTCAATGCAACAGGCGGACGCGCCCGATGTCTCCGAATCGCTTCCTGTGATCACCAGCCCCGCAGCCTCCTTACAGCCCGAGGTACGTGCGTAAATCGACAGCACCTCTGAAGATGACTCGAACAATACGAATAGGTTCGCGGATCTAGCTCAAACAGCAGGCCGAGCTCAGGGCTCTGAATGCGACAGGTGGACACGACTGATGTCTCCGAATCGATTCCAGTGATTACCAGCCCTGCAGCCCCCTCACAGCTCGAGTTAAGTGAAGAAAACGGACAGCACCTCTCAAGATGACTCGACGAATACGAATAGTTTTGCGAACCTACCTCGGGCAGCACACCGATTTCCGAGCTCTGGATTCGGCAGGCGGACGCGCCTGATGTCTCCGAATCGATTTCTGTGAGCACGAGCCCTGTAGCCCCCCTACAGCCCGAGTTAAGTGGAGAGAACTGTTAGCACCTCGCAAGATGACTCCAACAACACGAATAGTTTTGCGACCCTAGCTCGGGCAGCAGACCGAGTTCAGACCTCTAGATGGAACAGACGAACGCGCCTGATGATTCGCAATCGATTCCTGGGAGAATGAGCTCTGTAGCTGCCCTACAGCTCGAGTTAAGTACAACGTACCGACAACGCGTATCAAGACGAGTCGAAACAGCCGATCCCGCCGCGATGCTTTTTTGCAGAAATATTTACCCGATCGAGCTGAGATCAAGATGGCGAGCGGGAATGAGATCGAATATGGTCAGAAAAATATCAGAGCTCAAACGAATGAACAAAATTTTCAACCGACCAAAAGTCAGCAAAAGGTCCGTCGAGACTGGGCGCCGGCGGTAAACCGTCAACCTTGGTTACCGCCGGGAGACTCGTAGAGCTTCCTAGCTCGACTTAAGTTGAGAAAACCGACAGCACCTACCAACATTCCGACTCATTGTGAATATTTTGTGACCTCTGAATGCGACAGGCGGACGCGTCTGATGTCTGTGAATCGACTCCTGTCACTACCAGCCCTGCAGCCCCCCTACAGCCCGAGGAAAGTGCAGAAAACCAACAGCACCTCTCAGGATGACTCGAACAATACAGTAGTTTCGCAGACCTAAGTCGGGCAGCAGACCGAGTTCCGAGCTCTGGATTCGACAGGCGGACGCGCCTGATGTCTTCAAATCGATTCCTGTGACGACCGGCACTGTAGCCCCCCTCAGCGCGAGTTCAGTGAAGAAAACCGAGAGCACTTCTCAAGATGACTCGACCAATACGAATAGTTTCGCGATTCTAGATCGGGCAACAGAGGAGTTCAGAGCTCTGGATTCGATAGACAAATGCAACTGATGATTCTGAATCAGTTTCTGTAAATATCAGCTCTGTAGCTGTCCTACAGCTCGAGTTAAGCACAGAAAAGCGAGAGTTTCTGTCAAGATGACTCGAATAATACGAATAGGTTTGCGGACCTAGCTCGGCTAACAACCGAGTTCAGACCTCTGGATTCAACAGGCAAAAGCGCCTAATCTACATCGATTAGCTGTGCTTATCAGCTCTGTAGCTGTCCGAAAGCGAGAGTTATGTTCAGAAACCGCCAGCGCGTATTAAGATGACTCGAAACGGCCGATCCCGCCACAGTGCTTTTCGATAGTAAAATTCACCCGATCGAGCTGAGATCAAGATGACAAGCGGGAATCAGATCGAATATCACGGGAAAAAATACTAGAGCTCCAACGAATGGTTGAATTTCGAGAACATAATTTTCAACCGAGCAAAAGTCACCAAAAGTTCCGTCGAGATTTTTCGAGCCAACTAGCCTGCCAGTGCGTCCGAATTGCTCTTAAGCTTCCAGCTGCTAGCTCGGGGAAGCTCTACGAGTCATTTTTCTTGCCAACTAGCTCTCCAGCGCGCTGGAATTACTCTTAAGCTTCCAGCAACTAGCTAACGGAAGCTCTACGAGTTACTAGCTCCACCCCGCGCCAGGATTCCTCTAGCTCATCGGTGCCGAGAAGCCCTACGAGGTACTAGCTCCACCCCGCGCCAGAATAACTCGTAGAGCTTCCCTGAGCAAGTTATTCCTGGAAGCTTAAGAGTAATTCCGGGGCGCTGGAGAGCTAGAGAAATCTCGACGGAACTTTTGCTCTGGCATATTTTTTCCCGTGATATTCGATCGTATTTCCGCTTGCCATCTTGATCTCAGCTCGATCGGGTAACTTTTACTTTGCCAAACTATTCGTATTCTTCGAGTCATCTTGAGAGGTTCTGTCGATTTACGCACGTAACTCGAGCTGTAGAAGAGCTAGAGAGCTCGTACAGAAGACAATCCAGAAGAATCGGAGACGTTCGACTGTTGCATCCGAGAGGTCTGAAATTGCTTGGACTGAAAAACTATTTGTTCTGTGTACTTTTTTTCGACATTATATGTTGTCAGGAAGCTCTACGAGTTCCCCGGCGGTAACAAAGGTTGTCGGTTTACCGCTGGCGCCTAGTTCCTTCAGCTCATCAATGACGAGGAGCTCTACGAGGTTCTAGCTCCAGCTCGCCGAACTGGGAACGGTTCCGAGATAAGAGCAGAAAAAAGCTTCTGCATACTAGCTTCAAAGATAAAGACATCTTTTTTTCGGTCGTACACAATGGTGGTTCCCCCTAGTCTTTTAATCGAAATAATGCAGCTAGGGCCCTGAGAATTGCACCATCGAAAGCGCCTGATTCACTGCATTGAATAAAAATTCAAATTTGCAAAACGAATTTCAAAATCTCTCGCCATCTTCGAAAAACCGACCCCAGGTCACCACATTGTCCGCCCGGGCCGGGTTGGCCAACTGGGCGCCGGCGGTAAACCGCAAACCTTCCTTACCGCCAGGGACTCGTAGAGCTTCCTGAGCACACATAACGTCGAGAAAAATTAGAGAACGAATAGTTTTTCAGCCTAAATGATTTCAAGCTTCTCGATGCAGCAGCCAAAAGCCCCTCATGCTTCTGGATCGTTTTCTGTGCGCACGAGCTCCGTAGCTCTCCTACAGCCCGAGTTACGCGCGAAAATCGGCAGCACTTCTCAAGATCACTCGAACATACAAATAGTTTCGCGAATCTAGCTCGAGTATCTGAACCAGTTCAGACATCTGAATGCAACAGGCGGACGCGCCTGATGTCTGCGAATCGATCCCTGTGATTACCAGCCCTGCAGCCCCGAAAATCGACAGCACCTCTGAAGATGATTCAAACAATACGAATAGTTTCATCTAGCTCGGGCAGCAGGCCAAATTCAGGGCTCTGAATGCGACAGGTGAACGCGATTGATGTCTCCGAATCGATTGCAGTGATTACCAGCCCTGCAGCCCCCTTGAAGCTCGAGTTAAGTGCAGAAAACGGACTGCACCTCTCAATATGCCTGGACGAATACGAATAGTTTTGCAAACCTAGCTCTGGCAGCACACCGAGTTCCGAGCTATGGATTCGGCAGGCGGACGCGTCTGATGTCTCCGAATGAATTCCTGTGAGCACGAGCCCTGTAGCCCCCTACAGCCCGAGTTCAGTGTAGAAAACTGTCATCATCTCTCAAGATGACTCTGACAACACGAATAGGTTCGCGAACCTAGCTCAGGCAGCAGAGTTCAGACCTCTAGATGCAACAGACAAACGCGCCTGATCATTCACAATCGATTTCTGTGAGAATGAGCTCTGTAGCTGCCCTACAGCTCGAGTTAAGTACAAAATATCGACAACGCGTATCAAGATGACTCGAAACAGCCGATCCCGCCGCGATGCTTTTTGCAGAAATATTTACCCGATCGAGCTGAGATTAAGATGGCGAGCGGGAATGAGATCGAATATGGTCAGAAAAAATACTAGAGCTCAAACGAATTGTTGAATTTCGAGAACGAAATTTTCAACCGACCAAAAAAGTCAGCAAAAGGTCCGTCGAGATTTTTCCTGCCAACTAGCTCTCCAGCGCGCCGGAATTACTCTTAAGCTTCCAGCAACTGGCGCTGGCGGTAAACCGTCAACCTGGTCACCGCCGGGAACCTCGTAGAGCTCCTAGCACGCGTAAGAGTGCTCAGCATCGAAAGAGAGGGCTTCTGGAAGCATTTCTCGAAAAAGAGAAACCACGATTTTTTTCATGTCGACATAAAGTTGGTTCCGCCAAGTGTTTTGATAGTAAAAGTGCATCTAGAGAGCTCATATTAAGACGCAGATGCCCTCATAACCTTCTACAGGTGCGAAAAATCTGCTTTCTCAAAATAAATGGTCAAATATCTTTCAAATATTCGCAAAACCACCCAAAAGTTGCCACATTGTCCGCCTCGGCCGGGTTGGCCAACTGGGCGCCGGGCCGGCGGTAAACCGTCAACCTTTGTTACCGCCGGGGGACTCGTAGAGCTTCCTGACAACATAATGTCGAAAGAAATTACACAGAAAAAATAATTTTTCAGCCCAGGCAATTTGAGACCTCTCGGATGCATCAGCCGAACGCCCCTGATGCTTCTAGATTGTCTTCTGCACGAGCTCTGTAGCTCTCCTACAGCCCGAGTTACGTGCGTAAATCGACAAAACCTCTCAAGATGACTCGAATAATACGAACAGTTTGGCAAACCTAGTTCGAGTATCAGACCGACTTCAGACCTCTGCATGCGACAGGCGGACGCGTCTGATGTGCAACCCCCCCCCTGCAGCCGAGTTAAGTGCAGGAAACCCACAACACCTCTCAGGATGACTCGAACAATACGAATAGTTTCGCGGACCTAGTTCGGGCAAGAGACCGAGTTCGGAGCTCTGGATTCCGCAGGCGAACGCGCGTGCTGTCTCCGAATCGATTCCAAAGAGTACCAGCCATGCAACCCCCCTACAGCCCGAGTTAAATGCAAAGAACCGACAGCATCTCGCAAGCGACTCGAACAGTACGAATAGTTTTGCGATTCTAGATCGGGCAGCAGACCGAGTTCAGAGCTCTGGATTAAACAAACAACGGCCACTGATGATTCTGAATCAGATTCTGTGTATCAGCTCTTTAGCTGTCCTGTAGCTCGAGTTAAGTACAGAAAGCCGAGAGCGCCTGTCAAATGACTCGAAGAATACGAATAGGTTTGCGCACCTAGCTCGGCTAGCAGACCGAATTCATACCTCTGGCTTCAACAGGCGAACGTGCCTGATCATTCTGAATCGATTAGCTGTTCTTACCAGCTCTTTAGCTGTCTTGAAGCTGGAGTTATCTTGAGAAAACCGACACCGCGTGACAAGATGACTCGAAACGGCCGATCCCGCCCGTGTGCTTTTTGGCAGTAAAAGGTACCCGATCGAGCTGAGATCAAGATGGCGAGCGGGAATAAGATCGAATATCACGAGAAAAAAAACTAGAGCTCAAACGAATTGTTGAATTTCGAGAACAAAATTTTCAACCGACCAAAAGTCAGCAAAAGGTCCGTCGAGACTGGGCGCCGGCGGTACACCGTCAACCTTGGTTTTTTTGCCTTTTGCGATCTGTCTAACGGCTGCCAAAAGCAGCCACAGTTCGTTTCTTCAGCCTAACCCTACGGGCGAAGTTACGGGTTACACTAAAGATGGCCTCGCAGAGGCTCGATAAAGCTTCGAATTCAGTGTTCATGGCAGAATATTGAGGGGGAAGGCCAAACGCCTTCGATTTGATCAGCACCCACTGTGGTCTATCCAGAAAGGCGAAGCTCCCATATATTGAATGAGATGCCGATGATTTGATCAATCCCTCCAGCCACCAACCTGCTCCTGCTTTATCCTTATCGACTCCACCGTCGAAAGCGCCCCGCAGGGCGTAGAGGTCATACCCCTGTAGCTCGTGAGTCCTATCATACTCTATATCTCTGATGCGTGCAATGTGAGTTAATTCATCAGCCCTCAGATTTCCCTCCCGATAGACATGCTTCCCCATGTCTCCTCCGACCGTGGCTCCGACAACGTTAAACTCCTCATGCAACTCGTGAAACTCATTTTGTATTTCGGCAATCTGTCTGGCATATGTTCGGTTGTGGATCTTCCACTCCCCGTTTAACCACTTAATCGTGGCCATGTTATCTCCCTGAATCTCCACTGGCAGCCCTCGTGCAATCCCCTGTTCGTACTCCCACCAATCCGTCATCGTCGCGAAGACATGTGCGAGCCTCTTTGCCTGCTTTGTATTTTCCGCCCGTGTTGGTGCCTCCTCCTCCTCCCAAGTGTTAGGTCCCACCCGTTTTTCTTTCTCCTGCTTAAAATGTCGATCGGATGTAAGTCCTGTCCTCTGTTTGATATGTTCAATCCATGCTTTCCGCGTATCCTCATCATGTGTCAAGTGTTTCCAATACTCATCTCCCCGAAAACTTTCAAATGTAGCGTGCCATGATGTCTGACCTATTGCCTGGGAATCAATCCTCCGTCCTTTTTCTGACACTTCTGGGTTCTTCCAGCTTTTACTCAGCACCCTGATCGCTTCATTGTACAAGTCACGTCTCTCCGTCCACCGTTTCATACCATGGAACATCGCCAACCTCGCAGTCATGAAACTGCGGCACACACTTGTTGATTCTCGCCAAGCTCCAGAACTCTGTTGACTGCCAACAGCATCTGTCGTGATGTCCGCCGTCTTCAAGAACGAGCAACAATCCTTATTCCACTCCCATTGTTTCTGCAAGTACAACTCAACCAGGCTGGGATGTTTTTCACGAAATTTCTCCCTGGTAAAGTTATAGGCTCTGACATTGAAGCTGAACCATGATTCATCGATCCTTTTTCGTACACCAACTATTTTTATCAAGCAACGTCCCTCAAACTTATGAATATCCTGCAATGCCGATTTGTCGATACTCGATCCTTCAACGCTATACAAGAAAGTGCTCTGTACTTTGCTCACATACTTCTCCCATTTCACCGTCCACGGTACCGACCGACATCGATACAAACTCATGTCTTGAAAGAACGCATGCTGAGCTTTCTGGATCCGATACTGCACGTCCAAGTGCGTCCTCATTCGAGTGTGTAGCCGCACACCCAAAAATGTAATCTCCTGCACTCGCGGAACAAAAAGTGTCTCCACCAAGTCGGTGGACGCGCCAGCACCCGCATGCTCAGACAATTCGTGCACACTGCAAGCTGAGGCAACAGGCTGCACACTGCAAGCTGAGGCAACAGGCACTCTTATCGACGACGACGAAGACACACGAGAATGAAGAGAATCCGTTTTTGCAGGCAACTGCGAAAGAACAACAGGCACTCTTATTAACGACGACGATGGCACATGAGAGTGAACATCTGGCACTGACATTGGCAAATGTGCATAAGAAAACGTCGTTGGTGCTGTCTCAGGCGATTGGGGGACCGGTATGTCTCTGTTCAGCGTAGCTGTCTGATATGTCTGTTCAGCGTAGCTGTCGGATATTTTGCTCAGCGTAGCTGTCGGATATGTCGAGTGGAAATGTGATTGCGGCTCTGGCAACTGTGAACGAAGAAGTGATTGTGACACTGGCATAGAAGAATGAGGAAGCGGTGTGTGTCCTGTCAACGGGGTTACTCTCGCAGCTGAATCCAAAGATGTGATCTCTGATCTCTGTCTTTCCGGTCCTTGCTCAAAAGATTTGGTCGGGATTAGAATATCCAACGCCTCTGCCTCAAAGTCAACCCCAAACATCGCTAACTCAATCGAACTGGGTTTCCACTCGAAGCCCCATTCACGTATCGATATCGTCAGTTCCTGCATCATCGTGGAAATCATCTTCTTTCCCTCCTGCCGATCACCCTGGGCAAAGATGAAGAAGTTATCCGCCCATATCGCATGACTGAGACTCTGATGGACCTCCATCTCCTGGGAGCCTTCGATCGTGCGAGAACTGGCTCCAACTTTAGCCTCGATCGAATCTGCATACGCCCTCGGTCTCTCGATGTTTTATCCGAGGCCTCTCTCTTTCCACGAGTGTATCGTCGGGGCAATCATCGCAATCGTGACAAGCACAAATAAGATGGGGCTCTCAACCCCTCCCGTCCTAACACAGGTGTCCCACGGCACTGTTTCGCACTGGGTACTCTGGAAATTTGCCGACGCCGTGTTTCTCAGCATCGGCTCCAAGATAGCATACTGAAAAGAAGAAGGAACACCCAGCTCTCTCATTGCTCTCACACATGTCGTAAGTCGAAGGTGATCGTACGCTTTGAGAATATCACAACTGCAGAGCCAAAAGCTCTGTCCCTTCCCCCAAATCGAGGCATGTTTACCGATATGTTTAATCATCGAGGTGACCTCCGTCGTTTTTCTCCCAGACATGAACCCATCTACATTCATCTCGGGATCCAAGTTTTTGGCCAGGAACCTCTCCAGGACCACAACCAGGGAAAGCGAATACCACTTAGTTAAGCATGAAGAAACTGCAATCGTTCTGGTATCCTCCAAACTCGTAATCTTCTCACTCTTGGGGATGAGCGTGAGTATTATCTTGCGCCAGTCTTCTGGCGTCGGCTCCCGTCCCTCATATATGGCCGAAAACGTCTTGAATATCTCCTGAAGGTTCCCGAAGCCTAGAGTCTTCAGCATGCTAACCGTGATCCCGTCCTCCCCCGTCTGCTTGCCCACCGACAGTCTGGATCTGGCACTCATCATCGCACTAAAGTCGAAAGTCAACCTGACGGTGTCCGTGTGGGCCTGGTCCCTGAGCTCCTCCATCACCTCCTCCGTCTCCCTCCTGATCTGCTCATTCGTAAACTTCCCCTCGGTATGCTCATACAGTGCCGAACTCCATTTTGTTTGATCCTCCTCAATCCTCCCATTGATGTTTAACTTAGTGATCATCTCGGTCCTGGTTTTCTTCTTTGATCTGCTGGCATACTTAAGCATGGCACACTTTAGGGCATTCTTTTCCTTTCGCAACTGACGGTTTATCTCTTTCCTCTCCTCCTCGTCCTCCCATTGTTTCAACCTTTTGGCTCTTTCCAGGGCTTTGTGTTTCTCTGACTTCTGAGGCACCTCTCGAATCATCTGCTTCGTCGGGATCCCCTCCGCCGCGCCTAGCATCACCTCGGACAACTTACCTGGTGGCACGTAGTCTCCCTCCCCCCGCTCCGTCACTAATCTGTCGTAGTTCTGGGCTGAGAACAATCTGCGGCCTGGCTCGGTCTCTGGCCCCCATTTGGGGTGCACGGGTCGCTTCATTTTTGCTCTCGGGGCCGGGCGGATCGATACGGGCAACTCCAACAACACCGCTGCATGGTCCGACGTCTCATTACCTGTGTCCCTGACGTCCTGCCACTGTACTCGAGCTTCCCCCCACCACGCCGGAGCAAGAATGTAATCGAGCACCTGCGGTACCTTATGTGCACGAGTAAAATGTGTTGGGGGCCTTTCCCGAAACGTGTTCGACGCCACAAGGTCCAGCTCAACAATAAGGTCGACTAGGGCTTCACGCATCCTCCGTTTCCTCCTCGTCCTCTCCGTCTCGAAGCCTCCCACCACCTGTCCCACCTGCAAGTCCGTACGTACACCTCCTCCAGTGACCTCCTTTCCTCCTTCACCCCGTACATGTGCCGGCAACTCAACATTCGCATATGTCAAGATGGCCACCTCAAAATCTCCCCCCCCTTCTTGCTCAAACTGCACACGTGCTGCCTGGATCTTCGACCTCACCAAGTTGGCTAGGGCATTGAACTCTGCCACCGCATTCCTTCTCCCCTCACGTGGAAAGTAAGCCGAGACAACGATGATTTTGCCGACTACGATGAGCACAGACCGATTTGACTGATTGTCTGTGTATCTAATAGGAACACTCGCTCGGAACATGAAACCCGCTAGCTTGTCTTTACTACGCAACAATCTCCATCCCTCTTGTGAAATGATACTGTGTGTGAGGTGCAGGCACTCCTGGAGGCCTACCAAAGCAACACTTCTCCCATGCATTTGAATTCGTTGTAAAACTTGAGTTGTTTTGTCTTTACCTGCCCTCCAGACGTTCCAACTCATCAAACTTCCTTTCAGATCACATCTGGAGTGGCCCCGTGAGGCTAGGGCCTCGAGGTCTGCTTTGAACTTTGCCGCTGTGAACGTCGGCATCAGGGTCATCATCGAATCATTGTGAATCGTCCAACCTGCTGTCTCCGTCCACTCCGCCAGCGACACTGGGCGAGTCTGGCTGTCGGGTGCGATCGTGAGAATCTCCGTGACTGGAGGCCCTGCTTTTCCCCTCACCTCTGGCACATTCTGGGCAACATTGGCGGCATCCTGGTACATTTGACGATGTTTCCAGATCTCTTTAAACTGACCGATCTTGGCAATGTGTGGGTGCTTCCACGGTGCACTCTCAATCACACACATGACGTTTCCTCCTGTGAAAGTATCTGGCTTTGACGTCATACCCGCGATGAGCAGTCCCTCAGGCAGCACTCGAACATGAGGGTCGATGTTACGTTTGATCTCCCACAACTGGCTCGAATCTGTACCTCGCGTTGCAATCAAACTCACTTTTTAAGTAAGTGAGCGAGTGTTTTGACGGCCCTGATTATCGGTATAAGCTCCCATCATCTCCAAACTGGCTTTCTGATCGATCCTCTGCCTCAAATCATCCGATAAAATGGCCATGACATTCTCAATCAGTTTCTCTGCATCGTATGGGGTCAACATTTCTGCCGTACGCATTGGGTGGTCTTTCCAATGAACAACCCATCCTTTGATTTCGATCTTCGATGCACTCCATGCGCCCTGAGCTCCTTTACCCAATCCTTTTGCCATCCCCCATGCTAAGTTCGGAGTGGCGCCCGTTCCCGTCGATCCTGATGCAATGCTCGCACTCTTTCCCGCCTCCCTTTTGAACTCCGTAAACTGGTCTTGCAAATCATTCATCTTAATATCTGCCTCATCTTGACGTCTCTGGATGTTTCCCACATCGTTTTGCAAACTCTTGACCTTACGCTCTGTCTTACGTGTGTTCTTGCTAATTGCTTTATTCATGTTAAAATCTGTTGCTGCCAATTCTCTGGATCAAACTGCTCTCCATCGGAACTGATTGAGTCATCCAGTCCATCCATGCCTGCATTTTCTCTTGCTGCGTCCTCCCCCTCCTCCTCTGTCCTCCGTCGGCGACGACCATTGGCAGGTGTCTTGTCTATTGGAGCTGCTGCTGCTGCTGCTGCCATTGGAGTTGATGCTGCATCATTGAGGGCCATATTTCCTACAATGTCAGTCGGAATACTCCACTTTTGCAAAAACTGCTGGTCCTCCAATCGACGTCGCTTCTCCTCTTGCCGTTGAATGAAAATCTTGTCCCGTCGCTGGTGCTCTGAAACGTGCTCAGGCTCAACAATCGCCGTTACTCCGAAAATGATGGTATACAATCGAAACGAAAGATGTTAGCCTCACTTCCCCCACGGAGGCTCGATGCTGTCTGGTGTGTTCGTTACCGCTAGGTAAACAAAGCTCAGCCCACTGATCACTGGCGCACAACTACGAGGAGGTACCCCAGGCAGTCGTAGCTGTACGCGTCCGCGACCTTGAGCCAACACACCTTGAGCCAAAATGGCTACGGAGACTCGTAGAGCTTCCTAGCTCAAGTTGAGAAAACCGACAGCACCTACCAACATTCCGACTCATAGTGAATTTTTTTTTTTGACCTCGCAATGCGACAGGCGGACGCGTCTGATGTCTGCGAATCGACTCCTCTCATTACCAGCCCTGCAGCCCCCCTACAGCCCGAGTTAAGTGCAGAAAACCGACAGCACCTCTCAGGATGACTCGAACAATACAGTAGTTTCGCAGACCTAATTCGGGCAGCAGACCGAGTTCCGAGCTCTGGATTCGACAGGCGGACGCGCCTGATGTCTTCAAATCGATTCCTGTGACGACCGGCACTGTAGCCCCCTCAGCGCGAGTACAGTGAAGAAAACCGAGAGCACTTCTCAAGATGACTCGACCAATACGAATAGTTTCGCGATTCTAGATCGGGCAACAGAGGAGTTCAGAGCTCTGGATTCGATAGACAAATGCAACTGATGATTCTGAATCAGTTTCTGTAAATATCAGCTCTGTAGCTGTCCTACAGCTCGAGTTAAGTACAGAAAAGCGAAAGTTTCTGTCAAGATGACTCGAATAATACGAATAGGTTTGCGGACCTAGCTCGGCTAACAACCGGATTCTGAGCTCTGGATTCGACAGGCGGCGGACGCGCCTGATGTCTTCAAATCGATCCCTGTGACCACCAGCACTGTAGCCCCCCCTCGGCGCGAGTTGAGTGAAGAAAACCAAAAGCACTTCTCAAGATGACTCGACCAATACGAATAGTTTTGCGATTCTAGATCGGGCAGCAGACCGAGTTCAGAGCTCTGGATTCGACAGACAAATGCTACTGATGATTCTGAATCAGTTTCTGTAAATATCAGCTCTGTAGCTGTCCTACAGAGTACAGAAAACTGAGAGTTCCTGTCAGGATGACTCGAACAATACGAATATGTTTGCGGACCTAGCTCGGCTAACAGACCGAGTTCAGACCTCTGGATTCAACAGGCCAACGCGCCTAATCATTCTACATCGATTAGCTGTGCTGACCAGCTCTGTAGCTGTCCTAAAGCTCGAGTTATGTTCAGAAAACCGGCAGCGCGTATCAAGATACCTCGAAACGGCCGATCCCGCCACCGTGCTTTTCGATAGTAATATTCACCCGATCGAGCTGAGATCGAGATGGCGAGCGGGAATAAGATCGAATATCACGGGAAAAATACTAGAGCTCTAACGAATGACCAAATTTCGAGAACATAATTTTCAACCGAGCAATAGTCACCAAAGTTCGTCGAGATTTTTCGAGCCAACTAGCTCACCAGCGCGCCAAATTACTCCCAGCAATAACTTGCTAAGAAAAGCTCTACGAGTCACTTGCCAGCGTCCAAAACCCGAAGAGCACTGGGCGCCGGCGGTGAAGCGTCAACCTTTCTTACCGCCGGGGGACTCGTAGAGCTTCCTCACAACATATAATGTTGGAAAAAAATACATTAGCCTGACGAGGGACCCAACCATATGCAGGTGCGAGTACCGCAATAGTGATTCATTTTTTCGGTGGCGATCCCTATGAGGCAACGAACCGTGCTAGGGGCGTGCCGACATGAGTGGCGTGGTACACAAAGTGAACGAAAACGATTGATCTGAGTACGTAGGGAGACTGAGCGCGGGTGAATCTGCGCGCGTGCGTCTGACTGTGAATGATCTGCGTGCGAGCGAGTCTACGTGCATGAATGCGAATATGACAAAGCGTGGTGCAAATGTGTATGAATGCCAATAGTTTGACAACGACTGCCTCTGAATACTCGTGACGCTGGGCGTGGCCGCCGCAAGGAGCTTCCCCGGGACTCCCCGACGGCATCGCCCGCGCGCCGCGACGCCAATGTCGGCGCGCCCCCCCGCGAGGATCGCGCCCGCTTCCTCCCCTTCCTTTACTCCCTCTTTGCCCGCGCACTCAAAAGTCCAAGGCTGCGGGAGCAGCGCAGCGCGGAGCCCCCGCGACGCGCGCAGGTCACCCCGGAGGGGTCCCAGCGACGCGCGCGGGTCGTCCACTGCGCGGAGCGAAGAGAGCTAGCTGGCTGGCTGATAGCGGGCAAGGCTCTTGCCGCTGGGCAGAGCGACGACGGGCGAGCGAGGCGCTGGGCGGAACGCAGCACGGAGCCCCCGCGACGCGCGCAGGTCGCCCCGGAGGAGTCCCAGCGACGCGCGCGGGTCGCCCGCTGCGCGGAGCAAAGAGAGCTAGCTGGCTGGCTGGGACCTGCGGTGGGGCTCCATATGGGGCCACGTAACGCTGTACTGGGCAAAGGAGACGCATGTGGACTGCGCCACGGGGACCTTCGGTGGAGCTCCCTATGGGGCCACGAAACGTGTGAGGGATGTGCCGGAATGGGTGTGCGGGACGCATGCGGGCACACCCACTGAGACCTTCGGTGGAGCTCCCTATGGGGCCACGAAACGTGTGAGGGGTGGGACGACATGTGTGTGCGGGACGCATGCGGGCACACCCACTGGGACCTTCGGTGGAGCCCCCTATGGGGCCACGAAACGTGTGAGGGTGTGCCGAAATGGGTGTGCGGGACGCATGCGGGCACACCCACTGGGACCTTCGGTGGAGCTCCCTATGGGGCCACGAAACGTGTGAGGGGTGTGCCGAAATGGGTGTGCGGGACGCATGCGGGCACACCCACTGGGACCTTCGGTGGAGCTCCCTATGGGGCCACGAACGTGTGAGGGGTGTGCCGAAATGGGTGTGCGGGACGCATGCGGGCACACCCACTGGGACCTTCGGTGGAGCTCCCTATGGGGCCACGAAACGTGTGAGGGGTGTGCCGAAATGGGTGTGCGGGACGCATGCGGGCACACCCACTGGGACCTTCGGTGGAGCTCCCTATGGGGCCACGAAACGTGTGAGGGGTGTGCCGAAATGGGTGTGCGGGACGCATGCGGGCACACCCACTGGGACCTTCGGTGGAGCTCCCTATGGGGCCACGAAACGTGTGAGGGGTGTGCCGAAATGGGTGTGCGGGACGCATGCGGGCACACCCACTGGGACCTTCGGTGGAGCTCCCTATGGGGCCACGAAACGTGTGAGGGGTGTGCCGAAATGGGTGTGCGGGACGCATGCGGGCACACCCACTGGGACCTTCGGTGGAGCTCCCTATGGGGCCACGAAGCGTGTGAGGGGTGTGCCGAAATGAGTGTGCGGGACGCATGCGGGCACACGCACTGGGACCTTCGGTGGAGCTCCCTATGGGGTCACGAAACGTGTGAGGGGTGTGCCGACATGGGTGGTGATAATGATGATGACGACAGATGATGATGACGATGACGATGATGGGGATGATGACGATGATGATGAAGATGGGAGGAGGGAGGGGGCAGCGGGAAGGAAGGAAGGAACGCGGGGCGACGTCTCTTCAAAACGAGGACCCAACACCACAGGATGGTTGGGAATAAATAGTTTCGCGGACCTAGTTCGGCCAGCGGACAGAGTTCGGAGCTCTGGATTCGAAAGGCACACGCGCCTGATGTCTCCGAATCGATTCCACTGATGACTAGCCACGCAGCCCCCCAACAGCCCGAGTTAAGTGCAGAGAACGGACAACATCTCTCACGATGACTCGAACAATACGAATAGTTCGCGATTCTAGATCGGGCAGCAGACTGAGTTCAGAGCTATGGATTCAACAGAGAACGGCCACTGATGATTATGAATCAGATTCTGTACGTATCAGCTCTGTAGCTGTCCTCTAGCTCGAGTTAAGTTCCGGTTTCCGAGAGCATCTGTCGAGACGACTCGAATAATACAAATAGGTTTGCGGACCTAGCTCGACTAGCAGACCGATTTCAGACCTCTGGCTTCAACAGGCGAATGCGCCTGATCATTCTGAATCGATTAGCTGTGCTCAAGCTCTGTAGCTGCCCTAAAGCTCGAGTTATCTTGAGGAAACCGTCACCGCGTGACAAAATGACCCGAAACGGGCGATCCCGCCGCAGTGTTTTTTGGCAGTAAAAGGTACCGGATCGAGCTGAGATCAAGACGGCGAGCGGGAATAAGATCGAATATCACGGGAAAAAATACTAGAGCTCTAACGAATGGTTGAATTTCGAGAACAAAATTTCAACCGACGTCATCAAAATGTCCGTCGACATTTTTCTTGCCAACTAGCTCTCCAGCGCCCCGGAATTACTCTTAAGCTTCCAGCAATAAACTGCAGCGTCCAAAACCCGGAGAGCAAAGAGAACTGGGCGCCGGCGGTAAACCGTCAACCTTGGTTACCGCCGGGAGACTCGTAGAGCTTCCTAGCTCGACTTAAGTTGAGAAAACCGACACCACCTACCAACATTCCGACTCATAGTGAATATTGTTTGACCTCTGAATGCGACAGGCGGACGCCTCTGATGTCTGCGAATCTACTCCTGTCATTTCCAGGCCTGCAGCCCCCGACAGCCCGACTTAAGTGCAGAAAACCGACAGCACCTCTCAGGATGACGAACAATACAATAGTTTCGCAGACCTAATTCGGGCAGCAGACCGAGTTCCGAGCTCTGGATTCGACAGGCGGACGCGCCTGATGTCTTGAAATCGATTCCTCTGATTACCAGCCCTGTAGCCCCCCTCAGCGCGAGTTGAGTGAAGAAAATCGAGAGCACTTCTCAAGATGACTCGACCAATACGAATAGTTTCGCGATTCTAGATCGGGCAGCACACCGAGTTCAGAGCTCTGGGTTCGACAGACAAACGCAACTAATGATTCTGAATCATTTTCTGTAAATATCAGCTTTGTAGCTGTCCTACAGCTCAAGTTAAGTACAGAAAACCGAGAGTTCTTGTCAACATGACTCGAATAATACGAATAGGTTTGCGGACCTAGCTCGGCTAACAGACCGAGTTCAGGCCTCTGGATTCAACAGGCGAACGCGCCTAATCATTCTACATCGATTGGCTGTGCTTACCAGCTCTGTGGCTGTTCTAAAGCTCGAGTATGTTCAGAAAACCGTCAGCGCGTATCAAGATGACTCAAAACGACCGATCCCGCCACAGTGCTTTTCGATAGTAATATTCACCCGATCGAGCTGAGATCAAGATGACGAGCGGGAATAAGATCGAATATCACGGGAAAAAATACTAGAGCTCTAACGAATGTTCAAATTTCGAGAACAAAATTTTCAACCGAGCAAAAGTAACCAAAAGTTCCGTCGAGATTTTTCTTGCCAACTAGCTCTCCAGCGCGCCGGAATTACTGGGCGCCGGCGGTAAACCGTCAACCTTTCTTGGGGAGGCTGACCAGGCACCGAGCGCCCCAGCGCCCGTTAAGTGCCTACCTAGTCTCTCTGCAGCTGGAGGTCTTGGGCCACCTGGGCTGCGGCCCGCAAGAGGCCCTCGAGACCCGAAAGCTCAGCGTCAGTGATACTGCTATGGGAGGGGAGTGCCTGTGCACAACGCCCTACTACTTCCCATATGATTGGACAAGGAGAGGAGGCTTGGGGGAAGAGGGAGACTACCCGAGCTCTCTTATCTCTATGTTCAGGGTCAGGGTACGGATCATGGAAGCGAGGGATATATCCAATCTGCAGAAACCAGCCGACGCCCACACCTTGGGCACACACTCCGCCGTCGAAGGATCCGCGGAGGCCAATAACTCGAAAGTTGTCTTGAACATCAGGGCGAAAGATATGGTGGTGGAACAGCTCTCTGAATATCTGGCCTTCCCGTGCTAGATGGGTAAGTTCATCAGCTACTGTGTTACTCTCCCGATATATGTGTCGAATAAAGTCGTTGCCCCATGAGGGGGGTCGTACTCCTTCCTCCTCCAATTCTTCCAACAGAGAAATAATATTTGCAACCCGCCTACGATAAGAAGCCCCATCTCCTCCTTCTCCTCCCTCAACCTTCCAGAGACCGTTGATCCAATTACAGATAAGAAGCGAATCTCCCGTCAGCTCCAGACCGATCCCGTCATCACTCAGATCCCAAGTCGGCTCCTGTTCATTGTTCGAGGCCAATCTCTGGGCCAGCTTCTCAGACTCCTTCACCGACAACGGACGAGCCATCATCTCCTCCCCCCTCTCCTTCATGTAGTTTCCTCGTCCTCCAGTTCCTCCACGGACAACAAACAAGTCAAACAGAGAACCCAAAGTACAAGCTTCCAGGAACTGCCTGCAATACTGAACGAAGTCAGAGTAAGAGAAAGAACACGCCCTCCACCAACGATCCTCCAGATTCACAAACGAGGGAAATATCGTCTGGAACATGAAACACCAAGGATGTTCACCCGTCGCCTGCCCCTTAGCACTGCCTAATCGTGTCAGTTTCGAGGCCTCCTTCCACTTCCACTGGGAACGCAAATATTTTGACTCGAGTGTCCTTTTCTCCTCCCACCTCGGGGTACAGCACATCAGAAGCCGGCGTGCGTCTCGATGCGCACGAGGAAACACCGTCTGTTGTCCAGGTCCAGGAACTGCCATCCTCCGACGCTTCGGGGGGGGCCTGGGGGGATCCCTAGGCCCCCCCCGCTCACAGGGAACTTCAATATCTCGAGAAGAAGAGGCCCTATCAGAGGGCATAGCAGAAGAGACCATCCCATGCATATCTGAGGAGACCGCGCCCATCCCATTCGTATCTGAGGAGACCGCGCCCATCCCATTAGTAACTGAAGAGACAGCACCCATCCCCTTGGTAACTGAAGAGACCTCCACCATCCCATTAGTAACTGAAGAGACCACACCCATCCCATTGGTAACTGAAGAAGAGACCATCCCATGCATATCAGAAGAGACCACACCCATCCCCTTCGTATCTGAAGAGACCGCACCCATCCCATTAGTAACTGAAGAGACAGCACCCATCCCATTGGTAACTGAAGAGACCTCCACCATCCCATTGGTAACTGAAGAGACCGCGACCATCCCTGGGCTCAGCTCCGACTCAGGAATCTGATATCCGCTATCGACATTGGCTCCGAAATATGATGCTATGTCCGCTCCGAGCTGCCACAAGGAATAAAGGACTCTCTGCACTGCACTCTGGCACTTGGCTTCAAAGAACATCCGTCTAGCAATTCTGAGTCGAGCTGGCTTCCAAACTACCCAACTTTCGGAGGCAGGCTTTTGGGGTGACGTCATCTGGTAAAGGCAATTTCCCTCAAAGACATTCAGGCTATGCAAAGAGTCCCTGTCCCAACTAATACCTTGACTTCCATAAGTGAGGATGCTCTGAACCCGAGTGATATAACTCCTACACTTGGCCGAAAAAGGGACTGCCTTCGATCTAAAATAGGCTGCATGCGCATGGAAGGCTCGCCGTGCGGACCCGATCCGTCGCCGAAGGTATTGGTGTGCCTCCCTGTAGCTACAGTATATGCTGTTCCCCAAGACATTCATCTCGTCAACTACTTTGAACGGCACCATCTGATCCTGAACCCGAACCAGGATAGGCTGTTTTGGCTTCTCCGAGAAACCGATAAACGCGACCTCGAGCGACTCGATCTTCCATTCGAATCCCCATCCCCGCAGAGTCTCTGTCATTTCTCCTACCTGTCGCCTAAACTCCTCCTCCGAAGATCCCAAGATATAGATATTGTCAGCATATAGCAAGTGGTGTACAGGAACCGAGGCCGAAACTTCTCCCACCGAATTTGGATCCAGACAATGAAACCCAATCCCCTGCTCATCCCAAAGCTTAAATAAAGGAGCCCACATCGCAACGACTATCAGGTTCCACAAGGAGGGGCTGTCGTTCCCGCCTGTCCTGATATGGGTATCGATTCCCACATTCGGCAGCTGCAGCCCCTGAAAGAGAAGCGAAGTGACCTCACACGGCATAGGCACGAGCACACCGTACTGGAGCCAGGAAGGGATCGAGAGGATGTCGAATGCACGTTTGACCGTCGAGATTTTCGTGTTCTGGAATGCTTGTTTCACGTCCGCTGACCCAAGAACCAGGCGTCGATCCTTCCCCCACTGTGAGGCGTGTTGGGCTGCTGCTTTAAGTCCTGCAAATATCTCTGTGCACGATCTTTCGGGAACGAAGCCGAATAATGATGCATGAGTGCCGGCCTGGAGACAATAAGGTTCAAGCAGGATCGAGAGGCAAGTACTGTACCATTTCTTAAAGATACTCTCCACAGAAATACGTCTCGTATCAGAAACATCGCATATCGGATAAGATTTGGGAAGTAGCGTCGTCAATGTTCGATGCCACGAAGATGGAGGTACAACAATGCCACGTAAGATATCACAAAACAATCGCTTGATTGTGCGAACGGCTCTCCACGGCAGCGCTTTGACTACTTCTGCCCCCACCCCGTCGGGTCCCGTGGCTTTTCCAGGGTTGAGTCGAGCTCGGGCCCGAAGGACCACCACCATCGTAAGCGTCGCCTCCTGGGGCCTGGGGGACCCCTGGAGCTCCTCCCTGAGGCCCTGGACAATCTCGATCGACCGCATACGCTCCTCCTCATCCTCGCAGACCTCCTTCAACTTCATCATCTCCTCCATCCACCTCTCCCTGTCCACGCTCTCCTCCCCCTCAATCTTCACCGCCTTCAAAGCTGCTTTACGTGGACGCTCCGCCTCCCATTCCAGCTTCGCTCGTTTGAATTTTCTGGCTTCCCGATCTCTTTTTCTGCGTAGAAGTCGATAGGCTAACGTCCCCCTCTCTGCCCTCCTCTGGTAGACCTGCACCTCCAAGGACCGCAACAATTCCGATCGTTCAGGGGCTCGAGCTGGGCGCTTAGGGGTACATTCCGTGGCCGACGCACATGAATAGATAACACTCTCTGCCTGACACATAGCTTGGCACGAAAATAGATTGGCATCCAACAACTGGCGACACGATCGACGAGCAGACAAGTTGAGTGGGTCCCAGCTTTTTAGAGTACGAGCACGACGTGAGAGATTCCGTCTCGCCAACTCCCTGGACGCCACTCTCAGAGAAGCTCGAACAAGGGCATGATCTGATAATCTCATCACGGCTCCCTGCTGCTGTCCTACGTAAAGAAACTCAACCGAGCACCCCGACACCTGCGATCCATACGGAACAAGGATATAATCAAGCACTTCACGACGGGACCCCTTCCGATAATCAAACCAAGTCGGCTTCCTAGTTCCAAAAGAATTCGAAGCACACATACGCTCCTGAACCAACCAATCCTCCACCTCCTGTCGCAAGCTCTCCACCTTCTCCTTCCTCTCCCGCTCCTTGGTCCCCGTGGCCTGGATCTGCACTACCTCCGAGCCTCCTCCCGAATAAACCTCCTCTTCATGCTGTAAGTGTGGCTGTATCTCAACATTCGCATCCATGGCAACAACAAGACGACAGAAACCATAACGACGGCATACGTACTTTCTGAGCAAGCTGACCGCCTGGAGTGCACAATGTGATATCTCCAGAAACTCGGGCTGGCTGGCATCAGGCAAGTACAATGAGACAAAGAGAATCCGTCCAGCAAGGATCGCGCACCACCTCTCTGAGGCCCACTGGCCTCGAACGCTATCAGCCCTCCGATAGAGTATCATAGCACGGCGATCCTCCGAAACGTGGTAATACAGTCCCATTTTGACGAACCATTGCGCCTCAACGTCGATGTTCTGAGACTCCTGTACCCCCAGGAAATCCCAGCCTAGGTGTGCTCCGTAGACTACCCTCGACAGAACACTATAAGCTTTGTCATCCTTCCTCCCAGCACGTTGAAGGTTGAGCGTGGCGAAGCGGACTTCCGTCGGCTCCGCCCGTAGGCGTCACTGAGAAGCAGACCTGGAGTCCGTGACTAACTCCTCGAGCTCTGCCGCCGTCATGGTGGTGCCGTGTCTCTGGGCGAAAGACGTCCAAGCTGCTGGAATAACTCGCCACTGCCCAGATCCTCCGAAGCTAGCCGCATGATACTCGGCCAGCAAGCTCCGCTTCCCCTCAACGGGGTCAGAGTACATCGTGGACGGTGACTTCCCGTACCCAGTCGATCCCTTGAGAAAGATGGTGGGGTGCGTCCTGCTCCAGACACCATAAAATCGGCCAACCGCTTGATTGTGTGGAATCTTTTCGTCTGGGACCTCTGCACGAACTCTCAAACGAGACATCTTCGACTTCACCTTGGTGTAAAAGGCGTGGTTGAGATCTGCGTCATCATTTATACGTGTGAGAGCGCGTTGTACAGCATAAACCACTTCACTCCCTGTCCCGGCCTTAAATCTAATCTTGATATTCCCCGTCATCGGTTTCGATCTGGCAAGTTTCTCAGAGCTGACCACATCCACTTGACCGTGCAACTGCTCGTTGTCCGCTTTCAAAAGACCCAGGGTGTTCTGGAGTAGGGTGCAGGCATCCGTATCATCTATCATCGTAAGTTCCCTACTCGTACGATTCGACCAGTCCTGAACCCATCCGTACAACTCTACATATGTAGGAGTAAATTTTGCCGTCGATGTTCGTCCTGCGAATCTCGGGGCTGCTATCGTGGAGTTAGAAGATCCAATCGAAACAGTGTCCTGGCTAGCCAGAGTCTCCAAGTTCTTAAGCCTAATCTCCTGCTCCTGTTGTTTTTTCTCAATGGCCGTGAGTTTCGTTGTTTGAACCCCGAGACGTTGATCCATACCGCTGATGCGCACGTCAGTGGCCACCGAGGCGGCCTTCGACTCGTCATGATTCTGAAAGGACATCTGCATGAACAATCGCAGACTCTCACCTTTTTGAAGGCTCAGAATTTTCTCTCTCATGGCCTTCTGGTCAAGAAGATCACCTCCCGTCTTGTCCACCTTCTCCTCCTCCTCCATATCCGTCTTCATCCTCTTGCTACCCTGACCGTCAACCTCCATTTCTTCTGGAAAGAACGGATGAAACGACCCTTCTTGAACTTACAGATGCACCAAGAGCGACTCGAGTAGTGTCGATACGGTCGAGAACGACGAAATATGCAACACTCTAAGCGACAATACTCCTCCCAGTAAAAGTCTTCCAGATCTGCAAAGAATCTATCCCAAACACAGCTGGGCTCTCCGAGAGGATATAAGACGTTCCACCCTCCTGCTGGCTCTCCGAAGCTGTTCGTGACTGCACAGAAAGATACAACAATACTCAACTCGCACTCGTAGAATGGATAGTGGACCAGAGCAAAAATGGAAGAAGGCACGCTCCCAAGAACAAAAGCAGATGCAGACGTATGCGTGCTCCACTCGTACCAGCAGGGCGTTGCCTCCCAGTAACCAGTTCAATCAGGAGCCTGATGCCGGCAGAGGGGCCGCAGGCTGTCCAAGATGTGCGAAAGAGTGTACAGTATGTGGAACCCAACTCCCTACTGCACAATGCAGCTCGAGACGAGGGGACCCCAGCGGTGAGGCCAAGGCTGAGCAGGAGGTAAGCTCTGCTCAACCTTCGTTACCGCCGGGGGACTCGTAGAGCTTCCTTGAGCCAAAATAAATGGTCAAATATCTTTCAAATTTTCGCAAAACCACCCAAACTGGGCGCCGGCGGTAAACCGTCAACCTTTCTTACCGCCGGGGGACTCGTAGAGCTTCCTGACAACATATAATGTCGAAAAAAATTACACCGAAAAATTAGTGTTTCAGCCCAAGCAAT
This sequence comes from Prorocentrum cordatum, assembly GCA_963575745.1. Taxonomy (NCBI): domain Eukaryota; class Dinophyceae; order Prorocentrales; family Prorocentraceae; genus Prorocentrum; species Prorocentrum cordatum. Next base: position 337,613 of record CAUYUJ010014872.1, read on the forward strand.
TTCACACCTCTCGGATGCAACAGCCGAACGCCCCCGGTGCTTCTCGATTGTCTTCTGTACGCGCTCTGTAGCTCTCCTACAGCCCGAGTTACGTGCGTAAATCGACAGCACCTCTCAAGATGACTCGAACAATACGAATAGTTTGGCAAACCTAGCTCGAGTATCAGACCGAGTTCAGCCCTCTGCATGCGACAGCCGGACGCGTCTGATGTCTCTGACTCGATTCCTGTGAATACCAGCCCTGCAGCCCCCCCTACAGCCCGAGTTGAGTGCAGGAAACCGACAGCACCTCTCAGGATGACTCGAACAATACGAATAGTTTTGCGGACCTACTTCGGGCAGCAGACAGAGTTCGGAGCTCTGGATTCGAAAGGCGGACGCGCATGATGTCTCCGAATCGATTCCAGTGATTACCAGCCATGCAGCCCCCCCTACAGCCCGAGTTAAGTGCAGAGAACCGACAGCACCTCTCAGGATGACTCGAACAATACGAATAGTTTTGCGGACCTAGTTCGGGCAGCAGACAGATTTCGGAGCTCTGGATTCGAAAGGCGGACGCGCCTGATGTCTCCGAATCGATTCCAGTGATTACCAGCCATGCAGCCCCCCTACAGCCCGAGTTAAGTGCAGAGAACCGACAGCATCTCTCAGATGACTCGAATACGAATAGTTTCGCGACTCTAGATCGGGCAGCAGACCGAGTTCAGAGCTCTGGATTCAACAGACAACGGCCACTGATGATTCTGAATCAGATTCAGTACGTATCAGCTCTGCACTGTCCTTTAGCTCGACTTAAGTACAGAAAACCGAGAGCGTCTGTCAAGATGACTCGAATAATACGAATAGGGTTGCGGACCTAGCTCGGCTAGCAAAGCGATTTCAGACCTCTGGGTTCAACAGCCGAACGCGCCTGATCATTCTGAATCGATTAGCTGTGCTTACCAGCTCTGTAACTGTCCTAAAGCTCGAGATATCTCCAAAAAACCGTCACCGCGTGACAAGATGACCCGAAACGGCCGATCCCGCCTGCCTGCTTTTTGGCAGTAAAAGGTACCCGATCGAGCTGAGATCAAGATGGCGAGCGGGAATAAGATCGAATATCATGGGAAAAAATACTAGAGCTCAAACGAATGTTCAAATTTCGAGAACAAAATTTTCAACCGACCAAAAGTCAGCAAAAGGTCCGTCGAGATTTTTCTTGCCAACTAGCTCTCCAGCGCCCCGGAATTACTCTTAAGCTTCCAGCAACAACTGGCGCCGGCGGTGAACCGTCAACCTGGTCACCGCCGGGAACCTCGTAGAGCTCCTCTCACTAGTAAGAGTGCAGAGAATCGACACAGAATCAAAAAATTGAGATTTTTCGAAAATCTTGAAATTCGATTTTTTCGACGTTCATATTCGCTAAGTTCCCGGAAGTCAACTCATGCAAAAATGCATCGAGAGAGCTGAGCTGCTGTCAGAGAGGAGTTCATATGCCAATGCTCGGCGTAAAAATCTGCTTTTTCAAAATAAATGGTCAAATATCTTTCAAATTTTCGCAAAACCACCCAAACTGGGCGCCGGCGGTAAACCGTCAACCTTTCTTACCGCCGGGGGACTCGTAGAGCTTCCTGACTATATATAATGTAGAAAATAAATTGCAGAGAACAAATAGTTTTTCAGTCCAAGCGATTTCAGACCTCTCGACGCAACAGCCGAACGCCCCCTGATGCTTCTGGATTGTCTTCTGTACGAGCTCTGTAGCTCTGCTACAGCCCGAGTTACGTGCGCTAATCAACAGCACCTCTGAAGATAACTCAAACAAAACGAATAGTTTCCTAAACCCAGCTCGAGTATCAGACCGAGTTCAGGCCTCTGAATGCGACAGGCGGACGCGTCTGATGTCTCCGAATCGATTCCCGTGATTACCAGCCCTGCAGCTCCCCTACAGCCCGAGTTAAGTGAGAAAACCGACAGCATCTTTCAGGATGACTCGAACAATACGGTAGTTTTGCATACTTAATTCGAGCAGCAGACCGAGTTCCGAGCTCTGGCTTCCACAGGCGGACGCGCCTGATGTCTCTAAATCGATTGCTGTCCCCAGCAGCACTGTAGCCCCCTCCAGTCCGAGTTAAGTTTAGAAAGCGACCGTATCTCTTCAGATGATTCGAACAATACAAATAGTTTCGCGATTCTAGCTCGGGCAGCAGGGCGAGTTCAGAGCTCTCGATTCAACAGACGAACGCGCCTGATGATTTCCAATCGCTTTCTGTGACTATGAACTCTGTAGCTGCCCTACAGCTCGAGTTAAGTACAAAATACCGAGAGCGTCTGTCAAGATGACTCGGATAATACGAATAGGTTTTTGAACCTAGCTCGGCTAGCAGACCGAGTTCAGGCCTCTGGGTTCAACAGGCGAACGCGCCTGATCACTCTACATCGATAAGCTGTGCTTACTGGCCCTGTAGCTGTCCTGAAGCTCGAGTTATGTTCAGAAAACCAACAGCGCGTATCAAGATGACTCGAAACCGCCGATCCCGCCTGCCTGCTTTTTGACAGTAAAAGGTACCCGATCGAGCTGAGATCAAGATGGCGAGCGGGAATAAGATCGAATATGATGGGGAAAAATACTAGAGCTCTAACGAATGTTCAAATTTTGAGAACAAAATTTTCAACCGACTAAAAGTCAGCAAAAGGTCCGTCGAGATTTTTCTTGCCAACTAGCTCTCCAGCGCCCCGGAATTACTGGGCGCCGGCGGTAAACCGTCAACCTTTCTTACCGCCGGGGGACTCGTAGACCTGACTATATGTAATGTAGAAAATAAATTGCAGAGAACAAATAGTTTTTCAGCCCAAGCGATTTCAGACCTCTCGATGCAACAGCCGAACGCCCCCTGATGCTTCTGGATTGCCTTCTGCACGAGCTCTGTAGCTCTGCTACAGCCCGAGTTACGTGCGCTAATCAACAGCACCTCTTAAGATAACTCAAACAAAACGAATAGTTTCCTAAACCCAGCTCGAGTATCAGACCGAGTTCAGACCTCTGAATGCGACAGGCGGACGCGTTTGATGTCTCCGAATCGATTCCCCCTACAGCCCGAGTTAGATGCAGAAAACCGACAGCATCTTTCAGGATAACTCGAACAATACGAACAGGTTCGCGGACCGAGTTCAGGCAACAGGCCTAGTTCCGAGCTCTGGCTTCCACAGGCGGACGCGCCTGATGCATCCAAATCGATTGCTGTCCCCACCAGCACTGTAGCCCCCTACAGCCCGAGTTGAGTTCAGAAAGCGACAGTACCTCTTCAGATGATTCGAACAGTACAAATAGTTTCGCGATTCTAGCTCGGGCAGCAGGACGAGTTCAGAGCTCTCGATTCAACAGACGAACGCGCCTGATCATTTCCAATCGATTTCTGTGACTATGAGCTCTGTAGCTGCCCTACAGCTCGAGTTGAGCACAAGATACCGAGAGCGTCTGTCAAGATGACTCGGATAATACGAATAGGTTTTTGAACCTAGCTCGGCTAGCAGACCGAGTTCGGGCCTCTGGGTTGAACAGGCGAACGCGCCTGATCATTCTACATTGATTGGCTGTGCTTACTGGCCCTGCAGCTGTCCTGAAGCTCGAGTTATGTTCAGAAAACCGACAGCGCGTATCAAGATAACTCAGAATGGCCGATCCCGCCTGCCTGCTTTTTGGCAGTAAAAGGTACCCGATCGAGCTGAGATCAAGATGGCGAGCGGGAATAAGATCGAATATCATGGGAAAAATACTAGAGCTCTAACGAATGTTCAAATTTCGAGAAGAAAATTTTCAACCGACGAAAAGTCAGCAAAAGGTCCGTCGAGATTTGTCTTGCCAACTAGCTCCCCAGCGCCCCCGAATAACTCTTAGCTTCCAGCAATAACTTGCTAAGGGAAGCTCTACGAGTTACTCTTAGCTTCCAGCAATAACTTGCTAAGGGAAGCTCTACGAGTTAAGTTGTCACATTGTCCGCCTCGGCCGGCTGGGCCAACTGGGAGCCGGCGGTAAACCGTCAACCTGGTTACCGCCGGAAACCTCGTAGAGCTCTTTTCTTGCACGGCGATCGTCGGAATACATGGAGAAAGCTTCTGGAGCGAGGAACAAAGAACTCGAAAAATCACGTTTTTCTGTTTTCATTCAACGTCGGTTCCCCTAAGTGTTTTGATAGTAATACTGCACCTACAGACCTGAAAATTTTACTGGCAGGCGCGGCATAACCCACTACAGGTGGGAAAAATACCAATTCTCAAAACGAATTATCCAAGTCGTCACATTGTCTCTTAAGGTCGGGTTCGCTAACTAGCTCCACCCTGCGCCCGAATTCCTCTAAGCTCATCTTGCCGAAGAGCCCCACGAGGTACTAGCTCACCCCGCGCCGGAATTCCTCTAGCTCATCGACTGGACGCCGGCGGTAAACCGTCAACCTTGGTTACCGCCGGGGAACTCGTAGAGCTTCCTGACAGTATATAATATGGAAGAGAAATCCAGAGAACGACTAGTTTTTGAGCTCAAGCGATTTCAGACCTCTCAAGATGATTAACAAAGAAAAAACAGTTTGCCAACCCAGCTCGAGTATCAAACCGAGTTGAGACCTCTGAATGCGACAGGCGGACGCGTCTAATGTCTGCGAATCGACTCCTGTGATTACTAGCCCTGCAGCCCCCCTACAGCCCGAGTTAAGTGCAGAAACCGACAGCATCACTCGAAGAATACGAATAGTTTCGCGGACCTAGTTCGAGCAGCAGACCGAGTTCCTCTGCATTCGACAGACGGACATTCCTGATGTCTCTAAATCGATTTATGTGACCAGCAGCACTGTAGCCCTCCCGAAGCACTAGTTAAGTGTAGAAAACCATGAGCACTTCTCAAGATGACTCGAACAATACGAATAGTTTCTTAAACCTAGCTCGGGCAGCAGGCCGAGTTCAGAGCTCTTGATTCAACAGACGGACGCGCCTAAAGATTCCCAATCGATTTACCTCGTAAAGCTCTTCGGCATCGATGAGCTAGAGGAATTCCGGCGCGGGCTGGAGCTAGTTGGCCCAGCCGGCCGAGGCGGACAATGTGACAACTTTTGGGTAGTTTTGCAAATATTTGAAAGATATTTGACAATTCATTTTGAGAAAGCAGATTTTTCGCACCTGTAGTTGGTTGAGGCGCGCCTCCGAGTAAAATTTTCAGGTCCGTAGCTGTAGTATTACTATCAAAAGACTTGCAGGAATCAACGTTAGAGAAAAAAGAAAAACGTAATTTTTCGAGTTTCTCAGCTCTTGCTCTAGACGCTTTCTTCATGCTTACCGATGAGCGCCGTCTGAGAAAAGAGCTCTACGAGGGCCCCGGCGGTAATCTGGTTGACGGTTTGACGCCGGTTCCCAGTCTGTGACAATAAGCTCTGCAGCTGCCCTACAGCTCGAGAAAAGTAAAGAAAACCGAGAGCGTCTGCTACAATGACTCGACTAATACGAATAGCTTTGCGGACCTAGCTCGGCTAGAAGACCGAGTTCAGGCCTCTGGATTCAATAGGCGAACGCGCCTCATCATTCTACATCGATTAGCCGTGCTTATCACCTCTGTAGCTGTCCTAAAGCTCGAGTTATGTTCAGAAAACCGACAGCGCGTATGAAGATAACGGCGCCGGCAGTGAACCGTCAACTTTTCTTACCACCGTGGAACTCGTAGAGCTTCCTGACTAAATAATGTGAAACATAAATTGTAGAGAACGTGTAGTTTTTTAGCCCAAGCGATTTCAGACCTCTCGATGCAACAGTCGAACGCCCTGATGCTCTGCTACAGTCCGAGTTACGTGCGCTAATCAACAGCACCTCTGAAGATAACTCAAATAAAACGAATTGTTTCCTAAACCCTTTTTTTTATCAGCCTCGGACACACAATCTCTCTTACCAAATCAGACCTCCAGGCAAGCGGCAAACGGCCGCCTGGCGACGAGGGACACCATGCGAAAAAACGAGCAGGAAGAGCGGAAGGGGGAGAGGAGGGGAAGGAGGAGGAAGAGGGAATCACCAAGCCACGCTCCAGTCAGCGAAGGAGAGGAGCGGGTGGAAAGCGAACGGCTGTCTCCAACTTAAAATACTGCGCCATGCCGGCACACTCTGCCGAACGCAATACACGACAAAAGCTTGGAGGCGAGACTGAAAGTCTTGCGCAGAATTGGCCTCAGTGATCGCCTGTGGAAGGATGTTGTACAAACGGATAGCTCCGAGTGGAGATCGCAGCAGATAGTCGGGCGAACGAGCATGACAAGTGTCACGAAGAATGCGGTCACGACGTCTGGCCCCTCTAGACCGGGTGAAGCGAAGGAGGGAGGGAGCGGGGGCAAGGGAGAAGAAGGCAGAGAGCGGCGAAGGACCCAACCCGAGAACGGAACGATGAAGAACACCGAGAATAGCAATGTCCCTCCGGAGAGCAAGGGGGGCCAAATTGAACCGAAGAAGCGCGTCTTCGTCAGTTAAACTTAAAGCATGGAGAAAACGATGTTGTACCGCATCTATTTGGTGCAATGCACTGGTAGACGCGTGCGAAATGGCCGGAGTGCGGTATTCGATGTAAGACAACACGTGGATGGTAAAGTATCGGCGACTGTGCAACAAAGAAAATGAACGCCAACCGGCTTCGCGAGCGCACTCGTCGATTGTCTCATGCATTAAAAGTTTACCATCAAAGACAGCACCCAGAATTCGAAACGAATCCCCCTCGGGTTGAGTCGGAGATAAGATGTGCATGCTTTCTTTGCTCGGATCAAAACTAACTCCGTTAGCTTGCCCCCACGAGTGGAGCTCGGCCTGACAGAGCCGCATGGCTGCAAAGGCGTCGTGATTAGATACGTTGCTGTCTAGAAACTTAAAAGAATTCAGATCGTCTGCGTAAGCGACCTCACGAAAACCTGTTTTCGAGATAGCTTGGTGCGAGTCCGCATAGAATACATTCCACAAGCCAGGTCCAAACACAGCGCCTTGAAACACCATGTCGGCCAAGGGGAAGGCAAGCGAAAGCGCGCCTCCAGCGACGACCTGCGCACGACGGCCGTCAAGCCAGCTCGCGAGAACCGCAATGATTCGCGGGTGGACTCCTGCCCGCTCAAGTTTTTGCAGTAAGCGTTGAGAAGAGACCTTATCAAAGGCGCCTGAAACATCCGAACAATATACCGCAATGCGGAAACGCTGCGAGAACGCAAGAAGCCACTCTAAGAGGAAAAAGAGGATGGCATCACGAGCTCCCCTGCCAGGCGTGTAAGCAAATTGAAATTCTCCGTAGCCCACGGTCCGGAGAAGATGCGGGGTAAAGAGTTCTGCTATTAATCGCTCTGCTGCTTTGGAAATCTGCGCTGTGAGCTGCAGGCCACTGTAATTATTCGGGTCGTGCTGAGAACGGCTTTTAAACAAAGGATGAATCCAATGTCATTTCCATATGCTAGGCCAGACGCCTGTTCTCAAAATAAGCCGGGTTAAAATAATGAGAGGCAAAGCAAGCTCGTCTGCGCATATTTTTAAAACACGTGCAGGGATCAAATCTGGACCAGTGCCACTATCAGCACGAAGATCAGACAGAACGTGTTTCGCTCGCCGAAGGCGGAGAGGAGGGAGAGAGTGAGGGGGAACAACAAGGGCAGGAAGGAAGGAGTAGGCATTGAGCTGCAAATCCGGAACATTCCATTTGGAACGAAAGGACGAAGCGAAAAGTTCTGCTTTTTCCGCGGCGGCTACGCTCCACGAGCCGTTCTCACGACGAAGTGGGGGGCAACTGCTCTTTGAAACTTTAGACATCAGCTCGCGAGAAATATTCCACCAACCTTTGGAGCCTGGTCGCAAAGACTTCAATCTACGACGTGTTCTCTCAACAAAAGCGTGATATGCTGTAAGCAACGCGGAACTGCATGCACGAACGGCTGAAGGAAAAGCATCGCTACCGGCAGCGGCCGCTTTCTGACGAATACACTCTACGCATTCTGGCGTCAACCAGGGATGGCTCGAACGATTTTGTATCGTCATGCTCGGAATGAACATTCGCATAGACTGCATTAAAATATCAGTAAAACGCGCTGCGGCATCATCTGCGGAGAGAAGGCTGAGAGCACTCCAATCAGTCGAACGCAAAAAAGAACGCAAGCCACGCCAATTCGCCTCGGAATATTTCCAACACTGCCGAGAACGATCTTCGAGAGAAAGGGGTGGAAAAGAGAGAGAACACATCACTACCCTATGATCAGCGAGTTCCGGCAAAACTGCACAAGATACATTATCCTTCAAATCCGTTAAAACTAAATCCAAAAGATTCGGGCCTCGGGTAGGCTGTTTGATTCGCTCTACGAATCCATGCAACACACACCACCTCTGCATTGCAAGCCCCTCAGGCGAAGTTATTCGAGAGAAACGCAACCACGGGATGTTGTGCAAATTGAGATCTCCAATTACGATAGTACCAATCACAGCACTAGAATAGGAGCTCCACTCCGCAGCAAATGCGTTTATCGAATCGGTCTCTCCGTAATGAGGTCGACGATACCACGCCGCAATCAAAACGAGACCTAAAGAAGAATGAAATATGCACCAAACGATTTCTGCACCTCTGGAGGGAGGTAGAGGAGAAAATAAACTTACAAGATCATCGCGGACGAACGCTAAAACACCACCGCCGTGAGCGTCACGATCTCGACGGCTTAGAATAGTGTATCTAGACAGAGCTGGAAATTTACAGCTCTCATCAAGCTTCGTCTCATTCAACAAAACTAAGGAGGGAAAAAAAGGGAGAAGGGAAAGACGACCTTCAAGCTCCGCTCGGTGTGTCAAGTAACGGTCGAGATTCACATGTAAAATGGTAAGGTGTTCGATTGCAAGAGACGGTAAGAATCCGGATTCGCGCGGACTCCCGTCTCGAGGCGGCGCCCTGGATTCAACAGGCGCAAAAGAACTAAAATGCTGTGTAATTCTCCTTTGAGAGAAATCCACGCGTGAAACAGGCATTGAACTACAAGCAGAGGGCAAGTGGGCGACAGAAAGAGACGAGGCCAAATAAGGCAAAGAAATGAGAGGACTCGACACGTTAAGCAACGTCGAAAATCCGGGTCCCCCGGAGATCGGCACGTTAAGCAACGTCGAAAAACGGGAACGGTCCACAATAAGCGATGTCGAAAATCCGGGTCCCCCGGAACACGTCTCAACAAAATGCGGTGTTTCAGAAGAAATTGGAGACGCGCAAACCGCTCTCGACAATGACTCCTGAGAACTTCGACAGGATGACCTTGTGAATGCGCGAATGATCAGCGCAGAAACGGAACGAGGACCTCGCCTCCTAAGTCTACGTCTCGGGAGCCGCTCACTTTCCACATCGTGGAGGGCGGGATATTCAACAATCTCATGGTCAATTTGGTAATGCGAACGTGCTCCCCAGAATTCCTACGGGAACTTCAAGTGGACGTAATCGTGAAGAAAGGAGCCTTTTAAATCTCCAGCAGACTGCTCGAAAACAACATTTCCATTGACTGTAACACTGCGATTCTTCCAGTCTGCTTTCACTGATTGACTACCGGTCGTACTATCAGCCTTAATCAATTCCTCAGCCCGCAACGCCCAATTTCTGCTTAAATTAATCTTGGTCACTGCCATTTTGATCTTCACGTTTTCCCCTGAAGACATCTGAAATTGCTTCTCCTTCGCGGACTGAAAGAAATTCTGGGCGACTACGTCACTGTGAAATTCTACGTAAGATGCAACAGATAATTTCATATTGTTCCGTGGACCGTTGTAAAAATGACCGATCTGATATTGCCCATAATTACCAATGGAATTAATCCAACACTTCATGTGAGACATACGGTTGCTCTCCAAAACATCGAATTTGAATCCAATGAACGCCGCCACCCGGCGCAAAGCAGGATCGAAAGAATTCAACAAGTTCAGTGTTTCTTTGTCAAGCTGAGAATTACACGAACCACTTGAAAATATTTCTCCACCGTAGTACGTAAATCTGCCATTTCATCCTTCAAGGGATCGATGGCCTCTGAAATACCGGTTTTCCATTCTTTACGAAGCATGATGGCTGCCTTGGTAGCCTTCATCATCTTGATCTACGAATTCTGAATGAACGCGTTTGTCGGCATATTGGTAATCAACAAATTCAGCTTCTCGGAATCAGAAGAATTCAGCGATGGAGGGCTCGGTTCTTCCAGAAGCGTGGCCTCGGCGAGCAAATCCAATGGACTGCCATCCACAAGGCCGGTCCCAGGTGCGAGCGGAGCCATGCTCGACACAGCGCCGCCAGTCCCTGCGCCCGAGGCCGGAGCCGTGCCGGGAGGGACCGGGTCGCACCAGCTCCCACCCGCAGGGCCGGTCCCGGAACCGCAACTCGCGCCAGGCCAGGCGGGAGCAGGAGCGAAACACTGGGACACAACTTGCGTCCCAGCGGCGTCGGTCTCCATGCCTGTGTTGTCGCCCGCTCGCAATTACTTCTTTCGAGGTGACGATTTGCTCGGAGATTTTGCCAAGCTGCTTGCACTTCGGCACGACGATTATTGGGACGCGCACTCTGCTCAGCAAGAACACCAGTCGTCGCAGCGCTGGATGAAGCCATGACTGAAACTGGAAGAAACTTGGAGGTATGCTCCAACAGGAACTCACTTAATCGATGAGATAGAAGGTGCTGGCCGACCGCCCCGGCGACACGCAATGATAGCTGCAGCTCGTGCCACCCAGCTCGAGTATCAGACCGAGTTCAGGCCTCTCAATGCGAGAGACGCACGCGTCTCAAGTCTACGAATCGATCCCTGTGATTATCAGCCCTGCAGCTCTACAGCCCAAGTTAAGTGCAGAAAATCGAGCCTCTTTCAGGATAACTCAAACAATACGGACAGGTTCGCGAACCAAGTTCAGGCAGCGGGCTGAGTTCCGAGCTCTGGCTTCCACAGGCAGACGCGCCTGATGCATCAAATCGATTGCTGTTCCCACCAGCACTGTAGCTCTCTACAGCCCGAAATAAACTTAGAAAGTGAGAGAACCTTTAGATGACTTGAACAATACGAATACTTTCGCATTCCAGGTCAGGAAGCAGGGCAATTTCAGAGCACTCGATTCAAAATACGAACGTTAAGCTCTGTAGCGAAGCTCGAATTAAGCACAAAATGTCGAGAGCATCTGTCAAGATGACTCAGATACTACGAACATATTTTGGAACCTAGCTCGGCTATTAGACTAATTCAGGTCTCACGGCTCAATAGTCGAACGCACTTCCTGCTTACTGACCAACAGCGCATATCAAGATGACTCGAAACGGCCGTTCCCGCCGGGACGCTTTTTGGCTTCAAAATTACTCGGTCGAGCTGAGACCAAGATGGCCAGCAGCAATAAGATCGCATATCATGTGAAAAAGTACTAGAGCTCTACCGAATCTTCAAATTTTACGAACACTGGGCGCCGGCGGTAAACCGTCAACCTTTCTTACCGCCGGGGGACTCGTAGAGCTTCCTGAAAATATAAAGTGTGGGAAAAAACTCTAAAGAACGACTAGTTTTTCAGCCCAAGCGATTCCAGACCTATCAAGATAACGTTAACAAAAAACAAACAGTTTCGCAACCGAGTTAGGGTATCAAACCGAGTTCAGACCTCTGAATGCGACAGGCGGCCGCGTCTGATCTCTGCCAATCCACTCATGTGATTCCCAGCCCTGCAGCCCCCCTACAGCCCGAGTTCAGTGCAGAAAACCGACAGTATCGACTCGAATAATAGAATAGTTTTCCCGATCTAGTTCGAGCAGCAGACCGAGTTCCGAGCTCTGGAATCGATCGACAAACACGCCTGATGTGTGCAAATCGATATATGTGACCCGCAGCACTGTAGCCGGCCCAAACACGAGTTAAGTGCAGAAGACAGAGAGCACTTCTCAAGATCATTCAACAATACGAATAGTTTCGCAAATCTAGCTCGGGCAGCAGGCCGAGTTCAGAGCTCTCGGTTCAGTAGACGAACGCGACTGATGATTCCCCATCGATGTCTGTGACAATGAGCCCTCTAGCTGCCCTACAGCTCGAGTTAAGTACAGAAAACCGAGAGCGTCTGTCAAGATGACTCGAATAATACGAATAGGTTTGCGGACCTAGCTCGGCTAGCAGACCGAGTTCAGACCTCTGGATTCAACAGGCGAACGCGCGTGATGATTCTGAGTGCAATAGGTGTGCTTACCAGCACTGTAGCTGCCCTAGACCTCGAGTTAAGCAGAAAATACCGACAACACGTATCAAGTTGAGTCGAATAATACGAATAGGTTTGCGGACCTAGCTCGGCTAGCAGACCGAGTTCAGACCTCGGATTCAACAGGCGAACGCGCCTGATGATTCTGAGTGCGATAGGTGTGCTTACCAGCACTGTAGCTGCCCTACACCTCGAGTTAAGTAGAAAATACCGACAACGCGTATCAAGTTGACTCGAATAATACGAATAGGTTTGCGGACCTAGCTCGGGTAGCAGACCGATTCCAGACCTCTGGATTGAACAGGCGAACGCGCCTGATGATTCTGAGTGCGATAGCTGTGCTTACAGACACTGTAGCTGCCCTACAGCTCGAGTTAAGTTAAAAATACCGACAGCCCGTAGCAAGATGACTCGAAACGGCCGTTCCCGCCACCGTGCTTTTTCGCCTTCAAAGTTACCCGATCGAGCTGAGATCAAGATGGCGAGCGGGAATAAGATCGAATATCACGGGAAAAAATACTAGAGCTCTAACGAATGGTCAAATTTCGAGAACAACTTGGTAGCGTCCAAAACCCGGATAGCAAAGAGGCACTCACACAAACGAGCACACGCACATAAGCACGCACACACGAACACACACACATACAAACACATATACATACACAAGAACGCACACATACGCCAGCATGTTCCACACACACACACACACGCACACATACACACACACACACATACGCACACACTCACACACACACGCACACGCAACACATCCACGCGCAAAGGGCGACACACACGCGCAAACGCACACACACGAACACACAGCACATCTCACATACACACAGGGACGCGCACACGCACACGGATCACACAAGCACATAGACACACGGGGGCACACACAAACACCCACACGCACACACGCACACACACACACACACTCGCGCACGCACAACCCACGCACACAGACGCACACGCAAGCATCCATGGAAACCTACGCACTGACGACCACACGATGACGCACGCACCGCAGCCAACTCGGCCCCCCCCCCCCGCGCTCCCCTGCCGCCCCCACGCACCCCCGCCCTCCCCGCCGGCGCTCCGGAGGGGGGAGGCACCGCCCCATTTTGGGGCCGGCCCTCCCTCCGCTCCTACCACTCCGCCCTCGCGGAGCGCCAGAGGGGGGGGAGGGGGGAGGGGTGGGGGGCGCGCGGACGGCGGCAGCACCGCGCGCACGCACGCGCACACGCACATGCGCAGACGAACAACGAACAGGATGGCAAAGAGGATATCACACAAGCAAGCACACGCACACACACACAGACTAGCACACAAGAGCACACACGTACGCCAGCATGCTCCACACACATGCGCACATACACACATGCACACACACGCACACACACACACACACACGCAAAGGTCCACACACACACACGCGCAAACGCGCACACGCAGAGCACCCAGACACGCACGCGCACACGCACACACGGTCGCGCACACACACACACACACATACGAGACACGCGCGAGCCCCCCCCACCACCACCACCACAAACACACACACACACAAGCGCACACACAGACGCAATCGCGAACACCCGCGGCTAACCACGCACAGACGACAACGCGGTGACAGACCCATTCCCCGACTAAGCAGCGCACTCTACCCCCGCGCCCCCCAGCCGCCCCCAAGCGCCACCGCCCTCCCCGCCGGCGCTCCGGAGGGGGGAGGCACCGCCCCATGTTGGGGCCGGCCCTCCCTCCACTCCAGCCACTCCGCCCTCGCGGAGCGCCGAAGAGATGGGGGGGGAGAAGGGGGAAGGGGGCGGCAGGGGTGCCAGCGCCGTGCTCGCACACAGACACACACACACACGCACACACAAGGATGCACGTTTCCTCAGGAAGCGCGCCGCGTCGCAGGCGCGAGCGCGGGTCTCAAGTGCACACGCGGACATACACGCGCACACTAAGACACACAGACACACATACACACACACACGAATACACAAACGCACGCCCGCACACTCAATGAGGGACGCCCTGGCAAGCGGCCATGGAGGGGCGATCTCATCCCAACCTGTGTGGATCAGAGCGGGGTAGGTCTACGCCTGTCCTGTCTGTCACGCGGCCCCGTTCGCCCTCTTCGCGTCGCCTGCGCGCGGTCTCCGCCTCCCTCGCCTGCTGCGCCTTCTCGTGAGCCTCCACGTCCGGAATCCCGATTGTGGCGATGCGCGGGCGCGCTTGAGGGCGCGGCGGTTCGGTGGACGCCGTGCCAGCGCCGGCGCCCACACGAACGACAACGCCAGCCACAATCCTCGTCGTCGCCCCGCCTCCACCGCCCACTGACGGGGCCGAAGCCCCACAGTGCGCGCCAGCATCCCCAGCACCCTCGGACGCGGCGGCCTCTCGCGCACCCTCGAAGCCGCCCTGGGCGAACACCTCTGGAGGCGCAGCCGCGGGCGAAGCCTCGGGCAGGGTCCCCGCCGCTGGAACCACCGGCGCAGAAACAGCGCCCGACGCACTGCGCGCCGCTCGCTCCTGGAACTCCTTCAACTTTGCCTCCGGGATTGCCCCGTCCACGCGCCCATGCCACCCCTTTGCCCCTTGCTGGCCGAAGTGCCTCTTGCAGAACACGCCGCATCCCTCCGCGGGGAAACTGCGGCACTGCGCACCCACTCCATCCCCCCAAGTACGAGCCAAACATTTCCTTTCATCGATCGTCTTCGGCGTAAAGCGATGCCACTCGCGGTCGGCAGGTGGCGCCCCCACGCCTGGCTCGACCGCGGCAGGAGCCGGGCCCGCGGACGGGACGCCCGAGGCCCTGCCAGCGTCGTCGTCCTCGCCGCCCGTGCTGCCCAGAGCAGGCGGGGACAGCCCGCGCTTCTTGCCCCTGCGCAACGGCGGCTGCGGCTGCCCCGAAGCGCCGGGGTCCCCGTCGCCAGCGCCAGGATCCCCGCCACCCGCCCGACGCCGCTTGCCCGGTGGCTCGCCACCCGACGCCTGCTGCCCGGCGGGCGCACTCGGCGGCGCAGACGGCGCGGCAGACGTGCTGGAAGCAGCGCCGCCGCCGCCATCGCCGCTCCCCGCAGACCCCGCCGCGCGCCCGCCTGCATGCCCGAGAGGCGCAGTCGGCGGAGCCGGCGGCGCACCAGACGGTCCCGCACCAGCGCTGCCGCCGGCGCCCCCCGCAGACCCCGCCGCCGCGCGCCCGCCGCCTCCGCCCCGCGGACCCGCCCTGCGCACATACGCAAACACATACGCGCCCATGTGCACCTGGTGGTTTCTGGCGATCTGCGCCCAAGTCTGGAGGTGGACAGTACTGTCGTCGAATTTGGCGTATTCGTTCACGCCCACGGATGCATACGCATAGTAGTGTCCGCTCGTCGCGCTTTCGCCCTGGTGCACCACGACCCCCGAGAAATCGTACTCGCACTCGGAATCCACAGGCCGCAGAATCTGAGGAAAGCGCACAGGGCGTCTGTCGTACCACTCGCCTATCACCCGCTGCACGATCACGAAGAGCACGGGCGGCGACCGCTCCCAGCGATTGCCTGTATATACCCTGATGCCTTGACAGACCCCGGCCGCCGCCCTCTGAGCATCATCGAGGTGAGCGTGCGCCGGACATCCTTGCCCTGGCTCACCGACATGCCTTAATTCCAGCCGGATCAACTCCTCCAGATCGCACGGCCCCCGGTAGTCGGGGCCGAGCAATTCGGAAGGCACCACCTTGAGAAACGTCTTAATTTCCCCCTTGTCCGAACTTGCTGTGCACGCGGCGCATCGCCTCCGCTGCCGAAACGCAATGCCGCAGACGTGCTGCTGGAGCACACTGCGCTGCCCGTGAGCCCCCCCTGCGGTGCAAACGGGGTGTTCGGCCGCGGTAACGGCATGGAGGGCGGCCAGGAAGAACTCTGACGCGTCGCATTGCTTCGGTCTCCCTTGCTGATCGAATTCTGCAAATTCTCGCTCACCAAAGAGCCCCTTGCGCGCGGCTATAGCGAGTGGCGCGACGGCGTCGACCCCCTGGACAGAGAGAGCCGCGGCCTGAGCTCCGAGCGCGCACGCCGCGCAAGAGTCTGCACCCAGAGGGCACCGGCCGTGCTCGTGGAGAAGCCGACGGAAGGGAGCCAGGCGCAGCAGCACCTGCGCGACTGAGCTCACGAAGCAAGTATTGTCGAGGTTTGCGATGCCCACGAGAGAGCCGCGGCCGCAGTGCCACTGCAGCTCCCTGGTGACCTCCTCCTGGGACACGCCGTAAGCTGCCATGCACAGATCCCGGTCCAGCGGGCGCAGCTCTGGCGGCTCTGCACCATCGCCAACAGTCGCCGCCGTGCGAAACATTTCCCCCCAAAGATCCCTCGGCACGACGGTGCCCCTACCGGCGCCGCGGCCGGCACCCCCGCGCCCACGCCCCCGCGAAGCAGCGCTCCCAGTGGACGGTGCCGCCGCCGCATCTGCGGCCCCCGTCGCGTCGCCGCCGCGGCCGCGGCCCCTGCCCCGCCCCGCAGGCCCCGCGTCCGGCGCAATGAATGCCGGCGGCACCGTCAGAGCCTGGCCCGGGCGCAGCGCATGCGAGGGCAGAGGCGTCTGCACAGACGCCGCAGGGGCCACCTCCCCGTCCGAAGGCGCTGATCCAGTGGCGTCGTCGTCGTCGTCGTCGCCCACCTCGTCACCGACGCCCGCTGAGCTCCCCACGGCGCGAGGCGGGCCTGGCGGCGACGCCCGAGGCACCGTCGGCGGCGCGGGCGCCGAGCTCGACTCCGGGTTGCCCCGTCCCGCGGGCCCATCCCCCACGTCCCAGCCGTACTCCTGCGCCCTCTGCTTGGCGATTTCGTAACTCGCTTTGAAAATCCTGCTTTCGAAGCGTTGGACCCCCTCGCGGACGTACTGGGGCGGGCCCCGCTGCAGGATGTCCCAGGGCGGCAGGTTGTAGACGAGGACGCGATGGGCCACGCGAACGCGACTGAGCATGACGTACAGGTGCAGCCACCAGTCATCGGCGCCCATGTTCATGGGCTTCTGGAGCACCATGGTGGCCGCATCCATGCCCAAGCCCTGCGCCGTCTGCACGGTGCGAACTTTCTCTGGCAGCAACGGGATCTGGTACCTCGTAACCTTCACCTTCCGAAGCTTGCGCTCGCCATCGTCTTCGTAGTAGTGATGGTTCCACTCCCAGGACGCCCTGTGCGGCGCGATCTGCACGACCCCTTCTCCGAACCCTAGGTCCTCCGTGAAGTCATCAAACTTGACGAGGACACCGCGAGGCAAACGCTTGCATCGATAATAACCGAGCCGGTGGGCGTCGTGAGGCTTCTTTTCGCGCCAATCCGCGCCCGGCGTCTCGAACTCTCGCGGGTGGAACCTCACGTCCTTGACTTCCCCCACGGCGTCCTGGACGATCTGGTGCTTCGCCGACAACTTCACGGTCAGCCGCACACGCATGCCGATGTACAGCGGGCACATGCCGATGAGGTGACCAGTGTTGTTCACGTTCGGCACCTGCAGCATGGCCTTGTAATGCTCCTCAACGAAGGCCGCGGGGGTTGGAGGCAGGTCCACGGCCTGTACGTACAGCAGCATCTGCCCCTTCTCCCTGGCCTCTCGCACGGCCCGATACTGCATCTGCCTGTGCACGGCCTCCCAGGCGATGCCCATCTCGAACCCGTCTTTGACAGCGGGGTCCTGCAGCCGCTTGTCGTTCTTACCGGGTCGGACCACCCACCCTTGCACCACCCTTTTCTGCTCGGCCGTCAACTTCTTGCCCTCCCTCATGGTCTTCAAGAACCCTGGCATGAAAGGGCAGGGCGCGTGCGGAGTAACGAGCCTGTCCTTGAAGCGGTGCGTCTCGTACAGAAACATCGCGTGGGTGACGCCGTCCAGGAATATCGACTGCCCATTGCGGACGTGAACCCACTGGTCGGGTGCCTCACGCTGCAGCAGGGAAGACCTCTTGCCTTTGCCGCTCACAGGGCCCAGCTGATAAAAGTCACCCAGGAACATGACAATCGGAGCCTTCCCGAACATGTGTCCCCGCTCCATGTACAGGTCCACGTCGCAATTGTGCGTCGCCTTCCGGGCTTTGCACATGCGAAACGATGCAGCGCCGAGAAGCGCAGGCGGCACCATGGACACCTCCTCCACGATGACGGCCTTGAGAGCGTTCATGCGGTCCACGAAATCATCCTCGACTTTCTGCCCGGAGAGCCTAGCGATGGTCAAGGCCTGCTGCCCGCTCAGCCCGAAGGCGTCTCTGATGACGCGCGCGGCGCTGTTCGACGAGGCCACGGCGATCTCCGATCCCTTGCCGAACACCTCGGCGAACAGACGCCGCAGCAGTTTCACAACCTCCGTCTTCCCCGTCCCGCCCTCCCCGTGCAACAGGAGAGCCATCTGCTCCACCGGCTTCGGGCTTTTCCCGCTGCTCAGATCTTCCTCGTATGCCACGATGGCCTCCACCTGGCCCACGACCAGGGCGACCACCGCCTTCTGCTCCTTATTGAACGTCAACGGGTTGTCCGCCCTGGTCGCCCACTCGTCCAACAGCCTCTGCGCGATGTCGCGCGCCCGCGGCGGCCGCTTCTCGTCGCCGGCAACCGCGGGCGCCGGCGGCCGACCAGGCACGATCACGGCAGGCGCCGAACCCACGAGGCCCCCCCCCCCGTCGCCATCCCCAGACAAGCCCTCAGCTCCCTTTTTCCTGTATCGGAACGCCTCCTTCTGCTGTGCTTTGCCTTCCTCGAACTGAGAGTCGTCCAAGTCGAGACCACCGAAGCCGGTCTTCCTTCCAGTACTCGCGGCAGCAGGCTGCGGCTTATGGTCTTTCGCATAACCCTCAAGGAAGATGTTCTTATAGACCACGCTTTGTGACGAGCCACGAATTTGCTCCAGCTGGGCCACCGCGGGCACCTCGCTATCCGGCACGGGGACCCTGGCCATCTGTCGGTGCGCCGCCCACGCTTCGTCCGCCTCCCCCTCGTCCACCTCCTCAGCAAAACCGTCGAAGGCTCCGCCACCGGCGCCCGCCCCCTCCTCCTCGTCCGCCTCCCCGGCAGGCCGATTCTCCGCTGGCTGCAGCTCAGAGTACTCAAAGTCCTTGGCCTCCGGACGAGTCTTGATTCGCGGCCGCCCTTTCGCCTCCGCCTCCACGTCGAGGTTCGTCGCGACCTGGACGGTCCAGCGCGCCATGAACTCGGCGGCGCTGGGGCGCTGTGCAAAATGGCCTGGACGCTCGTCTGGGCCCCGGTTCACATCGATGTCCTCGATCGTGAACCACTTTCCAGCTCGCCGCTCGCACTCCTCGTACTGCCTGGACAACGCCACCTGCTTCGCCCACCACTCCTCCCAGGCAGGCTTATGCTTCCCGGACGCGTCGACACCGGCCCTGTAGGGCGCCCAGGCCGCCGCCCCCTTCTCAGCCGGCTGCAACGGACGAAAGATCACAGACTTGAACAGCGCGTTCACCTCTTTGTCTTTCTCCTTCGAAGGCATCGCGAAGCCGAAGAACTTGGGCACCCTGAACGGCGCGCCGACGCGGAGCTTCTGCACTCGGGAGGCGGCGGCCGGGTGCGAGTCGGCGAACGCGTACGTCTCGAAGTCCTGCGCGTCGAAGTGGAGCGGGTTGGCCTGCGCTGTGTACACGTACATGGCGTAATGGTACATGCCCATGGACTTCAGGGGCTCCCTGTCGCCGCGATGCAACCAGTCCATCTTCATGTCGTGCTCCTGCCGCGCCCGGTATTCGACAGCCTGCTGCTGCTCCTGCTCGGGGCGCCCCCCCCCAGCAGCACCGGCAGCCGCGCCCTCCCCGACGACGCCGTTGACGACCTCGGCGCGAAGCGTTGCGCGTCCCTCGTCCAGCGCATCCATGATACCGCCCCCTCCCTCGCCGTCCTCTTCTCCCGCGGCCGGCTGGTCCACCTCGATATCCTCTGCGCGGGGGTCGGTCCAGAAGTCGTCCTTTTGCTTGTGAACGGCGTGGCTTGCCTGGTACGCCAGCGCCACGATCCCCTTGCAATACAGAGTCCAGGTGTCATGGGAGCAGTAGCACTCGTGGCCATACTGCATCTGAAACATCATCTCGGGCAACTTCTTCAGGAGCGCCCGGTGCGAGCTGGTCGTGAGCTTGATGAGAGTTCGCCTGGCAGAGTCGAGCACTCCGCCCCAGCCGCTGCGACGAGCCACAGCAGCGGCCCGGGCCCCGTCGACGTCCTCCTTGCCCTCCTCCTCCGCCGCCTCATCCGCCTCCCGCTCCGCCCTCTGCTGGAGTCGGAGCCACTCCAACCCGGTGCTC
The DNA here is from genome assembly GCA_963575745.1 of Prorocentrum cordatum. Classification (NCBI taxonomy): domain Eukaryota; class Dinophyceae; order Prorocentrales; family Prorocentraceae; genus Prorocentrum; species Prorocentrum cordatum. Next base: position 358,107 of record CAUYUJ010014872.1, read on the forward strand.
TGCGCGTGCAGCACTCCGAGGTCTCCCGCGATCGGCCCCGCCTTGGTCGTGTAGTCCGTCTGGTAGTGCGCCATATTGATGGCGTCCATGAACACGGCCTCCAGCGAGTGCAAAACGTGCTCCCGCAGGCTGCCGGGCGGACCGCTGCCGCTCGCGCCAGCAGCTGAGGCGGAGTCGGCGGGCGAGGCGGGCGCGCTCGATGCAGGGCCGCCAGACGCAGCGCTCGATGCGGCGCGGCCCGGCGCCCGCGACCTCGGCTCTGTCTGGACGGCTGATTCTGCCAGCTCGCGCTCCGCGCGCCCGTCGCTGTAGTAGCCCAGGCCCTGCTCCCCGTTTTTGAACACGAACCCGGGCCGGCTGCCGTCGTAACACGAAGCCGCGCAGAACCTCGCGGTGTCCTCGCCCGGTGGATCTGCTGGCCCGACTGCCTGCTTTCCGCCGCTCTGTTCCGGCGTCGGCGGAGGCGGCGGACCCAGGTCATACGCATCGGCCAAATCGAACACATCTTCATCGCCCCCACCCATGTCCCAGATGTCCCCCGCGTCGGGATCGTCCATCGTGGTGGTCGGGGCCCCGCCGAGCAAGCCTCCTCCCCTGGGCAGGCCGAGGCGGCGGCCCACGGGCAGGCGCGCCCCCCCCGCCGCAGGCGCGCGCGCCGACCCCTCGCCCGCTCCGCCCACGCCCTGCGTTGCGGCCGCCACCCCTGAACCCGTGGAACCTCCGCTCTGCCCGGTGCCCTCGTCGCAACCGGTGCCGCCAGTCTCGGCCCCAGCCAGCGCCTCCGACGCGACGCCGACCGGCTCGGCGAACGCACCAGGCTCCGGAGGCGGCGGCACGGCCGGGTCGCCGTCGGCCGCGGACGCGCCCCTGACGCTGTCGTCGCCGGGCAGGTCGAGCACCACGCGGTCCAGACACTGGACGTCCAGGTTGCTCCGCAGACACACCTGGCCCACAGGGTTCGTGCTCCCGTGGTACGGGTGGTACCGCACCACGTCGACGCGACCAGCTCTGCCGTACCGGTTGCAGCGGTGCGCCCACGGGCCGTAGCCTTCAGCCGGAACGTCGCCCAGATCCAGGCGCTCGCCAGGCGGGTTCCACTGCCCCTCCTCCAACGGACCGCACGCGTACTGAACCTTCGCACCTTCCGGAAGCACCAAATCCTTCCCCTTGCGCAGGCGCCGCCAGACGAGAGAGGCGGCCGGGCGCTTCCTGGACGGGTGGCTGTACACCGCAGTCTCGTACTCGTGGTAGAAGCCAAGCCGGCACACCTTGCAGTGCTGAGGCACATCGTCGTTCGTCTTGTGCTTCCAGCACGTGGGACCGCACCTGTGCAGGTGGCCACGGATGATACACTTGCGCGCGTCCCGCGCGAAGCAGCCCGCCCAGGTGCGCGCCTCCTCGTCCGGGCGGTCCGCAAAGTGCATGGCCGCGGTGCCGCCCGCGCGCTCGCGGTACGCAGGCTTGCGGCGGTACTGCGGCTGCAGCGTCACGTGCGCACCCGTGAGAGGCTCGCCAAAGACCGCCGGGTACTGTGCCCGCTGCTCATGGGGATCGGGCTCTGGATCTGCCAACGGCGCGAACGGGCGCTGCCGGCGCGGACCCTCAATTGCGGGCTGCTCCTCCAGCATCGCTCGCTCCTCTGCGAGATCGATCTTCATCATGGCCGCAACCTCGTTCCGCAGCTCTTCTGTGGACAATTTCTTGTCATCACGGACAGAGCGGCGCCCCGCGTCGTACTCCGGCTTGAGAAGCTTCCCGAGCTGGCGGCGCGAGGCGCCAGCGATCGTATGGCACTGCAAGGAGAGGTCGCTCTCCTCCAGCTTCCCGTCCGCGAACGCGAGACGTCGATCCCGCGGGGCGAGCGGAAGCGGCGGCAGCCACTCCCGCCCGTCCCGCCCGTCCAAGCCCAGCTGCCGGCCCACCTCCTCCGCCGCGTCGAACTGCACGCTGCCAACCCGGGCGAGCACGGCCCCCCTCCACTTCCTCAGACGCTCCTCGAGGCCATCGACGTCCCCCGCGCGCAGCTTCGCGAGGAACGCGCCAGTCATCGGGTGCAGGCGCCACAGGTGGATGTGCGGATGGATGCCGCCGCGCCCCTGCGACTCCACGGGGCCGAAATACGCGCGGACGAGCCCGAACGCTCCACACGCCCCCGTGGCGGCCACGCCGTCGGAGACGCCCGTGGCCCCGCGCTGCGGCGTGACGCCGACGACATGCTCCAGGAACAGTTCCAGCATGAGGTTCGTGACCATGGCCTGCGACACCGGGTCTGCGGCCACCCGCCGCAGCATCTCCCGAGTCGAGGGCATCACGGGAGCAGTCTCCTCCAGCAGCCGCCATTGCTGCACGGAGGCGCCCTCGTACATCAGGGACACCATCAGGTTCCGAGTGTCCGCGATGTTCGGCGTCGTGAACACCAGGGGCGGACCAAAGAGCCGGGTGTAGCTGGTACTGATGTGCCGCAGCGTGGTCCGGTGCGCGTCGGAGCCGACGACATCGCGGTTGCTGAGCAGCATGCTGCGCAGCGCGCTCTTGACGTTCCGGGGCACGCCCTCGTGGCCCAGGGCCTGCTTCAGGCCCGCCCCCCTGCCGAGCTCGGCCACGACCAGCGCCAGGTCCTCCGGCGTCAAAGCGGCGAGGTCCGCGATGCTTTCCCCGAGGCGCTGCTTGCGCACGAATAACCTGGCCGACTGAATGATTGCCTTTCTGCGCCAGAGGCAATACTGGGCCGTGAGCAGGTCTGCGTGGCGACGCCAGCGCGGCACGGGCGACTCAGACGCGGCGGGCGCCTTCGCAGCGTCGGGCGCGGGCGCCCGCGCAGCGTCGGGCGCCGAGACGTCGTCGGGGACCGCGTACTCGAGCTCCTCGCGAGCCATGAGGCACCGGCACCACTCGTCGTACGTCAACTTGGCGTCCCTCTCGAGTCCGAAGACGCCGTCCCCATACGGAAACGCGACGGGGTCGAAGGCGCTCCAGAAACCGGGCGAGAACATGCTGACAGGCTCCGTTCCAGTGGGCACGACGACCCGCACCGCGCGCCTCGCCCCCCCGGCCTCGGGGCCCCCGGCCGGCGCGCCGCCGCCGCCGCCGCCGCCGGCCGCGCGCTTCCCGGCAACTCCTGGAGGAGGCCGAGTGGCCTGAATCTTCTGCTCCGTCTGCTCCAGCTTCTTTGTGAGCGCCTCCTTCTTGCAGTTGGTGAGCAACTTCGCAGCCTTGCGGGCCTCTTCCGCGGCCTCCGCCAAGCGCCGGTCGAGATCTCGGTCCTGGAAATTCTCCATGCCGTCGAACTGCCGCGTTTCTGCCTCCGCGCGCTGCTTCTCGCGCGCAATCTCCTCCGCCTTCTGGAGGCTGAGGTGCACATTCGCCCACTGCTTGTCCAGATCGGCCATGATGTCGGCGTCCGCGACGGCGGCGCAGTACTCGCCCTCCTCGACACCCTCGCCGCCCTCTCCCTCGCCAGCCTCGCCCTCGTCGCCCTCTGCATCCTCCCCACCGGCGCCAGTAGCGTCCTCACCGCTGGCCCCTGCCTCGCCCCCTGCCTCGCCCCCGCCGTCTGCCGCCGCGTTCGCGTCGCCCTCCGCGCTCGCAGCGCCTGCACTCGTCCGCTTCGGCGGGGCCGAGCCCACGCTGGGCTGCACGGCATCGGCCGGGCCCTCCTGGCGAGCGTCGCCACCCTCACCCCCCACGGCCACGCACGCCGCGAGACAGCGAGGCAGGCCCAGGAGCGAGGAGCCGTCGCCATCGCCGTCGCCCTCGGGGTCCGCAAAGTTTCGCGCGGCCTCTTCGTCCCACCGCACCGCGGCGTACTGCTCGTTCGTGTCGCGGAGGTACTCGTAAGCGCGCTTGAAATCGTCGAGGGGCACGCCGAGCTCCTCCAACCGCGCCTTCTGCAGAGTGGCAGGATCGGACCCCGCGAAGACAATCTGCACAAACTCGACAAGGTCGCTCTCCCGCGGCGGCAGAGACAGCACCTGCCGACCGCCGTCCGCCTGCGGGAACGCCACGAAGTTCCCCACGTACGCCTTGATCTGCTGGTCGATTGGAGCCCACTCGCCAGAATCGGTCTTGCAGTTGAACCGCCGCACGATGCCCCGCGCGATGGGCAGCAAAAGCTTCGCGCCCAGCGTGAGGTTCCGCAGCGGCGGTGGCAGCCGACCGATCCAGAGATCGTTGGCCAGCGCGCAGGGCGGCATCGTGGGCAAACTCTTGGTGAGCGCGCCGTGACACCCCGCGCAGATGGGCACCTTCTGCGTCGCGTCGGCCACGAGCACTCCGTCTGACTCGCGCTTGTCAATCTTGAAGCACTTCTTGTGCAAGAGCCACAGCTTCCCGTCGGGGCCAGGGTCGCGCACTGCGGACGCCTCCAGCTCCTCGAGGGGGACGCCGCCCGGGTGCTCGGCGCCGTCGGGGCCCTCGCGCACGAAGCGCCACCGGGCGTAGTACCGCGCCGGGTCCAGGAGCGCGTGGGCGCGCTGCCGCTGCGTCAGGCGCATGGCCTGCGCCTGCGCGCCCGCGGCCTCCGATGCCTCTCCCCTCGCCGCCTCGAGCTCGGCGCGCGCGGGCCGCTTCGGCACCTCGTCGCAGAGCAGCGAACGCTCCCCGGCGCCGCCCGGCTGCTGCCAGAAGTGCACGCGCTGCAGCTCGTCCGCCCAGTGGAGCCGAGCGCAGACGCAGCAGGCCACTCTCGAGCGCACGGCGCGGCGACTCTGCCCGGGCTCGGGCCCCTCGGCGTCCGACGCCGCCGGAGCAGCGCCCAGCGCGTCCATGTCCACGGGCGGCATGTCCACGCCCGCGGGCGGCGCGGCCCCGTCCGCGCCGGACGGCTTCCACCAGGCGCGCGGCGCGTCCGGCGCGGCAGCGGCGGCGGCGGCCTCCCCCGAATCGGCGGGCGCTGCGCAGGCCGGCCAGTCGCGAGACCCCGTGACGAGGTGCTCCGAGAAGGCCTCCACGCACTGCCGCCACTCCTGGGGCCGCACGGGCCGCACGTCGTCGTCCTGCTGCGGCCACTGCTCGGCCAGGTAGAACAGGCGCTTCCTGTACTCCGGCCACCCGTGGTGCTTTTCGCGCACGTGCGTCATGAAGCCGGCATGCGTGGCGAAGTTCTGGTCGCAGAGGCGGCACGGGAACGGCGGGAGAGCCTCAGGGGCCTCTTTAAACGCCCGCAGAGGGTGGCGCTCGCCACACGGGAGGGCCACATACTTGGGCTGGAGCCTGGGCACGCGCGCCTTGCGAGCGGCAGCGATGGCCGGGGTCGGGGCGGGCGGGGCGCCGCCGGCCTCCGTCTCGCGCAACCGCGCCTCCTTCACGGCCAAGTCATACCGTTCCGGGCGCTCGCGCGTCAGGGAGCCGTGGCGCTGGTCCGGGTCCCACTCCCCAAAAGGTCGCTGCTCGGGACTGCCATGGCCCCCACAGAACTCTCCCTGACCCTTGCACGGGTTCCTGCTGCACTGCCAGAGAACGCGCCCGCCCTTGTACGGGCGCCAGACGCGGGCGCGGCACCTGCCAGCGACGCAGGGCGCGGGGTCCAGGAGCCAGGCCGGCAGGGTGCCCTCCTCGCTCACGTGGGGGTCATCGAGACCCACGTTCACCTCCCCGTCCCCTGCCTTCACTGTCTTCCCTGCGAGACGCTCCTCCTCTTCCTTCCGCAGCCGCTCCTGCTGCAACCGCTCCTGGTCCTTTCTCGCCGCCCCGCGAGTCCGCGGTCCCGGCCCCTCGGGGGCCTGCCTCTTCGGTCCGCCGCCGAGCAGCCGGCCCCCGCCCCCGCCCGCGCCCCCGCACGCGCCCCCGTCGCCGTCGCCGCCCGCGCCACCGTCGCCCGGCCCCCACGAACCAGAGCCCGACCCCGACGCTGGTCCACCGCCCGCGCCGCTGCCCGAAGCAGACCCGCCGCCGCCGCCGCCGCCGCCGCCCCCCGAAGAGTCGTCGCCGCCGGCCCCTCCTCCCACCACCTCATCCCCGCACCCCGCCAGCCGCAGCCAGTCGCTGCATGTTCGGTCCAACCAGATGCGCACGAATTCCTGCGAATACTTCGTCGCCACCCTTGCAACGCCCCGCGCGAGCTTCGCTTCCTTGAAATCGGGCTCCCCGCGCCGATCGGCGAACGCGTCCGGCCAGACACCGCCGTGACAGGCACGGAAATCGTCGAGAGCAATCAGGACATCCTTGTCCTTCTTTGCAGCCGCGGCGTTCTTCTCCACCGCGGCGAGCAACGCGGGATCCCTGTCGAGCGCGGCGAGCAGGCGCTGCTGGTCCAGGTCCCAGTGCCCCGCGGCGAGGTTCCACGTCAAGCCCACGCCCGCCCGCTCCCGGCGCACGAAAGTCGCCACCTGCCGCGCCGCCTGAGGCTTCAGCTTGAGGAGCTGCTGCCAGACGGGCCACTCGGGGATCGCCTGCGGCTTCAGGTCCGCCAAGTACTCGGGCGGCTTCAGGTCGCCACTCCCCGGGGATCGCCCGGCGCCCTCCGCGGCCTCCACCCTGTACATGATGTCGCGGTCGCCCTCGAGCTGCTGCAAGCGCGCGGCCAGGGCGTCGCCCATGCGAGCGACGCCGCCGCGCGCGCGGCACCAGGCCCGCAACAGCCAGAGCTCCGCGGGCACGTCGCCCGGCTCGCCCGTGTAGTAGCCGCGCCGCCCCTGGGGGAACGTGTCGGCGGGGAAGCCCGACTCCACGGCCTCGGAGAAGAACGCACCACCATGGCCGGCCCACGATTTCGGAATACCGAAGACGCGCGGCCACGGCGCCAGCCTGCTCCCGTCGGGCCCCGCGCGCTGGTACCAGGGCTCCAGGGCGTGTCGCTGGTCGTGCTTCACGCTCGCTTCGCAGTTGTCCTGGTGAAAGCACTCGTTCTCCAGCAGCAGACCGCGGAACTCAGCGAATCCGTTCTCCCCCCTCGCCGCGCACCGGGCCGCCTGCTTTCGCCGCACGGCGCGGGCGCGCTCCGCTTCCACCGCCTCGCGCTTCGCCGCCAAACTGGGCAGCTTCTTCTTCGACGTGAAATGCAGCCTCTCACACCACGCAGTGACCTCCTCGTCGCTCATCACGTCCCCTCCGCCCCGCTCGCGCTCGAACTCCTGCTGGCACTTGTAGCAGAGGAAATCAGAGGCGAGGCGCAGGAGCACGCTGCCGTGCACCGGGGCGCCAGGTGCGCCGTCCAGCCGCGCCTGCTCTGCGTACCGCGCCTGGCGAGTCGCCTCGCGCACCTCCCCAGGCCTCCAGACCTCTCCCTCGGCGGCGTCCAGCGACGGCAGCGGCGGCGCGCGGACCGGCCCCAGTTTGCCGTCGTCGCGGAGCGGCGCGCGCCAGCGCAGCGGCTCGCGACGGCAGCAGACCCAGACCTCGCGCTCCACGCCCTCCTGCTCGAGCCGGTCGAGCAGGCGCTGCCACTGCTCCCAGGGCTCCCGCACGTCCGAATTGGGCACGGGCGTGCGGCGCAGCAGCTCGGGGTCGGCCTTGCGCAGGCGCCGGATCGCCTGCGACCGCGCCACGTTGTCCTGCGCCGTGGCCGCGTCGCGCCCCAGGGCGACGTCCCGCAGCCGCTCCAGCTCCGCCACCTGCCGCTGCAGCTCCGCCTCCGGCGCCTCCCCCGCGAAGAACCTCGGCAAGACAGGCACCCACGACAGCATGCAGGTCGCCAGCACGTACCGCACGAAATCCTCGTGCTCCTGGCCGACGCCCGCGGGCAGCTCCTCCTCGTCCGCCATGCCCCGCGGCTCCTCCTCCGCGTCCGCCATCTCTGCGTCCCCCTCCTCCTGCTCTCGTCGCTCGTCGTCGCCCTCCTCCTGCTCCTGCTTCTCCTGCTCCTGCTCCTCCTCTTCCTCCAGCTCCTCTTCCTCCTGCTCCTCTCCTTCCTCCTCCTCATCCTCCTCCCCGAGCGCCTCGCGGCGCGGCTCTTCGGCCGCCGGGGCAGCCAAGGCGTCGCGGACCCGCCTGTCTTTGGCCAGGGCAGCGAAGACGTCGAGCCCGAGCGCGGCGCCCTGCAGCGCGTCCACGTACGACAGCAGGGCGCCCACGAGCGCGGTCTTCACCCGCCGAGCCAGCGCCCTGTCTGCCCTCTGGAACCCGGCGAACATATCCGGCGTGACCTCCGCGCGCCGCTCCTCCGCGAGGCAGTCGGCCGGGTCCGGCTCCTCCTCCTGCTCCTCCTCCTCCTCCTCCCCGCAGGCCTCCTCCTCCTCGGCCGCGCGCTGCAGCAGCTCCTGCCGGTGCGCCTCGAGCGCCCGCGCCTCCGCCTCCCTGCTCTCGGCGTCGCGGCGCGCGGCGGCCGCCTGCGCGTACTTCTGCCGCAGCGCGTCGAAGGTGTCGGGCGCGTTAAACGACGCCTCGCGGCCCCCCGCTCGCGGTTCGCGATGAACTTGGCCAGCTTGCGCTCCTCGTCATCCTCCGCCTTCTCCACCGGCATCCTCTGGTTCTTCTCGCACCACGCCTCCAGCGCCTGGACCTGGATGAGATCCGCGTCCAGCGCCGCCTCCAGCTGCGCGCGCCATCGCTCGTCCAGGCCCTGGAGGCCCTGCGAGCGCACGTTCCCGATCCACCTCGCGAGCAGACGCTCCCGCGGGTCGTCGTCGTGACCGAAGCGCTGCGGCCCTCGCCCGTGCCTCTCCACGAACGCCTTCACCTCGAGCACGCGCTCCCGCGCCGCCCGCCGCTGCCACGCGCGCCTGTTGACCAGCTTATCGAACCTCTCCTGATTGTCATTGTCCAGCTCGTTCTGGCCAACGCTGACCTTGTTGATCCACCGCGCGAGCATTGCCTCCTCCTCGTCCTCTGCCCCCTGCTTCGGCAGCTCGTCGAGCACCTCCACGTGCTCCTCGATGCGGTCCAGCATCGCGCGGGCGCGCGCGCGCCTCTCCTCCCGCCGGTTCACGAGCCCGTCGAACCGCGCGCGCCGCTCGGGGGTCAGCGCCACCTCCCCTGAACTCACGTGATCGACCCATTTTCCGAGCGCGGACTCACGCACCTGCGGCAAGCGGCCGTGCTCCTCAACGTGCCTCGCCAGCTCGCCCAGCATCTCCTCCGAGTGGTCCCGCGATCGCGCCTCCGCGCCAGCATGCTGCACACCGCTCATGTCGATGCCCAGGTGCGCCGCGAGCGCGGCCCTGTGCGCATCGGCCTCCAAGCGCACCCGCTTCCCATTGCCATCCCATTGCCGCGAGGATGGCGCGTCTTCGTCGCCCTCCGCCCGCAGTCGCGTTGCCAGCTCATGCAACTGATTCCGGGTCATCCGGGCCAACGCCGCCGCGTCCACACCGTCGCGCGCGCCCCCGCGAGCGCCCTGCGCCCCCGCGGCGCCCTGATCCGCACGGCGCTTCGGCGCCCCGCCTCTCAGCGCGCCACGCCCCGCACCCGCGCGCGGCGACCGCGACGCCGAGCTCGAACGCCCGTGCGCGACGACGCGACACCACGGCGCGCTCTCGGCTTCCCCCCACTCCACGTCACCAGAACCCACCGACTCCTCCACCGCGCACACGTGGCCGCCGTCGAGCCACAGCAGAGCACCAGCGCAGAAGCCCGTCGCGTGCCCCAGCGCCCACGCCACACGCCTTCCTTCCTGCGCTTCGAACGCTTCCACACATTCCGCAGAGAACACGCGCACGCGCAGGAAGCGGGAGCGCAAGTGCTGGACGACGACCTCAAGATTCCAGCGCTCCACCACCGACCCACAGGCGCCCGAACCCTCGTGGTTCTGACACGCGCGACCGAAATGCCCTGCGGCGTCGCCCCCCACGAGCTCAGCCACTGCGCTCTGCAGGCACTTCCCACGCCACTCGACGGGAGAACCAGCGCGCGCGCGGCGGTTCCCCCGCCCGCGTCCGCCGCGCGGCCGTGGGCGCGGTGGGCGAGCGGCACCGAATGCACCAACAGACATGGGCACGGCGCCGTCCTGCGTCGCCCCGCTGAACCCTGCCGGACACGCTCCGAGAGCGATCATGGCGCAAGCAGCGCGCACGGCCAGGTCCCCGACGAAAACCTTAGACTCCCGCGCAGCCCGGCACTTCGCCCCGCCGATGCCGACGCCCGGGGAGGACCGGCGCGCACAGACGCGGCGGCCGCCGCACGTCCGTGCCGAGAGCCCGTAGAGCACGCAGCAGAACCACCTGGCGGTGACGACCGCGGCCTCACGATCGGCCAGCCCGGGCGCGTCCGGGAGCTCCCGCGCGAACACATCCCGCTGCCGCCACCAGCGCGCCGCCGCGACCTTCCGCGTCATCACTACTCTGCCGTCTTCCTGGGGCGGGCACACGCCGAGAGCGACGAGAACGCAGGCTGCGCGCAGGGCCGCGTCGCCCACGGTCCACGACGACGCGTCGGGCGCAGGCGCGGCGGCGGCGCGGGGGGCGCGCGCTGGCGGCTCGTCCGGGTCGACGGCACGGGCCGCGCGCGCGTTCAGGAACTGCTCCACGCGCCCGTTCTTGCGAGCTGCCCCCCGGGCGGTGCGCCCAGACGAGACCCGCCCCGGCGACGCGTCGCGCTGCAGTAAGCGGGGCACGACGGGGAGCAGCACACGGCGTGCAAGCTGCTCGTTCCGCTCGGCCGCCGCCTCCGTCCGCTGCGCCCACTCCGCCTCCCGCCGCGCACACCGAGCCCGCCGGCACGACGCGCGGCACACTTTCCGGAGCGATTTCTGCTCGCGCTCCGCCGCCTCCAGCGCGGAATCATCGACGACCTCCTCATGGATCACGGCGTGCTCTGCGCGCAAACAGTCCTGCACCCGGTCGTCCCATGCACGCGACTTCTCGTCCCATGCACGCGACTTCCGGGCCGAGGCCGGGCGCTCTGCGCACCGCCCCCAAGAACCGACACCGCCCCCCGCCCGGGCCAGCACCCGGTCCCGGTCCCGGTCCCGGTCTAGGTCCCATTCCCGGTCCCGGTCCCGGTCCCTGCCCCGGTCCCGGTCCCGGTCCCGGTCGCCGTTGTCGTCGTCGTCGGCGTCGTCGTCGTCGTCGTCGTCGTCCTCCTCCTCCTCCTCTTCCTCCTCCTCCTCCCCCTCCTCCTCCTCTTCCTCCTCCTCCTCCTCCTCCTCCTTTTCCTTCTCCTCCTCCTCCTCCTCCTCCTCCTCCTCCTCCTCCTCGTCCTCCTCCTCCTCGTCCTCCTCCTCCTCTCCCTCCTCCTCCTCTCTCCTCCTCCTCCTCCTCCTCCTCCTCCTCCTGCTCAGCTAAAGCAATGGCTATTGCGGAAGCTCGGACAGGGGCGCGGCAGATGTCGTCGTCGTCGTCGCCGTCGTCGTCGTCGTCGCTGGCTGCGAAGGCGGAAATTTCGCCGGCGAGCACACGCTCATAAAAATCATCGCCTCCCAACCGATTTTTGGCGTCTCCTCGGGGTTTTGAACGCACTCCGGAACGATTTTCAACGCCGCCGCCGCGCGGGACCCAGACTTCCCTTTTCTCCGCATCATCTTTACCCCTGGCCGAAACGCTCCAGAAAACGCACGCAGGAGCGGAAAACTCGCGCGGAAAATCCGCATTAGAATCCCCCTCACAGCCCCGTTTTCCAGAAAACGGCGCGCCAATCTGCAAAACGGGCGTCTGGCACGAAAATGCTTGCGAAAATTTCGCGAGCGTTTCCCTCTCCAAGCGCCTCTTTGCAGGAAGCTCCGTCTCGCAGAGATTCTGCCCCGAGCAGAAAAACGCCCGCGAAAAAATTGCGAGCGTTTCCCCCTTCCAGCGCGCATTTTCAAAGAAATATTTAAGCCGCTCCGGGGACTGCGCGTTGGACAGGAAAACGCTCGCGGAAAATTTGCGAGCGTTTCCCCCTCCCACCGCGCAGCCCCCTGCGTCCTGGACCCCCCCTCTGCCCCTGGCCCCGGCCCCTGGGCCCCCGGCCCCGGCCCCTGGGTCCCCCGCCCGGGCCCCGCCCCCGGCCCCGCCCCCGGCCCCGCCCCCGCCCCCAAACCCAAAAAAACATTTCCTGCCCGGAGGGCGCTTAGGCTGAAATGAGACTGGGGGGTGCCCAGTCTCACCGGCAGTTCACCAAGTACTACCTCATTCCCCGTCACACCCCCGGGCCGGCTGGGGGAAAACCCAGCCGTCGGGGAGGGAAGTATGCTCCTAGAGCCTGCGCCTAGCGCCACCCTGCCAAGGGGATGGCAGGGCTGAAGACGACGGTCTCCCATGGGATTGGGAAGGACCGCCGTCCCCGGGGGGAAAGGACGGCCGCCTTAGGAGCGACCGTCCGATCCAGTGTGTGCGCGTGCGTGCGCGTGTGTGTGTGTTGTGTGTGTGTGGCGCGCGTGCGTGTGCGCGCCGCGGCCGCCCAAGCGCCGGCGCCCGCCCGCCCGGCCGCCCCGGCCCCGCGCGCGCGCGGGGGTCCCGGGGGCGGCCGCGCGGGGCGGGGCGCGGCGCTGGCGAGCCGGCGGCGCGGGGCGTTCGTCGTCGCCGTCGTCGCTGCCGCCGTCCCTCTCCCCCGTTCTCTCTTTCTCTCTTCTCTGTCCTGTGCTCTCTCTCTCTCCCTCTCTTTCTCTCTCTCTCTCTCTTTCTCTCTCTCCCGCTTTTCTCTTCTTGTTGCCTTCCTCCCGTGTTCTCCTTCCTTCTCCTTCTTGCTCTCTGCTGTTTCTGTTTCTTCTCTTTCTTCCCTTCCGTCCGCGTTTTTCTTTTGGGCGTCTTTTTTCCCGGGATTGGGGTGGATCCAGACGAGACCCCAAAGGCCTCTTCTGGAACCCCCCGGGCGTCCGCCCGGGGCTTTTTCCCCCTAGGGGGAAGAGGTTTCCCGCGGATTCAGAAGCCTCTCCCCCCGCCCCCTGCTCGG